>CM031601.1:66710754-66740754 GCA_018398815.1 Conus ventricosus
ATGGTCCAGAGTAAGCTAGACTTGCTTTGTATAGATCAATGCGTGGGTAGGGAAGAAGGAATTTCGTCGAGCCAGAAAAGCTGTTCGATCTTGTAAAAAGGGCATTGATATACATGGCATGTATCTGTCAAGATTGTAAACATAAATGATGCCTTGTTGAATTCAATTGCCTATTCAGAGGAAGTATGTTCAGCGCTTTTAGTTTTTCGTCTGTTGTTAGAGATACAGCTGGATGGTGTAGCTTTGCTGCACGTCTATGGAGAGAATTCAGCCTTTTTTTGTGGACGTCACTACTGCCGTCCCACACTGTTGATGCGTATTTATACGTGACATTATGTGTGCATTGAAGAAAGTTTAAGCCATTCTGTTGACGTGCGCTTTAATTGAGATAACAGGAAAAGGTGTTTTGAGACTACCTTGCATACGTTATTTAGATGGAGATTGCCATTTCAATTCTTATCTATCGTTAACCCTAAAACACGATGCTCATCTACCTGCTCGATAGAAGTGCCATTCAACTGAAGTTTTAGGCAAAGGGAGTCAACTGGTGTTTTGGGCGGGTAGCTATAATCATAGATTTGGTCTTGGCTGGGTGTATGACCATTGAGTTTGAATGACACCAGTCTGACACGTCGTTTAGACTTTCCTGGAGAGAAGTTTCTATTGTCTGTAGATCACTACCATTCGTTTGGAGCGACGAGTCATCAGCAAATAAATCTGTCGTGACCTTTTATCTGATACGGACAATGGTAAATCATTGATGAAGATGCAGAATAGTAGGGGGCCTAGTACAGAGCCCGTGGGACTCACGTCTGACAAGTCTGAAGTGGAGGTTTTCCATTAAGCGCCATACTTAGTCCTATCGTTCAAGTATGATTGGAATAATGAGATTGTCGGGGTATGGTTCAAGTAGACAGATAGTTTCTTTAGAAGAATGGAATGATCAACAAGATCAAACGCCTTTTTGAAGTCAAGAAAGACAACCCTGTCATTTGTGATTGGTTCATATTTGAAAGCCATGAGTCACACATTCGTGATAATGCTGTGTGGCAGGAATGATTAGATCGGAATCCAGATTGAAGTGGGTGAAAATAGTTTGTTTTTCTCCATGAACTGAGATACGTGTGTGTGTATGTGTCTTTCAAGGGGTTTGGATGGAATCGATAGTAAGGATTTAGGTCTGAAATTTTTTGGATCCGACAAATCATTTGATTTTGGAAGGGGGATTACTTTGGCGTTTTTGAACGCTTGCGGGAAAACATTAGTTTCAATGGATAGATTATATATGTATGTAAGGACTCAACAATGTAAGGTAGAGCGAGTTTGAGAAGAATGTGGGTATGTTATCAGGACCCATGGATTTTTTATTCTTTAATTGCGCTATGTGCATACCTACTTCATGTACAGCAAGAAGGGGAATTTTAATTGAGCTACTGGATCCAAGTTTTTGTTTGCAAAATGATATTAGGGAAGTCGGGCATGTATATTCATTTTGGTGCTCTTATAGTCTGTGAAGCTTGAGTAAGGGTATCTGATAATGACAGAAAGTGGGTATTAAATTTGTCCGGGGTGATGTTGGTGCTTGAAGTTTGTGAATTTGTACTTAACTTATAATTACTTCTTCTTGTTTGTTTAATTGTTTGTTTTTGTTTTTGTCTTTTTTGTGTGCTTTGTTTGTCTTTTCTTCGTCTACACTCTTTAAACCTGCTCTAAAGTGGATTGTGCTCATAGCACACATCGCATTGTTATGCGAGAGTCTCACCTTGTTTCACTTATGCCAAATACTTGTACTGGATGGGGTGACTGTTTTAAGAGTGATGAGATTTCATGGACCTTATTAATAAGGGAAGAAGAGAAGAAGGAGAAGGAGAGAGAGAAGAAGAAGAAGAAGAGAAGAAGAAGGAGAAGAAGAAGGAGAAGAAGAAGAAGGAGGAGGAGTAGGAGGAGGAGGAGGAGTAGAGTAAGAGAAGAAGAAGAAGAAGGAGGAAGAAGAAGAAGAAGGAGAAGAAGAAGAAGAAGAAGAAGAAGAGAAGAGAAGAGAAAAGAAGAAGAAGACCTGTGGCACTGATGCCATCTGTTCATGATGCCGGGCCATTCCGTTATTGGTGTTTTCACCCGCAAACACAAAAAGTTCAGTGGCACTTGGAGAATATACACAGAGGATGACAGTGATAGGGAACAAGAAGGGAGAAAAGAAGCAAAAAGATGGGAAGGATGGAAAAATACGAAAAGAAAAAGAACAGGAAGGGAAAGGACGAGGAGGGAAAGAATGGGGAGCAAAACAGATGAAGGGAAGAAGAGAGGGGGTGGGGAAGAAGGAGGTTGAGAATGAGAGGGAGGGTGAGGAGAAGCAAAAGAATGAAGGGGGAAGGAGACAGAGAAGAAGGGAGGGAAGGAGAATGGGAAAAGAATTCTAGCGCGGAGAAGGAGAGGGCAGAAGGAGAAGGAAACGAAGGATGAGAAGAAGAAGACGAAAGAGGAAGAGGCAAAGAGACATGTGAGAAGAAGAAAGAATAGCAGAAGAATAAAAAGACGAACATAGAGAAGGAAGAGGGACAGGAGAAAACAAGGAAAGAATAAAGAGATGCAGAATGAGGAAAATGCGGAAACAGAAAAGAAAGGAGAGAGTGTGAATAGGACTGCAGAGGAAGAGCCGAGACAAAGGCAAGGTAATGTTGCTTATAGCCCAGCCGACCGCAAAGGGCCATATCAGGGCTGTCACCGCGCTGAAGTCAACTCACAAGTCATTCATTCACACGACTCTTTAAAATACATCTTCTAGAAACACACCCGAAATTTTGTTTAAAAAAAATCTTTCCATTGTAAAATCTCGGATCAAATGAAAAATGTTAATCTCTTTCAAAAATTCAAAGATCACATCCGGTGGAACATCTCTGAACAAGGTTGTCATGGAATCCCCTGTAAAATGTTTATGTCTCACATCATGCAAATCCCAACACTCTAAAAGAGTATGTTTCATTGTGAGTGGTACATGACATGGAATGCACCACGGAGCTTCTTCCCTCTTTAAAAGATATGTTAGCGCCGAGATGAGATGAAAAGGAAAAGGGGTGAAGGAGAAGACAAAAAGGGGTGAGGGGAAGAATGACAAGGAAGATAACGATGAATAGGAAGGGGAAAGAGGACGAAGAAGGAAAAGACAGAACAAAGAGGAAGAATTAGGAGTAGGAGAAAGACAGAGCAGGAACAGGAGGAAGACAAACTAGGAGGAGGAGGAGGAGGAAGAAGAAGAAGAATACAGAGATAGAAGAAAAGACAAAGAGAAGCAAGAGGAGAAACACAAAAGAGAGTGGGAGAGGGGAGGGGGGGGGGCAGGAGGAATGAGGAGGAAGAAAAAAGGAGGAAGAAGTTATGAAGAGTAGGAGAAGGACCTGAACGGAAATAAGAGAGAAAATTATAAAAAGTAAGAGGACAAGATGGAGACTGATTAGAAAAATAATTTAATAGCGAACAAACCAACCAAAAATGTGGCGATTGAAGAAAGAGAGAATGCCTAGAACGAGGGCATTCGCAGTAATGACGACGAGAATAAAGTCAATGAAAACAGTAGGACAAGAAACACTAGAAGCATTAGAGGATCGGAGCATCAGTGCTTTCGAAAGCAGTTTATGTACACATAATAATTGTGTTTACCCCAGCGCAATCTTGTGTACTTTCCTGCTACGTAAGATGGCCTTCTCCCGATCCTCCTCCTCCTCCTCCCCTTCCTCCTCCTCCTCTTCTTCTTCTCTCTTCTTCTTCTTCTTCTTCTTCTTCTTCTTCTCCTTTTTTCTTTTTCTCCTCCTCCTCCTTTCTTCTTCTACTATTTTTGACAATCGTCATTTTGCCCTCCCACCCCCCCCCCTGTCTGTCTATCTATCTGTGTATATATTATATATATATATATATATATAATATTTATATATATATATATATAATATATTATATATTATTATATATATATATATATGTGTGTGTGTGTGTGTGTGTGTGTGTGTGTGTGTGTGTGTGTGTGTGTGTGTGTGTGTGTGTGTGTGTCCGTCCACGTCCGACAGGAGAGAGGGTGGAATGGGGGGACGTCTTGGCCAATCATTATGCATACTTAGTTTCTGTCGATCGTCGTCGAGACGACCAGGCCGGAAACCAGTATGATCCAATGTATGTCCAGTGCATTTTGAATCACGCCTCTCAGCCCCCCCCCCCCCCCCTCCCCCCAGTTCCCAGTTCCCCAGGGGAGGTAAACAGTGTAGTATGAGGGGGAGAAAAGAGGACAGGCTTCTCCCTGCATTGGCAAAGCCAAACACAAAAAGAGGACAGTCATTTCCTCACACAGTGGCCAAGCCAAACACCAGAAGGGAAGTAAGCTTATATTGCTGCATGATCCTTATCAGCTGCCTCCCCACCCCTCCTCCCCTCCCCACAATCTACCAGCCAGCTCCCCCCCTCCCCCCCCCCCCAAAAAAAAAAAAATAAATAAAATAAAAATAAAAATAAAACTCAAAAACGTGACAGTGAAAATATCGGAGCCGTTCGACTAGATCATAACGATTCTCAATAATTCACAATGACATGTGCTTCATAATACGTCACTGTGATCTACCATGATCGTTGAGATCTATTTATTCCATTATTTATTGAAGAACTTACGTTTGTTTTTTTTTTTTTTTTCTTTCTTTTTTTTTACACAATAGCAATTCGCTTTCTGTGAGTTATGACAATATTCACTAACCTACCGTAATAATAAAAACAGATTATGTTATCCATTTGATGCATTAATATATTGAACAATTAGTAGTGGGAGAAAACAAATGCAGACAAACAATTCCCTCGTCATTATATTTATGACTTGGATAAAACTTTTTAATGCATTTTTTAATGCATTGTGGTGATTTATGATGATTACGATCACTTACATAATTTGTAATGAATCACATTAACTTAAAAGCACGTTCATGATCTGTGATAATCTACAGCGATTTGTATTAGCTCATGCATTACATGATTCATAATTTACAGCAATTTATAGCACTTGCAATACCTACATGTCTCATAATTAACAACGATTCTAATGACTTGAGATAGAGATAGCTGACAGGACCTCACAATTTACAACAATTTCGAATGACTTGCAATATCTTACAGGCCTCACAATTTACAAGATTTTGATGACTTGCAATCCTTACAGGGCCTCACAATTTACATTAGTCCTTCGAATGAGACTATAAACCGAGGTTCGTGTGTGAACGCAGCATAACATCTTGCACACACGTAAATCCCATCACAACTTTCGGAAAGTAGGCCAGTTTGGCCGTGGATGATAACGTTACACATAGCATGCACCCTCGTGAGAAATGAAAGAATGAAGTAAGGAAAAGAGTGATCGATTGACGATATTTACGGAGACACGGAAACGACGAATGAAGCGTCGCTGGCAGCTCTTCATCAGCACTACCAGGGCGCACCCGTTGGTAAACGAGTGTGGATTGAAAGCGCTTAGAGCTTGGCCTCCAGCCGAGAATAGCCTATATAAGTATTCATTATATTATTATTATTATTACATTGATTTTAATTACTTTCCACAGCTTACAGGGCCTCACAATTTACAATGATTTTAATGACTTGCAATAACTTACAGGGCCACACAATTTACAGTGATTTTAATGATTTGCAGTAGCTTACAGGGCCTCAACATTTACAACAATTTCTAATGACTTGCAGTAGCTTACAGGGCCTCAACATTTACAACGATTATTAATGACATATTATACCTTACAGGGCCTCACGACTTTACAGCGATTTCTAATGATTTATAGTACCTTATAGTCATGGCCTCATAATTTACAACAATTTCTGATGACTTGCAACACTTTGAAGGGCCTCACAATTTAAAACAATTTCTGATGACTTGCAATACCTTACAGGGCTTCACAATTTACAAAAATTCCTAATGACTTGCAATACCTTACAGGGCCTCATAATTTACACAGCAATTCCTAATGACTTGCAGTACCTCGCAATCACTCACAGATAATCATACCGGTCTCGGATTTCAACACTATCAACACTGACTGGTGACTTCACAAAAATCCCCTCAGGGGGCGCCTATTTCTGATCCTTTCTCATTAATCTTATCTTCCCACAAGGACACTAATCTGAGAGTGACTTTTTTTTCGCAGTAATACAAAAGTAATTTTTTGTGTTTTTTAAAGATATATGTTTCAAACGTCACTATGATGGTATGTTTGTTGTTTTTTGTGTTTGTTTGTTTGCTTGTTGTTGTTTTTTAGAGAGAGTGGAAACTGATCTGTGAAAATCTTTCACTTCGTCTCTATTACCTTCAACCAGAAGTGAATACATTGGTTGATTTTTTTTTTACATTAAACAATAAAATGAACTGTTACAGGTTTGCCATTGAAGTCATATGCCTCAAAAAGGACTGAATGTGTACTCCTAGACTGCCAGTTCAAAATCCTGTGAGAAATGTATTCGCGGCTATTTCTGAAACGACAGTTGTTTAATGTTCTCTCAACGTGTCATTGTGTGGTCGGACGTGTGCGGCCAGTTCACAGCGTGTAAATGTGTGATGAATCACCCGTCAAAGACTCTTTGCAACGTGGTCTGAAACTGCTCAGAGAACTGGCAGCACAGCAGAAGCTTCTACCAGAGGGATTTTTATTTTCGGTAGCATGAAAAAAATGTGTATCATCTTAAAGTAAATTATGATGACTGATATTGGTTCATAATGGATCCTAATCACTCAGATTGCTTCACAAAAAAATCCTAATGACTTGGACTGGCTTGCAGTGGATCCTCATAACTTAGATTCTAGGGAGAGCTTGACAGCAGAAGGTCACCTCTGAAAACCTACTGCAGTCATGTTCTCCCCATTCACCCAAGAATTTCTTCCTACTAGACTGACGAATAGTCGATCCTAATGGCTTGGACTATTACATTGGGCAGCTGATGACTTAGAGTGGTTCACTGTGGATCACAATACCTCAGACTGTGTCACCATGGATGATAGTGACTTAGACTAGTTCAAAGTGGATCATAATGAAACGAAGGCTAAATAAGGCAAGGAACAGTAAACGGTAATCAACGAACAAGTAAGGTAACTTTTGCTACCATAATGAAATAAATAGACGCCCATGACTCCAAACGAATGCTGCTTACTACAACACGGAATCGTCTGACAGAAATGACAACACAGAGCACACATCCTGGGGACGTCTCCATGTTCGTTCTGTGTGCTCTGTGTTGTCATTTCCGTCAGGCGATGTGATGTTTCCATGTTCGTTCTGTGTGCTCTGTGTTGTCATTTTCGTCAGGCGATGTGGTGTCTCCTTGTTTGTTCTGTGTGCTGTGTGTTGTCATTTCTGTCAGGCGATATGGTGTCTCCTTGTTTGTTCTGTGTGCTCTGTGTTGTCATTTCTGTCAGGCGATTCGTGTCATAAGCGGCATTCGTTTGGAGTTATGGACGTCTATTATTTCATCATGGGAATGGGCATCTGTTTTTTCATCATGGGAATGGGCGTCTGTTTTTTCATCATGGAATGAGCGTCTGTTTATTCATCATGGGAATGAGCTTCTGTTTATTTCATCATGGAAGCAGAGTTACCCTACTTGCTCGTGGATCCTATTGTACATGATTGGGACTGCGCTTACAGTGAATTACAATGGCTTGACTCAAATGGATCATAATCACGTATACTGATTTTACGGTGGATCATAACTTAGCCTGGTTTACAGTGGACAGCAGTGACTGAAAGTGCTTCATGGTGGTCCTTTGTGACTTGGGCAGGTTTTCAATGGTCCATAATGACCCAGATTTGCTCATATTGGATTCTAACGACTTAGAACGCTCACTTAGGATCATAATGAGTTAGACGGATTCATAGTCTATCCAAATGACTTAGACCAAGTCACAGTAGATTGTAATGACTAAGATCAGCTTACAGTGGATTCGTTTACCTTAGACTGGATCACGGTGGGTCATAGTGGCTTAGAATGGCTTACAGTGAATCTTAACGACTCCAAATGGCTCGCAGTCAATTCTATCGATTTACATTGGCTCACAGTGGATCACAATGACTAAGATTGGCTTACACTGGATCCAATATTCTAGATAATTTAGTGAATCATGACTTAGATCGACTCACAGGGGTTCATAACGGCTTAGACTTTCTCGCGGTCGATCATATTGACAGAGATTAAATCACAGTGGGTCATGATAGTTTTAAACTGGTTCACAGTGATCATGATGACTTACACTGGCTCACAGCCGCATGTTCAAAACGATTCACTTTGTCAAACTCACTGCCTTTAAATGGCTGACAACGACCCATAGCCAACTCAGAAAGATGAGAGCTGACTCATAACCATTCACAATGTATCGCTGTGGCTGACAATCATTCATCAAAAACTGACACGTCTTCTTTGTCCAGCAGAAGCCCATTCACTGAACAAAGATCAGAGAGAAATATGTCTTCTCAGTAGACAGTTAAAAGGTCACCCCGGGATAAAGAAGACCTGCCTTTGCCAGGTCCAGGGAATGTTGGATCCATCTTTTAAGTCAAGTTAAGACTGAAACAATGTTGTCGTCCGTCAGGGGAAGTAATTACTGGTAAGAATCGTAGAAGTTATTTCCCTGCAGTTTTTTTTTGTTTTTGTTTTTCATAGAATATGCAAAAGGAAAAAAGTAAGTGAATTGACGTTTATATGAATAGAACACTTTCAGTGAACACACATCAGGTTTGTTGTTTGTTGTTGTTGTTGTTGTTGTTTATAGTTATCAGCTGGTAGCGGTGGCTTCCAAGGGCTCATGTTCAAGTAGTTTGTAATCATGTTATCAATAGCATGAACAGACCTGAATCGATCGGTTGCTTTTAGGGGAAGTAATCATTGGTACAGACTGATTGAGTTACTTCCCATGGACGTTTCATTTTGCGGAACGATTACGCTTCCGTGCTCCTGATCCTAATCCACGGTACAATTCTCTCCCCCCCCCCCCCCCCCCCCACCCCCACCCCAACCCCCCATCACCACCACGCCGCCCACTTTAAAGGATTTGGTCTCTAGGTCACACTCCGTCTTTTGGCAAAGTTTGGTTCAGCAGTGTTTGCAAAATCCCGCTAAGGGGCAAACAAACGAAGGCAGAGAAGGGAGGTAATTAAGGAAAACTGCGTCTAACGAGCAAAGCTGGGAAAGGGTAAAGCATAGTCTGTCACCTTTTTCTTTTCTCTCTCTGCCTCTCAGCATAGGTGAGCCAAATACATAAAAAATATTGACTGGAAGCAAACCAATTACGATCGTGTTAAATCAACACTAATTAGACTCTATTCAAATGTTGTGATAACGTCAACTGTCGAAGAAATTGTACTCTGGCACACATCCCACTCCTCTGGCCCATCAGCTTGGAAAACACTGGCGATCAGACAGGCCAAACATGAAATTCAATGATGACTAACGAAGTGTGGGTCAGTGTTTGTGTGGGGCCGTGTGCCGTGACAACCCGTTTTTCGTACAATAACAAACCCCGGACCTCAATACTTTTTTGTCTGTCTAGTCTTCTAGTCTGGTATTATTCTCAGCCGCTTAGTTACATAATCATCATCGTCATCATCATCATCATCCATCATCACATTATCAGTAGTAGTAGTAGTATTACTCTTGCTATTACTGTTGCTGTTGTTGTTGTTATCATCATCATCATCATCATCACCATCACCATCATCACTATCATCATCATTATCAACCCTTCTTCTTATTCTATGTTCATTATTGGTAGTAGTAGTAGTAGTAGTAGTAGTAGTAGTAGTAGTAGTACCGTTATTGTCATGTTGTCGTCGTCGTCGGTCATTGTTGTTGTTGTTGTTGTTGTCATATTTACTATCTTATAATTAGAATACCATTATTTCTCTCCTTTTTAATTTATCTTATCGTTTTCATCTTTCTTCTCTTTTTCATCTTTTTCCCTCTTCTCTAAGATCCCATTCCGATGTTCAGTTTTTCATCAGGTACTGTTGCGGCCCGATCGTAAAGATGAGTGACTCTGTTTCCATAAAGATGAGTGACTCTGTTTCCATAAAGATGAGTGCTCTGTTTCCATAAGATGAGTGCTTGTTTCACAAAGATGAGTGACTGTTTCCATATAGATGAGTGGCTCTGTTTCCACAAGATGAGTGACTCTGTTTCCACAAAGATGATGACTCTGTTCCATAAAGATGAGTGGCTCTGTTTCATAAAGATGAGTGGCTCTGTTTCCATAAAGATGAGGGGCTCTGTTTCCATCGTCTTGAAGATGCTGTCCTGCCCGAAGAAGACCTAATAGGTCGAAATGCGTTGTGTCTGTTTCGTGGTTTGTTGGTCTTCTTCGTTTGCGGTTCAGTAAATTCTGCTTTTGCTTTAACATCAAACCGTCGTTACTTTCCACCCTGTTTTATGTTATCATTTCAACTTCACGTTCCGTCATAACGCTTTATTTATTTATTTATTTATTCATATCAAGATGCAGGCTGCCTTATGAAATCGTAGTTTAAAACACACACACACACACACACACACACACACACACACACACACACACACACACACACACACGAAAAAAACAACAGCAACAAAAATTGGTGAGTAATTTAATGTTTCATGATGTGGTTGCCTCATATAAAAGTGGAAAGTGGTTTTCCTTTTTCCCCCAATAATGTTGTGTAGTGTTCGTAAATTGTACAACTTCTCTCTTTTCTCTCTCTCTCTCTCTCTCTCTCTCTCTCTCTCTCTCTCTCTCTCTCTCTCTCTCTCTCTCTCACTCACACACACACACACACACACACACACACACACACACACACAGAGTTACACATACAGTATTTTAAGCCTTTTTCATATCTTTGAAATAAGCTGGTTTGTTGATGCCTTTTTCTTTGTGTGTGTGTGTGTGTGTGTGGTGTGTGTGTGTGTGTGTGTGTGTGTGTGGTGTGTGTGGTGTGTGTGTGTGTGTGGTGTGTGTGTGTGTGCGTGCGTGTGTCTGTGTGTGTGTGTGTGTGTGTGTGTGTGTGTGTGTGTGTGTGTGTGTGTCTGTGCACAGACAGTGCAGCGGCATTGTGGAGGACCACACTGCAGTGACCCAGGTTCTGGACAGACTACTCCATGGCTATGACAAGGAGGTGCGACCCGGCATCGCTGGTGAGTTGACTTCTTCACTGGGGACTCTCTCTGGTGTCTGTGTGAAGAGGAGCGTCTTGGTACTGCTGGTAGCCTCTCTATCAGTATGTCACCCTAATAGTTTTGTGCTCACGTGTGTATGGGGATGTAGAGAATGCTACAGGAGCGTTCAGACAGTCAGGTAGATAGAGGGTAGAGACAGAAGGCACATCTAACACTGAACCGAAACACCAGAGTCCAAATGGAACATGCATTTATTTATTTTCTTCTGCGCTAGGGAGAGTACCGTTAGACAAGCCCAATTCTATGTTGACGCACTAAACTAAGTCCTAGCCTCGTAAATAAAACCTTAGTTAACCATAAAAAAAAATGGAGTCATATTTACCTTATAACAAGCGAATGTCACTGAGGCCACGTGCACGACTGTTCAGATGCCTGTGGAGGGGGAGCCAGAGAAGTTGAATCTTTAGTTTAATCGCTTTTGCCCGAGTCAGAATTGAAAAACCGTGGCGTGGCATGGCACTGGACACTTGTTGCTTCGGAGGGAGAGGACGCCAGGCACTGGACATTATCCATGTGGTATTCATTACTGACCAACTGCTCGGGGATATGGGGGAAGGGGGGGTGGGATGAGTGGGGGTGATGGGGGGAGCAGAGAGGGAACCTAGCTGTTGGCCTGTTGCTAATCATTCTGGGGTAGTTAATGACCGGAAGTAACTGCTCCGGGAGGGGAGAGGGGGACGGGGAGGGGGGGGGGGGGGGGCCACGGGAGGGGCTCAGAATGTTCGCCCATCACGCAGTCCTGACATTTGGCATCACGCTTAGATCAAGACGATTCCTTCAGGGTAAGGGGATTGCTCCAGAACAAGGGATCACTGTACCCTAAGACTGGTCATTGAAATCGCCCGTGTGAACAGCTGGGTGTGGCGTGTGTATGTGTGTGTGTGTGTGTGTGTGTGTGTGTGTGTGTGTGTGTGTGTGTGTGTGTGTGCGTGTGCATGTGTGTGTGTGTGTGTGTAGTGTGTATGTACGTGTGTGTGTGTGTGTGTGTGTGTGTGTGTGTGTGTGTGTGTGTGTGTGTGTAGCTCCTATGTATGTCACTCTGTGATAAGTACATCAGAAAATTGCCAGACGCTTTATATCAAACGACGAAGATTAAAATCGGCAAGCGAATGTCCATTAATAGGCCTAACTGAATTTACATATGTTGCATGGTGAGTAAGAGTCTTTTTTAAGTGGGAACAATTGGAGATCGGACGCCCTACTAATTTTTTAATTTAAAAAGTTAAATAGAATGGAGGCTGGAGGATTAACAAAAACATGTATTGAATAAGATTCATTCCTAATGTTTGAAGAGCAGATATTGACATATCTTAAAAACTCACAATAGATAACCCCGGTTATAGGTACCTACACAAGGCGAAGTAAATGCGAGAAAGCAAGAAAAACGAATAGACATTGAAAACAAAAACAAAAACAAAACAAAAAACGCTGCCTTATGTTGCTAGGAAATGGCAAAGTTGAAATATGCGCTGTCATTCCCCCTCTCCCTCCCATCCCCCTTCCCCACCGAATACAGATGAGTACATCATGATTAGCGCGAATGTATTCATAACCCCTTTGTGCTTCCTTGCGAAATCAAAATGACTTTAATCGGAAAAAAAAAACAACTTCTATACTTGTGTGTGTTGGGGCAGGTGCGCAGAGAGTGCAGAGGGATGGGGAGATTTTCATTGTTCTTGTTACACCTGAATGTTGTTATAGTAGACAGTAAGAGTACCTAGGGATGAGAGACGAGTGTTATTGTAGAGGGAGGGGGAGGATGCCCTTATCGGAGAAAAGCCCTTATCGGAGAAAAGCTAAGTGGTGAGCCGGGTTTTAACACATTTTACATACATATCTACGATGCCCACCTCTGTCTGTCTGTCTGCCTGTCTCTCTACTTGTCTGTCTGTTTTCTGTGTCGATCTCTTTCTCTCACTCTCTCTCTCTCTATTTCTTTCTTTCTCTTACTCTCTCTCTCCCTCTCTCCCTATCTCTCTCTCTTTCTTTCTCTCTCTCTCCTGGAAAAACTGTAAGAAAAGAAAATGATGAAGTCTTTTGTTTCATTTATATTGTTTTCTTTGTATAAGCAGCGCATTATTCGAGTGAGAGTGCCAGTACACCACACATTAGAACACTAACAAACCCAGACATTTTGTATCAAGCGCCAAAACACTAAAATCAGCTAAATGTGTCCATTTATGAGAAGACATACAGACAATGCATGGCGCGTAAGGGATTGATTGGAGAAAGAGGAAAAAAGGAGAAAAGAGAAAAAAAAAAAAGAGACAGTAGTGGAAATTGTTTGTTTGGTTTTTTTTTTCGCTTTTTGTTTTTTTTGGCAGATGAAGAGGACAGTGTGAAGCACCAAAAAATGAAGAGGTGGATTTTGGCCTTAGGGGGGAAAAAATTTTTTTTTTTTTAAATCACCGCCTTAGGTGCTCCGTTGATCCGACAACTGATGCCCTAAAAAGAAAAAAAAGAGTATCTATAGCTGAAGTTTTCCATGATTTACTTACCAGGTTTGAAAATGTATTAAAACTTCTTTGAATCGTGAAAAAAAAAAAAGAGTGTTATTGTCTGGCAGTTTGTTATAGATTGGAGGTATTTCATGTCCTTGTTACTGCTGAAGTTTGTTATAGTTGTAGACAATAAGAATATGTGGGATAAAAACGAATGGTTACTATACCAGACGTTTTGTTATACCTGCATACAATGCACTCAGTGTTCAGATTTCTGTTGTGTCTTGATATTGTTCCAGTGCGCCTGATGACGTAATGTTTCCTCTCTGTCTTCTTTGTCTGTCTGTCTGTCTGTCTGTCTGTCTATTATCTCCAGCTCTCACCAGTGTGCCATCACCCTCTTAGTTCGCAGAGCCTATGGTGGAAGTGAATTAAGCGATCTGAATGTTAATCTGTCTCTGTCTCTCCCTGTCTGTCTCTCTCTCTCTCTCTCTCTCTCTGTCTGTCTCTGTCTGTCTGTCTGTCTGTCTGTCTCTCTCTCTCTCTCTCCTCTCTCTCTCTCTCTCTCTCTCTCTCTCTCTCTCTCTCTCTCTCTCTCTCTCTGTGTGTGTTTTCATAATTTGGGGAGGGGGGAGGGATATCCTTTATGTGTCAATGATAATAAACGAGCAAAAACAAGAATCTTTCAAAGACATTGTAATGAAAGAAAAACAAAACACAATCGCAAGGCGAAAGGAACCATTGCGCGCAATTGCGTGTCTATAAATAAAAGTGTGTTTTAATCGATGTTCTTTAAAAAAAACAGACACAAATCGCAAAGTCAAAGGAACCAAAACGTTCAGCCGCATGCCTCTAAATAAAAGCAGTTTGTTTTAACCGAATTTAAAAAGAAACACACATTTTGAAACGAAAGGAAGCGATATGTTCATTCGCGTGCCTCTAAACAAAAGCTGGTTGTTTTTACCGAATAGAAAAAAGAACACATTTCAAATGATTGTTTTTACCGAATTAAAAAGAAACGCACATTTCAAATCAAAATAAACTAACACACTCAGTCGCATCCCTTTCAATACAGGCAGTCTGTTATAAATAAAATGATGCTGTGAGTCCGAATTTTAAAAGAGTGAAGATTGCTTTAACAGTGTGGAAGAAAGAAAACAAAACTATAGAGCAGTGAGGTAAGGGGAGAAGAGAAAATATGAGTTGGAGTTTTGAGGGATAGGAGGGTGTGTGTGTGTAGAGAGGGGTGAGGCGGGGGGGGGGGGGGGGGATTGATGGTGATGGCATAGTGTGGTGTATGTTGAAATTGAAAGACAAAAACCCATTCGATTTCCTCCTATTGTTTCTTTTTTCCCGTGAAAAAGAATGTATGAAAGTGTGCTCGCGGTGGTGATAATCGGGATACTATTTTTGATAGATCAGGTATAATGGTTTTTGACAGTGATTCAGTCAACTGAAAATTATTGCAAAACTTTGGTTTATATATTTTGGGGGCTTAGAATAATTGCAAAACAAAGGTTTATAGATGTCGGAGGCTGGAATTGTTAAAACCTAAGGCTTACAGATTTTGGAGACTGGAAACTATTGAAAAAACTAAGGCTTACAGATTTTGGAGGCTAGGAATTATTGCAAAACTAAGGATTACAGATTTAGAGGCTAGGAATCATTGCAAAACTAAGGCTTACAGATTTTGGAGGCTAAAAATTATTGCAAAACTAAGGCTTACAGATTTTGGAGGCAAGACATTCTTGCGAAACAAAGGTTCGCAGATTTTTGGAGGCATTATTTAGCAGTTAATCATCTGTTATGCCAAGGGAAGTAAGTTTTGAACCACGTCACAGCCATCGGTTTGCTGTTGTTGAGTCAGTGAACAGAAATGGTTGAAAGTATCCACTGAATGAGCAAGGAAACAGTCGGAAGGAAGAAAGGATGAAAGAGGAAGAAGAACAAAAAAAGGATACAGGAATTAGAACAAAACTGAAATGGACGGAGAGAACAGAAAAAAAAAAATAAAGGAAAGGAAAAGAGCGAACAAAAAGAAAAAG
The DNA here is from genome assembly GCA_018398815.1 of Conus ventricosus. Taxonomy (NCBI): domain Eukaryota; kingdom Metazoa; phylum Mollusca; class Gastropoda; order Neogastropoda; family Conidae; genus Conus; species Conus ventricosus. The sequence continues at coordinate 66,726,464 of CM031601.1, forward strand.
TTGTGTGGCGGTTCACCACGTGAAGTCAGGGTTGGGACCATTAGGCGGTGACAAAAGGAGACATATGCCAAATTGTCTGCCCTTTTCCTGATTGTCTTTCCTGGGGTAATCATCATAAATGTCCGCCGCTACGGCCGGCCCGTGACGTAGTGCTGACGTGGACTTGGAAGGCCATCCCTCACCGTTGTGACGTCATCAACCCTGCCACCCGAGACTTTCTACGGTGACTTTTTCTCCTCTGTCACTGACAGCAGTGGTCATAAACCACGGGCTGGAGAAGTGACTTTTAAAACGGGGACATTCTGTGTTCCAGAGCATCTGACAAACGGACTGACTGAGAGAGAGAGAGAGAGAGAGAGAGAGAGAGAGAGAGAGAGAGAAGAGATAGAGAAGAGGAGAGAGAGAGAGAGAATCGTAAAAGCGTTTCATTCAAAGAAAGTTAAAGCCCCGTTGAAGGGGTACTTGAAAACTTGAAAAAGAAGAAAAAAAAAGGATTTCAACGTACCTTTCTGTATAAAAGCAATATAATTATGCTTGAAATTAAATCATGTTACTGTGCTTCGCCTTTCACCACACACACACACACACACACACACACACACACACACACACACACATATATATATATATATATATAATATAATATATATATATATATATATATATATATATATATATATATAATATATATATAAATTAATTATAACAGAAAGGAGAGAGAAAAGGGGGGGGGGGGGGGAACCCTATGAAATACTTAAAACAGTTTTCATGAACTACTTTCCACTGCTATGATAAACTAGTTACTACTACTATGATGAACTAACTATGTTCCATTGCTATGATACACTACTTTCCGTTTCTATGATAAATTACTTCCCATTGTTATGGTGAACTTCTGTCCATTACCAGGATGAATTACTTCCTAATGCTATATTGTATATTTCCATGGTCATGATGAATTACTTTCCATTGCTATGATGAACCACTTTCCATTGGTATGGTAAATTATTGCCCATAGCTGTGATGAACTACTCTCCACTTCTCTGATGAACTACTTTCCACTGCTATGATGAACTACTTTCCACTGCTATGATGAACTACTTTCCACTGATATGATGAACTACTTTCCATTGCAATGTTGAATTACTTTCCTCCACTACGATGAACCACTTTCCACTGGCAATAAGAACAACTTCCTACCGCTTTGGTGAACTGCTTTCTAGTGTAACAATGAATAACTTTCTACTGCCATCATGAAATAAGTTCCATTGCTATGATGAAAAATTGTCCATCTGCTTGGTGAACTTTTCTCTGGTATTTTGATTACTATCCGCTCCTAAACTAAACAAAATGTACTTGTGGTTAAAAAACGTTTCCAATGAACTGCTTTACACTTTCAAATGCAGTGGTTTCTCACCACTGCAGCAGACCATTACGCGACACAACATTCATTTCTTATTTGAACAACGAATACGTCAAAGACATAAATACTGTGTTGTATTGCTTAAACGTCGGATCTCAAACACTCAGGATGCTCTGAAATTACTGTGACCAAAACGACGAGGAAAGCAGCTCCAGGTTATCAATGTATCAGTCTGACAGACTCAGGAATGAAGGGAGGAGGGAATGAGGAGGGGGGGGGGGGGGATTGTAACAGAAAGAAAGAAAAACAGACCAAAACTTTTTTTACGAATGCCCTGCCGGGAACGTCTAAATTTCCTTCGCAGTTGAATACTTCTTTCAGAACCCAGAAGGGGAACACGTTCATGAGCTAAAACCGTTATTGATCAGAACTACATAAGTCATGTCCGTGTACCATAGAAATGTAAGGATACCAGGAGAATGTCCATTGTTGGAAATAACAGAGAAATCGACACAACTGGATATGTACCGCTTCATCTGGAAACAGAATCAAAATACAGCACTGTGCTAATGATCAGCTCTTTCATGGCTCTTCGCACCTGTCGGCAGAATGATGGTGACAGAATTGTCTGGCATGCTAAAGAGCATTATTGTGTGGGCATGGGGCTGTAATGAGGCACATGGGGCTTGGCACAGTCATCATTTTCTCCCTCTTCCGCATCATCCTTTAACACACACACCCCCCCCCCCCCCCCCCCCCCCTTGCTTTCCTGTTCAACTGCCGGCACCAGCCTGGTTCCTTGTCGCTCCACCAGTTCAGCGCATCGCGGTTGGATGTAGTGTCCACAACTGGTCCTTTTGTCTGTCCTTCACTAGGCCTGTGGTCTGGTCTGTCATCGTGGTTATGTGACGGTGGGTGGGGACATGAGTGTGTGTGTGTGTTGTGTTGTGTGTGTGTTGTGTGGTGTGTGTGTGGTGTGTGGGCGCGCGCGCGTGCGTGTGTGTGTGTGTGTTGTGTGTGATCGTGTGTGTGTGGTCTGTGTGTCTGTGGTGGTGGTGTGTGTGTGTGTCGTGTGTGTGATGTGTGCGTGTGTGTGGTGTTGTTTGGTGCGTGTGTGTGTGTGTGTGTGTGTTGTGTGTGTGTGTGGTTGTGTGTGTGACAGAGGGAGAGAGAGAGAGGTAGAGGAGAGAGAGAGAGAGATGCTGTGTGTTGATTATGAGGTGTGAAAGGGAGAGTGAGAGGAGTGAGAGTGAGGAGGAGATGGGAGTGATGATGTGAGAGAGATGGAGCGCACGCGCGCTGTGTGTGTGTGTGTGTGTGTTGTGTGTGTGTGTGTGTGTGTGTGTGTGTGTGTGTGTGTGTGTGTGTGTGTGTGGGCGCGCACATGTGTTTGTTCTATGTGTATGTGTGTGTGTGTGTGTGTTTAAATTGGACTAATTATATAACGGTATACGCACGCCTTCTGACCCTTGCTCTCTGTGAAGACCTGACTTCCAGTGTTCAACACTTCTTGTTATCCTGTCCCCGGTGGCTCACTCTGGGACCCGTTCTTTCCTTTTCTGCTCAGTCTTTTTCTTTTGTTTTTCCGTTCGTGGGCAGGGGGTCAGAGAGGCGTGCTCCTTCTTGTCTGTATCTGTGTGTGTCTCTTCACCGGAAATGCACCGGGCGGCCACTCTGCACGGTATTGATCTCAGCCGTGCGGGTGATCTCCCTTCCTCTCGGACTGCCGACCAGGGGGCGCCCCCGGCCCGTGTCTTTTGTACAGCTCTGGCTGATCTGGTCACAGCTCTCTGTTTCTTTGTAGAGTGCCTGCAGCGCCACTTGCCACTCTTCCCTCTCCTTTTACAGTTCAAGAGTAGCGACGATAAGAATGATAACGACGACGAAGACAGTGATGATAATGATGATGGTGTGGTGATGATGATGATGATGATGATGATGATGATGACAACGGACGACGACGACGACAATGATGACGACGATGACGATGATGATGATGACGACTGACGACGACGATGACGACAACGACGACGACGACGACGATGATATGATTATAATGCTGATGATGATAATGATGTTGACGACAACGACGATGACGACGACAATGACAACGACAATGGTGACGACGATGGCCAGGACGACGACGAAGATGATGACAATGATGATGACGACGACAACAATGGTGACGACGACGACGATGGTGACGACTGTCGACGCAGATGACGACGATGTCGATGACGCTGATATAGACGTCACTGCTAACTCTGTGTGAGAGATGAGCGTGTTGTGGACAGATGTGTGCTTTTGTTTCAGGGGAGACAGTGTTTGTGACCACCAACATGCTGATCAAGAGTATGGGACCCATTTCTGAAACAGACATGGTCAGTGGGTACACTGTGTGTGTGTGTGTGTGTGTGTGTGTGTGTGTGTGGTGTGTGTGTGTGTGTTTGCATGTGTGTTTTGTGTGAGCGTTTGTTTGTTCGTGAGAGAGAGAGAGACAGAGACACAGAGAGAGAGAGAGAGAGAAAGAGAGAAAGTGTGTGTGTGTGTGTGTGTGTGTGTGTGTGTGTGTGTGTGTGTGTGTGTGTGTGTGTGTGTTTGCTCTGAGAGCGAGAGAGAGAGAGCCTTTGTATGCTCGCATGTGTGTTTGCGGGAGTGTGTGTGTGTGTGTGTGTGTGTGTGTGTGTGTGTGTGTGTGTGTGTGTGTGTGTGTGTGGTGTTTGCGCGTGAGTGTGTGTGTACGTGTGTGTGTGTGTGTGGCGCGCGCGTGCGCGTTGTGTGCTCGCGTGTGTGTTTCCATACCAAGTTGTGTATTTTGTTCTGTTTGGATCGCACAAACAAAAACATCAAAGACCATCTTGTACTTTCCTAACTGAACAAAATCTCCACATCTAAGACATCCGGTATTTTTCCCCGTTCAAAACCCAAATGAAAATATTGTTAACGATGGCTGTGTTGGTGGTGGGGTAGAGATGATGATGATGATGATGATGATGATGATGATGATGATGATGATGATGATGCTGATGATGATGGCGGTGGTGGTGGTTATGATGATGATGATGATGATGATGATGATGATGATGATGATGATGATCCGAGTAGCTTTGGTTCACGCATTTTAGACGTCTTACATCTCTCATTGTTTTCAAATGGTCAGTGTGAATATTACAAGTCATAAACAATTATTGACAAGTTTTTGATGCATGCACTTTTTTGTAAACAGTAACTTTTGTCCATTTTCAATCACTGATTCGAAAAAATTAATCATGCATCTGACGGTCTATGAACGATCATTGCTTTCTACACAGTGAGTGCATATTTCTGACGGTCTATGAACGATCATTGCTTTCTACACAGTGAGTGCATATTTCTGACGGTCTATGAACGATCATTGCTTTCTACACAGTGAGTGCATATTTCTGACGGTCTATGAACGATCATTGCTTTCTACACAGTGAGTGCATATTTCTGACGGTCTATGAACGATCATTGCTTTCTACACAGTGAGTGCATACTTCAGGGTTTTATGAACAATCATGGATTTCAAACAGTGAGTGTATATCTCAGGGTCCATGAACAATCATTGGCTTCACACAGTCTGTGTACATTTCACAGTCTATAAAAAACAATCACTGGTTTCACACAGTGAGCGTATATCTCACAGTCCATGAAAGATACTTTATTTCACACAGTGAGTGTATAGCTCAGGATCCATGAACAGGCATTGATACCACATGGTGTGAGTATGTCTCAGGGTCGATGAACAATCATTGACGTCACACAGTGGGTGTATATCTCACTACAGGCATAAACAATCATTGATGTCACATAGTGAGTGTATAGCTCACTACAGGCATAAACAATCATTGATGTCACACTGTACATGTACATCCCATAGTCCATGAACAATCATGGATTTCACACTGAAAGTTCACATCGCATAGTCCATGAACAATCATGAATTTCACACGGTGAATGTGCAATCTCACAGTCTATGGTAAGTCATTGCTTCCTATGCCGTACAGACCTATAAGTGCAATCATCCAGATAAATGACTTTGGTGATAATTGAGTCTGGCTGTCCTGTCTCTCTGATCATAGTGGGCGATCTAAGCCAGGTCATACCCATTCATACCCGTCCTTCTGTCTCTTCGTTTACGTTCTCTCTGTCTGTCTGTCTGTCTGTCTGTCTGTCTGTCTGTCTGTCTCTCTCTCTCTCTCTCTCTCTCTCTCTCTCTCTCTTTCTCTCTCTCTCTCTTCTCTCTCTCTCTCTCTCTCTCTCTCTCTCTCTCTCTCTCTCTCTCTCTCTCTCTCTCTCTCTCTCTCTCTCTCTCTGTATTCAGTAGATTCTGCAGACAAGGCGTTTGACTTGATATTTCATTTGACCGGATTTAACAATAGTCAGCGTAAACTATAAAAGGAAATCATGTGTACGTCAATGTTTAGGAAAATGATAAAACGTAGACAGACAGTTAAAGATGTTGTCATTCTTCGGATGGAGTATTACTCTCTCAAACACATTGAGCTTGTCTCTCATAGCTTTGTTCTTCTTCCTTTACATTTCAGAGAACTGTTCCACGTAACATTTCGGAAGTTTTTAAGAGTTCCAGGACCTTTCCAGTTCGGGATGTTCAAGAATCTTCAAGGACGTTCCATACATTAATTCTAGAATGTTCCGGGCGTTCTGATTGGCTCTACTCCATCAAGCTTATCGAATTGTCAAGAGTATTCCATACATGATGACTGGTTATGCAACGCCATGATAATCGAACTTTGGCTTTCACAATCTGTAAATAATCGGGACATCTGTTGTCAAGAGAGAGAGAGAGAGAGAGAGAGAGAGAGAGAGAGAGAGAGGAGAGAGAGAGAGAGAGAGAGATTGAGGGAGGTAGCGAGAGGGGGGAGGGAGGGAGGAAGGGGAGAGGAGGGAGGGAGGAAGGGGAGAGAGAGTGAGAGAGAGAGAGAGAGAGAGAGGAGAGAGAGAGAGAGAGAGAGAGAGAGTATGTAGGGGGTAAGCGTGTGAGATGGGAAGCTCTCGAGGATTTAAGTGCAGCTGTATCTTTCCAGAAACAGTTCCGCTAGAGAGACCAAAAGTGAGAGAGTCTCTGGATTGTGTGACGTACGGTTGCAGTGTCACAAAAACTGCAGGTTTGAATATGCTCTCAGCTCTAAAAAGGGACAGAGCATCAGCGAGCCGCTCGTGCAGTTTACTTTCTTTATTCATCTGTATGGTGATACGAAATCAACTGATTTCTTTTTTTGCTATGATTCAGACTCAGCCTCAGACTCAGACTTTAATTATCACGAGAACCCTTCAGGGACTACAGACACAACATGGTATTAAGAGACATCATGATTAATTGATATACCATAATTCATCTGGTACCATATAGGGAGCCATTATCGTCTTTTCAAATTCATGCGATCGTGAATCTGTTTGGCAATATGAATTTGTAGTTCATCGTTGCCAAGCATTTCACTTGGGCGTGGTTTTTTGTCCAGAAAATGAGCTTCATCTTCGACCACATCACATGCTTAGGATTTTCTGTCTTCTCTCGGAGTGTTCGTGTATCTTCCTCTTTCTATTTGTGGATCATGAACGCTGACGCGAAGTGTTTTTTTTTTAAGATCACGTCTCTGTTCGAAGCTTTTAACGTATATTATGTATGGTTCTAGTTGGTAGTTTTCTGCAATTGTGTTGTAAGAGTATGTGTCTTGAGATGCTTCTCTCTCTCTCTCTCTCTGTGTCTCTCTTTTCTCTCTCCTCTCTCTCTCTCTCTCTCTCTCTCTCTCTCTCTCTCTCTCTCTCTCTCTCTCGTGTGTGTGTGTGTGTGTGTGTGTGTGTGTGTGTGTGTGTGTGTGTGTGTGTGTGTGTGTGTTTTGCTGTTTCCAGAAGTCTATATATTTTGATTCTAATTTCTTTTGATGGCATATTTTGTTCTACCAACATTGATGGTTGATTTTTTTCCCCCAGTTATGATCCTTTCCTGATTCATGTTGAACAGCTCGGATGAATTCTAGCCTTTAAGTATTAGATAATTCTTCATTTAGAAGCATGCAGTTGCATGACTGTATATGTATACGCCACATTCATTTCTCATGGCAAGCGCCCCCTCTTTTTTTCCTGACTCTTTCCGAGACTCTCAGTCCATGTATGTCTTCTGGCCGAATCTCTATGTTCACGGACTCAAAACACAGAAATCAGCAAATGTCAAATCGAACTTTGTTTTTCCTCTGCAGGAAAATATGAGAAGGAAAGTTTCTCGCATCTGTATTGTAGCGGACTTTGTGGCAAGATACCATTACAGCACAATTGTCTCCAGTGAAGTTCTTCCGCTCTGTATCGTTCTCTTCGCCGTTGTCATTTATTGTGTTCAGATCAAGGGAAATCACTCACACCGAAATCCCGTGGTGCGCCTCGAGAGGTCAGTCTTAGTATGCAAAATAATGGATTCAACCTCAGAAAAACGACAACGCGGCTGGAAAGGAATGGAATCGGGAGAATTGTTCTATCCTTCTCACTTTCAATAAACGACAGTTGATTGAAGTTAGAAATGGTGCTCAGAGGAACTTTTTTTTTTTTTTGGGGGGGGGGGGGGGGTTGACAAAAAGAGATATAGGCCTAGTTATAAACCCTTGCCCTGATGCCTTCCTTGAAGAACAAAAATGTAGGTACTTTTCTGTCAGAACGACTGACTAAATAACTGATTTACTGATCAAGTACTCTATTGATTTATTGGCTGTTTTGCTTGATTGGCTCTGTTTTTTGTCGGTGTGTCTGGGCAGTCGTATTCCATGCAAGTGTACTTCCGGCAAAGATGGCGTGACGAGCGGCTGCAGTTCAACCTGAGCAATGTCAACGTGACCTATTTCTCACTCAGCAATCGCTTCATGAACCACATCTGGAAGCCGCCCACCTACTTCCTCAACGGCCGCCGCTCCAAGCTCCACAACATCACCGTCCCCAACCAGTTCGTCCGGATTGAGGCCAACGGAAACATCTACATGTCCAAGAGGTACACCCCTTTGTTGTTGCTGTTGTTGTCGTTGTCGTGTCTTTGATGTTGTTCTTATGTTCTGGATGTCTTCATCATTGCTTCGTGGTGTTAGTCTTGTTCTTAGTTGCACAACGTAAAACCTCTCGAACAGTTAGTCGGGATTGAGGCTGACGGATTTGTATAAATGTCCATAGGGTACATTGACATTTTACCATTATTGAGTCTTTCATTGCTTCTTCTTCTTCTTCTTCTTCTCTTCCCTTTTTCTCTTCTCTTCTCCTCCTTCTTCTCTTCTCTCTTCTTCTTTTTCTTGTTTTAAACATTTTTATTTCTTCAACCAACAACCATCAACAATCATGAAACATTTTTTTATCTTAATAACTATACCATTGGTTTGAAGATTTTTTTTCACGGAACTGAATATCTGAAGGAAAAAAAAAAGAAAAAAATCAAAATAATAAATGAAAAGTGAAATCGCAAATCAAGATCCCAACAAAGACACATGATCAAATATATCTGATAATTTGAAAGGATCAAAGTTACATTAATAACTGAACAAACATATCACTAACCATACACACTGATCCCCCCTTCTTCTTCTTTTTCTTCCTCACCATTATCATTATCGTAATTTTCTTCTCCATAAAAATGGAAACAATAGCAATTATTTCTTCATCTCCTGAATATGGCCTTCCCTATCCTCCTCCTCCTCCTCGTCCTCCTTCCTCTTCTTCTTCTTCTTCTCCTCCTCCTCCTCCTCTTCTTCTTCTTCTTGCTGTTCTTCTTCTTCCTCCTTCATCATCTTCTAGTCCAGTCCTCAAAAGGCCCTCTATTGTCGGCTGGGCTGTCATACAACTGAACTGAACCTGAAAATCTTGTTCTTCCTCTTCCTCTGTTGCTGTTGTTGCTGCCGTTGATCTCTCTCTCCTCTCTCTCTCTCTCTCTCTCTCTCTCTCTCTCTCTCTCTCTCTCTCTCTCTCTCTCTCTCTCTCTCTCTCTCTCTCTCCCTTGCCATCTCCCCAGTGAGTGTGTGTAAAGCCAGTGCCATAGTGTGGAGAGCAGAGGGGTGGACGGACGCAGCTCGAACTAGACAAACACAGGAGGCGGTCACAAAGGGGAGGGAAGAATAGCTGACACTCCAACCATGTCATGGAGGCAATCATTGCATCTTCGATCAATCCTTTCTCGTTAAGGGGGATCCTCTTAACATTCCCCTTTTCCTCCTCCACCACTCCAGGCCCTTTTCTTTCTCATACTGAGCTGATTCAGCTCGTAAATGTAAGGAGGAGGGGAAGGAGGAGGGGGAGGAGGAGGAGGACAGCAAGGAAGGATGATGATGATGATGATGATGATGATGATGATGATGATGATGATGATGATGATGATGATGATGATGAAAGAACAAGAGGAGATGACACGAACTGCAAACTGTTTTTTATCACTCCCTTATTTTGCTGTTTGAAAAAGAATCTTTTTATTAAGAAAAATTACAACACCAGTGATTGTCCTTTTCGCAAAGCGGCTTAAAAATTGGGATGATCGATAAATGTTTTAAAACTGAAAGGTTGTGGATGACATTAGCCTTCCTTCAGTCTCAGAGTGTGTCTTAATGCGAGTCCTCGCCTTCAAAGTCTTGTTTTAAATCATGAATTGGTATGTGCAAGGCACGCTTGAAGGAGGAAGGCACAGAGGCGGGCAGAGAAAGAGCTGGTCGGAGAACGTAATAGAATGGACAAACCTCAGGCTGCCAGAACTCTCTGCGAGAAGCAAAGGACAGGCGCGATGGAGAAGACGATTGACGGAGTCTTCCCTCATGTTTCCCCTATGACCCTTAGGTCTCAGGAATGAGAAGAAGAAGTCATGGTATTTCTGTGGAAAGCCTCATCCTGTACAGACCACAGGAAGACTGGCTGTGTGTCCAGGAGAGGCTGGATGCCCACAAACTTATTAAAATGAAGTATTACATTATTCCGCCGGACAATAGACACAAATTACAAAGCAAAACACGACGCTTGTCGACCTCTTTGGTCTTCTGCAGGCAACGCAAACAATATCAGGACAACGAGAACGAAGAACGAGCGAAATCACTTATCTTCTCAAATCGGGCGCACAGTTGGACGTTGAATGAAAGCGAGGCTGCTGGGAAGGAGACAATGCGAGTTAAGATAATAGTGATGATCATAACAATACCGGTACCAATAACAATGATTAATGATAACATGTTTTTTTCTTAGAATACATGAATAATAAAGAATGGATTACCATCACTTTCAGTAATAATATGACGATAGTAGTTGTAGCATTAATGGTGGCTATACAGACAGAAGAGGAGAAAGGGGAGGGGTTAGAGGATTGTCGAACAACATGGTTGTAGCAGCAACAGTGTTGGTGGTGATGAAGATGGTGATGATAATGGTAATGATGATTTGATGATGATGATGATGACAACAGCAATAGTAATGATAATAATAATAATGATGATGATGATGATGATAACAACAACAGCAATGATAACAATAACAATGATGTTGATGATGATGATAATAAAAAATGATAATAGTAATACTATTGATAATGGTTATAGTAGTAGTAATAGTACTACTACTCCGGCCACTACTATTACTACTACTACTGATGGAAAAGTGGTAATGGTAATATTAATAATAGTAATGGTAAAAGAAATAAATATCAATAAAAGTCATAATAATGATAACAATAATGTCCACAGTAAAGGAACAATACAGTGGACATAGCTGCAACTGTATGACCTGTCGCGCCATCTGGTGACGACAGCGAGAGGTCTTAAAAGGTGTTTATGATACCTCCGCCAAACAACGTGGACAAACGAATCACAAGACAAAGACGACGCGTTTCGACCTCTTAGGTCTTCTTCAGGCAAGATAAAACAACACTCAGGACCACGAACATTAAGAACTAGCAACCATTTATGTATGTCAAATTCGGCGCAAGATGGGGGTTGATTCAAAGGTAAGTGTTGGACAAAGGTAGTGATTGCCCGTTCTTAATTTTCGTTGTCCTGAACGTTGCTCATCTTGCCTTAAGAAGACCTAAGAGGTCGAAACGGTCGTGTTTTGTATTTTGATTTGTTTGTCCATGTTGTTTGGCGGAGTTGTTGTCAGCTCTTTTTAAGATATGTTTAGAAATCCGCCTGCAGTCGCCTCACTTTCCACCTGACAACGAGGGTTATGGGTTGTACTATCTACACTGTCGTGTAGTTGGTTGGTTGTGAATGTTCTATCTAAACTGTGCTGTAACTGAGAGGCTTGTAGGTATCCTGTCTAAAATGCGACGAAATTGAGAAATTTAACAGGTGTCGTATCCAAATTTTGTGATGATATTTTACATTTATGCTATCTGAACAGAAATGAAAAATGAGACGTTTGTAGGCTTACTATACAAACTAGAGTAAAACTAGGAAATTAGGAGGTTTACTTTCTAAACGTTATGATGAAATTAAGAGGTCTATAAGTATACTCTCTAAACAGAGATGAAAATGATACGTTCGTAAGCGTAACACCTGGATAGTCATAAATTTGAAAGATTTATAGGTATGTTACCTGAACTTTGATGCAATTGGTAGATTTGTGTATACACAATCTAAGCAGTAAACAAACTGAGGTGTTTATATGTATACTATATTAACAGTTATAAAATCGAGGGTCTTGTATAAATTCTATTTAAACCGTTATCAAATTGAGTGGTTGTAGGTACACTATCTGAACACTTATTTAATGGAGTACTTTGGATGTACATTATCTGAACAGTTATCAAATTGATTTATTTGTGATATACTGTCTCATCACTTATTAAATTAGGAGATCTATTTTAATTGTGAGGTCTGTAGAATTACTATCTAAACAGTTATCAAATTGGGAGAACTTTAGAATTACTATGTAAACAGTTATCAAAGTGGGAGTTTGCAAAAAATGCTATCTAAACAGTTGTAAAAAATTGTAAAATTACTGTCTACAACAGCTATTGAATCGGGAGATCTGTGGAATTACTATTTACAGAGCTATTAATTTGGATGGTTTGTCGAATTACTATCTACAGTATCATAAGATTGGGAGACCTGTATAATTGCTCTATAAGCAGTTATCAGATTAGGATGTGTGCAAAGTTACTCTCTAAAAGTTGTTAGATCAGGGGTTATGTAGAATTACTGTCTTAACACCTGTAATTTTAGATCTGTAGGTTTAGTACCAATACAGGTAATAAAATAAACCAGTTCTGTGTGTTTACCGTCTGATTGTTCAGTTAGGAGGTCTGTACAATTGCTGTCTAAACATTTATGATTCGGGAGCTCTGGACAGTTACTTCCTAAACAGTTGATAGATTGGCAAGTCTGTAGATTTATGATCTAATCACGTATTAACTTGGTAGGCTAAGTGTGTTGAATAACTAGCATGTATTAAATCAGGTGTGTGTAGAATAACTAGCTAAATGGTTTCTTAATTGAGGGATCTGTAGAACTGATATATAAACAGTTATTAAACTTGGAAGCGTGTTAAATGATTGCAAAGAACAGTTGTTCAATGGCAAAGTGAGCAGATGTTCCGCCTGGACAGTTGTTGTATGGGCGTGTTTGTAGAACCACAACAGATTTGCAGAATTACTCTCAGAACAATTATTAGATTGGAAGGTCTGTAAATTACTATCTAAAAAGTTACTAACATAGAAGTCCTGTATGTTCACTACCTAAAGTGTTCTAAGTTAGGTGTGTAGAATAATCATCTAAGCAGTGATTAATTAGGTGATCTGCCAGCTTCCATTTAACTATTTACGGTAGTTGGAGGCCCATAGAATTCGTATTTAAAGGTTGACTATAGGAGAAGATATGAAAGTCTACTGTCTAAAGAGCTATTCAATAAGGAGGTCTTCAGGCTTATTGGCAAATTATTGTTTAAATCGGGGCTGTAAGTTGGGCCATCTAAACAATTACTGATATAGTAGGTGTGGGTAAATACTCTCTGGTCAAAAATGTCTCTACCTATAGTCGTGATGATTTATCTGGTGATGATTTTCAGAAATATCTGATACAAAGAACAGTTATTATGTTCTTGACGACGTTTCGAAAATAAAAATTCTGGGTTTTTTTAACATCGACATGAACATTGTTGCTGATGATTTGAGCATAGGCGTCTTGTTGCCGTTGCTGTCATCAGTGACGATTTTTGTACAAAAAAATCATGCTAGTACTTGGCTCTTGCCTCTTCACTGAGGAGGAGGGAGGAAGATTGCCAGGCCTTTGATAGCAAATGTTTGTGTTTTTTCTTGTTCCTCTCCTTTGGCAACTTTACCATGCAAACATTTGAACGTTATGTTTTTTAATAAAGAGAGACAGAGACAGAGAGAGACAGAGACAGAGAGAGAAGAAAACCAGCGGATGTGTTGATGAGATCAGAATGATGAGATGAAGAAGTGTTGAGAAGATGGATCACGTGGGATCGCGTGCAGTGAATACAGATTCCCCAGAAAAGTGGACGTGAACAACGTTCTTGAGCATGCCAAACAAAACACTTCAGCTCACACTCGGATTTTTTTCGCTTTTTTTTTCTTTCTACTCGGGTTCTTGTGATATAATGACACTTGGCGATCTCCGCCCGGGAGTGGTAATGTGTGTTGTCGGTATCCGCCATCGTCTCCATGCCCACCACCCCAGACAGCAGCAGTTGTGTGCGTGTCGATGGTATCGGCACTCTCCTGTCTTGGGGGAATCCTGGGCTCCCCCCACATTGGAAGACTCTTATGTCGTCTGCTTGGCTTTGTGTGTGGGGGAAAATGGAGTGTCACGCGGTCGCCTCTTCGTTTCCTTTATCTGTGTGGTGTCTGTCAGATCCTTCCTCGGGATTTACAGAGGATACTGGCCAACCCCCTCACCCATCCCCCCAGTTCTGCTTGTCTGTC
>CM031601.1:66748695-66751195 GCA_018398815.1 Conus ventricosus
CTGTTAATACTGAGTACCTCCTGTCTTCAGCTGCTAGTACTGAGTACCTCCAATGTTCAGCTGTTAGTACTGAGTACCTTTTGTGTTCACCAGGTAGTACTGAGTACCTGCAATTTTCAACTGTTAGTACTGAGTACCTCCTGTGTTCAGCTGTTAGTACTGAGTACCTTCTGTGTTCAGCTGTTAGTACTGAGTACCTCCTGTGTTCAGCTGTTCGTATTGAGTACCTCCTGTGTTCAGCTGTCAGTACTCATTACTTCCTGTGTTCAGCTGTTAGTACAGAGTACCTCCTGTGTTCAGCTGTTAGTACTGAGTACCTCCTGTGTTCAACTGTTAGTTCTGAGTACCTACTGTGTTCAGCTGTTAGTACTGAGTACCTCCTGTGTTCATCTGTTAGTATTGAGTACCTTTTGTGTTCAGCTATTAATACTGAGTACCACATGTGTTCAGCTGTTAGTATTGAGTACCACCTGTGTTCAGCTGATAGTATTGAGTACCTCCTGTGTTCAGCTGTTAGTATTGAGTACCTTTTGTGTTCAGCTGTTAGTATTGAGTACCTCCTGTGTCCAGCTGTTAGTATTGAGTACCTCCTGTGTCCAGCTGTTAGTATTGAGTACCTTTTGTGTTCAGCTTTAGTGCTGAGTACCACCTGTGTTCAGCTGTTAGTATTGAGTACCTCCTATGTTCAGCTGTTAGTATTGAGTACCACCTATGTTCAGCTGTTGGCACTGTGTACCTCCTGTGTTCATCTGTTAGCATTGTGTACCTTTTGTGTTCAGCTACTAGTACTGAGTACCTCCAATGTTCAGCTGTTAGTACAGAGTACCTCCTGTGTTCAGCTGTTAGTACTCAGTACTTCCTGTGTTCAGCTGTTAGTACTGAGTACCTCCAATGTTCAGCTGTTAGTACTCAGTACCTCCTGTGTTCAGCTATTAGTACTGAGTACCTCCTGTGTTCAGCTGTTAGTACTCAGTACCTCCTGTGTTCAGCTATTAGTACCGAGTACCTCCTGTGTTCAGCTGTTAGTACAGAGTACCTCCTGTGTTCAGCTATTAGTACCGAGTACCTCCTGTGTTCAGCTGTTAGTACAGAGTACCTCTTGTGTTCAGCTGTTAGTACTGAGTACCTCCAATGTTCAGCTGTTAGTATTGTGTACCTTTTGTGTTCAGCTACTAGTACTGAGTACCTCCAATGTTCAGCTGTTAGTACAGAGTACCTCCTGTGTTCAGCTGTTAGTACTCAGTACTTCCTGTGTTCAGCTGTTAGTACTGAGTACCTCCTGTGTTCAGCTGTTAGTACTGAGTACCTCCTGTATTCAGCTGTTAGTACTGAGTACCTACTGTGTTCAGCTATTCGTATCGAATACCTCCAATGTGCAGCTGTCAGTACTGAGTACCTCCAATGCTCAGCTGCTAGTACTGAGTACTTCCAGTAGTTAACTGTTAGTACTTGAGTACCTCCAGTAGTTTATTGTTAGTACTAAGTACCTTCTGTGTTCAGCTGTTAGTACTGAGTCCTCAGATGTTCTTCTGTGAGTACCTAGTACCTCCAGAGATCACCCAGCGTACCCTCTGTGATATCTGAAGAAGCCAGCTGTGATTACTCCTAACAGTATCCCAAGAAGTCAAGAGTGAATACCCCCAGTAACACCCCCAAGTAGTCGTCAGCTATGAGTGCCTCCAGTTGTCAACAAGAGTACCTCCGGTTGTCAGCTGCAGGTACTTTCTTCAGCGTGCAGAAATTCTAAGGACAGAAAGAAACAAAGTGTCAGCTCTCCGTGTCCCTTCAGTCAAGGCAGGAATGGTTTGTGTGTGTGTGTGTGTTGTGTGTGTGTGTGTGTGTGTGTGGTGTGTGTGTTGTGTGGGTGTGTGTGTGTGTTTGTGTGTGTGTGTGTGTGTGTGTGTGTGTGTGTGTGTGTGTGTGTGTGTGTGTGTGTAGGATGTCCCTGCAGATGGGCTGGGGTCTATGTATTGAGGGGTGTTTCTTGGGTCTATGTATTGAGGAATGTCCCTGGGGTCTATGTGTTGAGGGATGTTTCTGGGGTCTTGGTGTTGAGGGATGTTCCTGGGGTCTATGTGTTGATGGAATGTCCTGCAAGTGGACTGGGATCTATGTGCTGAGGGATGTCCCTTGGGGCCATGTGCTGAGAAATGTCCCTGCAGGTGGACTGGGGTCTATGTGTTGAGGGATATCTCTGGGGTCTGTGTGTTGAGGGATGTCCCTTAGGGCCATGTGCTGAGAAATGTCCCTGCAGGTGGACTGGGGTCTATGTGTTGAGGGATGTCCCTGCAGGTGGACTGAGGTCTATGTGTTGAGGGATGTCCCTTAGGGCCATGTGTTGAGAAATGTCCCTGCAGGTGGACTGAGGTCTATGTGTCGAGGGATGTCCCTTGGGGCCATGTGTTGAGAAATGTCCCTACAGGTGGACTGGGGTCTATGTGTTGAGGGATATCTCTGGGGTCTATGTGTTGAGCGATGTCCCTGCAGGTGGACTGGGGTC
>CM031601.1:66753695-66758695 GCA_018398815.1 Conus ventricosus
CGTTGTGCTATGCTGCGTGTGTGAGTGTGTAAGCGTGTGTGTGTGTGCGTGCGGCTGCGCGTGTGTGCGTGCGTGCGTGCTGCGTCGTGCGTGCGTGGTGTGTATGTGCGTGTTGTGTGTGTCGTGGTGTGTCGTGTGTGCTGTGTCTGTTGTGTGTAGTGGTTGTGTGTGTGTGTGTGTGTGTGTGGTGTGTTGTGTGTGTGTGTGTGTTTTGGTGTGTGTGTTGGTGGTGTGTTGCTGACAGGGCAGTACAGCATCCTGTGTGTGTACATTCACCTCAGCCGCGCCCTGGGCTTCTACATGCTGGAGACCTACGTGCCCTGCTACCTGATCGTCAGCCTGTCCTGGGTCTCCTTCTGGATCAACCGGGACGCCGCCCCCGCCAGGGTTCTGCTAGGTACACACTGGCACAGGGTCTGAGGGGCTGGGGAGGTGGGGTGGTTTGGAAAGAGGGGTCCGGATGATCAGGAGTGGCGTTTTCTTTGTCAAGTGTTCACTCGTAGTCTACACAAATATCTGGATGAACGCTCTGACGTCAACGTTTTTTTTAATATGTACACATAAAGAAAATGTACCTCATTTATTTTGGGGTATCCTCCAAGACCTCAAAGATGATAATTATTGGATTGCCATGAAATCCCTTCCTGATTTATCAGCATTACTTTTCTATGTACTGTCTATTTAGTCGTTGATATGTGCCTTTTGTTTCTGGTTGTGCTGCATACACCATCTGATGATATCAAGAATTGTTTAGCATGCCATATGGAATAACTTATAACAACTCTCAATGATTTTAATAACTGTCTTAACAACAGACAGCAAATAGATGCAATTTTATTAGACTTTTCTAAAGCCTTTGATAAGGCTGACCATGAGGGCCTGCTGCTTAAATTAATTAATTAATTAATTGATTGATTGATTGATTGATTGACTAATTAATGGGTGAATGAATGAACGTGGGTGGTTCAGAGGTGGTTGAGTGTTCATTGTTTTGGGGTGCTTGGCTGCTGAGCACGGTGTTGTTGTTTTTTTTCTTTTAGGGGGGGGGGGGGGGGAGATGGGAGGGGGAAGGGTCTCATTTTTCGAGCCAGCTAAGTAGCACTGTTCCTACACTGCTCATTCCGGAAGCTCCATACACAAAAACCCCCAGCTTTGTTCTGCGGCAACCCCATCAGGGAGCAGTCAGTAGCAGGTGGTCAACTGGAATCCCACCAAAGAAGACAGCACTGCTGCGCTGCAGTTGTAACTTTCCTGAAACAAGATACGCAAGACACAACTTAACAAACCCCTACTGAGTAAGTACTCCCTCCGGAGGGCGCCACAACGTCCATCTAACGAAAGCCCCCCATGAACTTGCAGCTAGCGACGACAGGAACTATTTACAGGCATAGAGACGGAGAGGAAATCCAAAGTTCGTTCGCCACGTCAGAAAGGCTGGAAGAACCGCCAGATTTTATAGACACTTTTAGATGATCCATGTGGATGACGGGGATGCCGAGAGTGCTACAGAGTTTCCATTCTAGCCAGAGACTGCATGGCACAGTTCGACTCTATGTTTACCTTAAATTATTCACCCCAGCGACCACCAGGCCCCCGAGATCTTGGCACCATGAGATGATAGAAACTGGACGGACTGTGTAGTTCCGGTCTTCCCAGTGGAGCCAACAGCACGCTGCACTCAGGGTACAGGCCAGATGGGGCTGGAAAAGAACGATAAGTTTCTGATTTTGTTTTAACTTTCTCTCTGAATCTGCGATAGATGATGTCTAGGAATACGTCTCTGCTCGCAACAAAGTGAAAGTCTATGGAGACAGTCGTAGTGTCACCTCTAGCAATAAGGTGACACGTCTATGTAAAGATACACGTGGCATCTCCTTGGGCACTCTCTCTTCCTCTTCTCTCATCGTTCCCTTCTATTAATTTCTTGTCTTGTTTCAATGCTATGTGACGCAAAAAACAGTTGCATTAATGCATATATCGAATCTCTGATGGAAAACCCCTGAATAACATAAGACAGTTGAGTTTCATTTCTTTACTTTTTTAAAAACTTTCTCTGCTGAATTGTTTGACCTGATGTGTAACCTGAAATCTCAACATTTTACACAGAAATAGAAGATGAGAAATACGGGTAAGAAGAAATAAAGAGATCGACCAGGAGAGGAATAGAAGTAGGAGACGAGAGGGGAGGGGATAAGGAGTGGGTAGGGAGTGGGGGGGGGGGGAGGTAAGGAGGAAGGTGTAAGAATAAGTAGAACAAACGACAGACCGATTTAAAAAAAAAATCATCAGATTATGACCAGGTTTTTACAAAATGCAGTTTACTTTTCAGCTAAACTGCGTCTTTGCTGTTAAAGTTATAGACACAACATTAAGAGAAATAGATGGATTATAAGGAGAAAGAGACAGACAGACAGACAGAGAGAAAGAAAGACAGACAGAGACAGACAGACAGAAAGACAGACAGAAGGACAAACAGACATACAAACAAGACGAAGGGGGGTTGAGGGTGAGAGGGCGGAAGAGATTAATCGATCGGATCAAGTATTGCTCTGTCTGCTCTGTACAGACTGCAGCCGCTGTTTTCTCCCCCCACTGCTGTAAATCGTCACTGGATGTTCGGCCGGGTCCGGAAGAAAGGAATAGCCTCCAGTGACGTTTGAATTACCACCCCAAGCACCAAATGCCCCCACCCCACCCCACCCCACCCCCACCCCCACTCCAACCCACCACGCCTCCATCCCCCCCACAACTCCGCCTATTTCTTTTCTTAACTTTTCTTTTTTTTATTTTTAATCCAGTCAGAGAATGAGAGAGAGAGAGAGAGAGAGAGAGAGAGAGAGAGAGAGAGAGAGAGAGAGAGAGAGAGGGAGGGAGGGAGGGATAGAGACCGAGAGAGACACAGACAGAGAGAGAGACAGACAGACAGAAACAGAGAGACAGAGAGAGAGAAGAGAGAGAGAGAGAGAGAGAGAGAGAGAGAGAGAGAGAGAGAGAGAGAGAGACGGGGACATGAAGACAGACAGGTAGGTTGCCAGAAAGACAGGCGGGGCAGTCGGAGAGAAGAGAGAGAGAGAGAGAGAGAGAGAGAGAGAGAGAGAGAGAGAGAGAGAGAGAGGGGGGTGAGTGAGAGAGAGAGAGAGGATGGTGACGGAAGATGCATGTGGAGAGGGTGGCATGAAGGATAGAGAGGGGAGGGTGGAGGCAGAAATGGGAATACAGAGGGAGGGGAGAGGGAGGAGAAGTAAGGGAGTCGAGGTGGAAGCGGTGGGGAGATGAGGCGGGGGGTGATTGAAGCCATTGTCAGGACAGGGGCCATGTGTGAGGAGAAGTGTGTGGACAGAGAGAGCTGGAAGGGGTGGGTGGGTGGCCTGGGTGGGTGGATGGGGGTCTTTGAGGTTCTCTCCGTGTTCAGTGGACACAGGGAAAGAGCAGTTAAAGAAAAAGCCTTTAATCATTGCTTGGGCTCCCCCGAGCACGGCTGAACAGTGAAATACCGTCTGCTGTCAGGACCTGAGAGAGAGAGAGAGAGAGAGAGAGAGAGAGAGAGAGAGAGAAGGATTTATAACGGTAGAACTATTGGCTTAAGTTAGCCAATGTTCATACTCGTCCTTACTGATCTGCTTAAGTAGCACTAGTGCTACTACACAAACTAAAATGATACTAGATAGATAGATGGACAAATAGATAGAGGATGGATGGATGGATGGATAGGCAGACAGATAGATAGATAGATAGATAGATAGATAGATAGATGGATGAGATGATGAGTGGATGGTGATGGAGGGTGGGTGGATGGATGGATGGATGGATGGGTGGGTGGATGGATGGATGGATAGATAGAGTAGAGAGATAGATAGAAATATAGCGATATAGAGATAGACATAGACAAATATATAGGGAGCACCGACACAGCCAGCCGTGTCTCACTAATGAGTCTGAATCAGGGGACGAAAGGCCTCTGAGCGGGCGATATGAATGGGTCGATTTTAAGACGGACTACGATGGTCTCCATATGCTGCTAAAGAAGGATTATACATTTAGATGTAACGCTCAAGATTTTCATACACGTTTTCTTTCTCGTATACCCTTCTCGCCCCCCCCCCCCCCCCCTCCTTCCCCCCACCCCACCCCTTTTTTATAAAAAGAAATCTCTGCCAAGAGAGAGAGAGAGAGAGAGAGAGCGAGAGAGAGAGAGAGAGGAGGGAGGGGGGCAGGATGGGAGAGAGAGAGGCTTTAATCATCCCTCCCCAATACCTGAGGAGGATGTGGAGGGGAGGGGTTCAGAGGACAGACCAGTGGTCTAGATTGCTCACAGGCATTTCGATCTCCCTGAGAGACGGTGACACCACACGCTGATCCCACTGTCCCGACACTGACTGTTTCCAACCAGTGAACAGGTCGACTGCTACCAAACGTATTTCTAAGGATTTAACTGTTGTTTATTTTATATGATTGCCTGCCTTTCTCTGTATGATCGCATACATGTGTTTCATTTAACTGACTGTAACGAACGGTATTTTGATTTCCATTGTCCTGTTTCTGTATCTGGCTTTGTGACTTGAATGAAGCTGGTATTTCTGAATCTGTTTTGCTTTCCCAAGAGTTACCTGTGATCCTGTGTTACCTGTGATCCTGTTAGAAAAAAAAAGAAAAAAGATGTGGTGTAAAATATAGTTAGCAAAAGCTGTGTAAAAGGATGAAATGTGTATTCAAACAAAATTGAAACTTCTTAACAAAACACTTTCTGGCTTACTTACCACGATAAAATCTGTTTTCCAGCGACAGATATATGCAATCTTACTTAGCTGGAAAGAATTCATGAGGGGTGTACCAACTTCACAAGAAAAAGATACACCCGGAGGTGCAGCGGGACCCAGAGAAGTACTGCCCTCGACCGTCGAACAAACCAACCAGGAGCAGTCCTGCACCATTCTTGGAAGTCTGCGCAGTGTTGACATAAGGTGCGGGCACGCACAGGGCATTCCAGTAAGACGTCAAGG
>CM031601.1:66761195-66778695 GCA_018398815.1 Conus ventricosus
TTTTTTTTTTTCTTTCATCCTTTCTTTGTTTATTTAGCATCTCACCCCCCCCCTCCCCCCCCCCCCCCCCCCCCCCCCTTATATCAATGTCCGAAACCCCTGTAGCACCGTGTCGCGTTACAAAACAATAGTTAATGATTGATGCACGTTGATTTCAAATTGAATTCTTAAAATGAAAGTTTCCTTATTGTGAAAATATTATGTAAACAGGTATTCAAGAAAAAATAGAACCTTCAATGCAAGGTGGCAAAATGAAATAAAATAAATAAACAAATAATTCTTCACTTTTCTCCCCGTTACCTCCCCCTCCTTTGTGACCCTCACGTTCTCCCCTCCCCCCCCCCCCCCCTGCCGCCCTCTCCCCCTCTCCCCGCTCTGTCATCCCCTATACCCCACCCCCACCCCGACCCCCGCCCGTCCCTTGGCTCCCGCTCACTCCTCCCTTGGCCTTGCAGAGCGCGGTGCCAGACACGGTGCCAGACTCGGTGCCAGTGATGGACACGGACCTGGACAGGGGCGGGAGAGGGAGACGTTGCTGGACAGCCGGTTCCACGTCATCGAGGTGGACACCTCCTCCCCCTCCACACCCTGCTACAAGCTCTTCTGGAGATGTCTGGTCGGGAACTTCACCTACCGCAATGTCGGTCAGTGAGTTTTGACTGCCTGCAGGGGAGAGAGAGAGAGAGAGAGAGAGAGAGAAGAGAGAGAGAGAGAGAGAGAGGAGAGAGAGAGAGAGAGGGGCGTGGAGAGAAGGAGGGAGAGATAGAAAGGGGGAGAGTGTGGGAGAAAGGCGGAGAGGAGAGAGAGAGTGAGAGAGATAAAAGGAGAAGAAGATAAAGAAGAAGAAGAAGAAGAAGAAGAAAAGAGAGAGAGAGAGAGAGAGAGAGAGAGAGAGAGAGAGAGAGAGAACCGACAGACAGACAGACAGATTATTGATTTAGGCATTACCCCTTCGAGAATGGGTTATGCAAATAGTATGTGGAGCTTTTAGATAGTAATTCACCAAATGAAACACGATAACTATACGAGAGAAGGAGATTCTGAGAGGCAGACAGACAGAGAGACAAAAACAGAGACAGACAGACAGACAGACAGACGGACAGACAGACAGACAGAGAGACAGACAGACGGACAGACAGACAGAGACGGACAATTTTCCATTGTAATTCTCTGATTCTGCTTTCTTTAGTTATTGATTTGTGAGGGACCAGTGTTGTTTAGTAATGGTAATGTTGAACTTATGTCGCCAAAATCTAACACAACATGGCTCTGTGTATCGTTTTTCTTGAAAGAAGTTGTAAAACATTTTTACTTTTGTCATTGCAGAATTATTAAATAAAAGTGGAGTGATCTCAAAAATGTTGATAGTGTCTAAGTCTGATCGAGTACTCAAGAAGATGACAGTGCAGAATATACAACATGATATTTCAAAAAGAGGGATGGCGATGGCTTTAAGATTTGTTTCAATTCATCATATGTTAGAATCTTTTCATTGATTAGTAAATCATGCACGTATGTAACACCTTGCATAGCCCATTGTTTAAAAAAGACAACTTTATTTTGATATAGGATATGAGCGTTGTTCCACAGGCATTCCATTTTTGTATTTAGTGCAGTGTGTGTGCAACATCTTTCCAAAACACAGCATTAATTGTTTCTAACCCTTTAAAACAGACGCTCCCAGTGTGGAGGTGAAGCAGGCTAGATTTCTACCAAAGATAGAGAAATATTCTCTGGTATCCACAACATTTATCCAACTAATATACTGTTATGTAAAATGGGTATTGCAGAAAATAATAAGTGCCCATACTGTGTAAATGAAGTGGACTATGTTGAGCATTTTTTTGTTAATTGTAAGCAAATTGCATGTGTTTGGAATGGTGTAAAAGATGTATTCTTTCGAAAATATTACAAGAAAGTGAATTTTAATGAATTGAATATTCTTTTGGGAATTGTGGATAATGTACAACTTTCAGGTGAAGAGAAAAGGTATGTTAATCATTTAATATTAATTGCAAAAATGTGCATTGGGAAGTATAGATATGGTAAACCATTATATCTTAAGACTATGCTTGAAAAAGAATTGTCACTTAGAAAGCTGAATTAGAATTGATCAGCGTCCGAAAATCAGTACACACAGGTGTACCTCTCCCCTCTCCCCTCTCTCTCTCTCTCTCTCTCTCTCTCTCTCTCTCTCTCTCTCTCTCTCTCTCTCTCTCTCTCCACAGCAGAGAGAATGCATCAGTACACTACACATGAGTACAAAAAATAAACCCAGACAATATTATCAAGCGCCAAAAAATTAAAACCAGCAAGATATTGTCCATTTGTGAAAGAACATACAGATTTGCATGGAGAGTGAGTGTCGTTTTTCTTCTTCCGTTCGGCCTATGAAGAGAGGCATGTCGTAGCACCCAACAAAAAAAAAAAAAAAAAAAAAAAGATGGTGCTCCATGACCTGCATGCAACTGAGGCACACACCAAAAAAAATAAGAGTGAAAAAAAAAAACACGAAGGGGAGGCGTGGTAGAACTGTAAAACAAAAAATTGTACTTTTATTTATGGAGACCATTTCCTAGTTCCTTTGCCCGCTCGCTAAACTGGATGAAAGGGGCCTCTTTATTTATTTGTTTATGCTTTTATTTTTGTGCTCTGTGAGGAATAAACTGCCACGTTTATGAAAAAAAACAACAACAAACACACACACATGGCTCCTGGTCGTGTGCCGATGTTTCGGGGCCTGGTTGTTTTCTCCTCAGTGATATATTATATACGCGTGCACCTCTCTCTCTCTCTCTCTCTCTCTCTCTCTCTCTCTCTCTCTCCCCTCTCTCTTGTTTGAAAACGCAGTCGGCGATTCAGCTAGCACAAGAGACTCGGTGCAACATGTAGGTGTGTTTCCCTCTTGCCTTGCTGCCAGAAATAAAGGGACTATCGGCACTGAACGTGAAGTGTGAAGTCTCAAAACAAAACAAAACAGAAAAACAAAAAAACAAAAAAAGACAGAGACGGACAGAGAGAGAGAGAGAGAGAGAGAGAGAGAGAGAAGAGAGAGAGAGAGAAGGAGAGAGAGAGAGAGAGAGAGAGAGAGAGACAGAAAGAGAGACGGACAGTCAGACAGACAGTCAGACAGACAGTCAGACGGACAGGTTATCAATTTAAGTATTACCGTAAACCCTTTATGACTGGGTATATGACTAAGGTTTTTAATGTCAATTCACCAAATGAGACATGATAAGTATCGGGGGGGGGGGGGGGGTGAGAGAAGAAGAAGAAGAAGAAGGGGAGAGAGAGCGAGAGAGAGAGAGAGAGAGAGAGAAGAGAGAGAGAGAGAGAGACAGAAGAAGAGAAGAGAAAGAGAGAGACAGAGAGAGAGAGAGAGAGAGAGAGAGAGGAGAGAGAAGAGAGAGAGACAGACAGACAGACAGAGAGACAGACAGACAGACAGACAGACAGGCAGACAGACAGAGACAAAGACAGATAGACAGAGGAAGAAAAAGAGAAGAAGAAGAAAAAGAAAAAGGAGGAGGAGGAGAGGGAGAGAGAGAGAGCGGGAGAGAGAGAGAGAAGAAGAAGAAAAAGGAAGAAATAGAAGAAGGGAAAAAGAGAGACAAAGAGAAGAAGAAGAAGAAGAAGAAGAAGAAGAAGAAGAAGAAGAAGAAGGGACGGGTGGGGTGGGGTGGGGGGCGGGAGGCAGGCAGGCAGGCAGAGAAGGCGGAGGGTGCACAGGGAGTGGGGCGGGGGGGGGCTGGGAGGAGGAAAGTAAAAATAAACAGACCACTGATCTCGTTCACAGCGGTGTTAAGTTGCGAGGGCTTCAACGCAAAACAGGAGGCTTTAAATTTCGTCCCTTGTTTTCTTAAAAAGGGAGACATGGCAGATGTTTTTGGTCCCACAAGATAATTAGGCGAAGCACAGAGCAGGCGCTGGAGTTGCTAGTCTAGTTCATTTTTTTTTCCCCAAACCGAACTCTTGTCAAAACCTCTCTCTCTCTCTCTCTCTCTCTCTCTCTCTCTCTCTCTCTCTCTCTCTCTCTCTCTCTGTCTGTCCTCTCTATAGTCTGTCTCTCTCTTGACTCTATCTCTGTCTGTCTGTCTCTCTTTCTCTGCTCTCTCTGTCTCTCTCGTCTCTCTGCGTCTCTCTCTCTCTCTCTCTCCTCTCTCTCTCTCTCTCTCTCTCTCTCTCTCTCTCTCTCTCACCATTTTGTTTGTTGAAGCCAGTCTTCTCTTCACATTGCCGGATATTGTTTTCCTTCTCGCTCTGCCCTCATCGCAGGCACTCTGGCATCAGAATCAGCTTGTTCTGCCCACGTCCTCAGTCGCCTTGCCCTCTTGCTATGGTATTGTCGATAGTTTGTTGGATTGGACGGAGGATCTTCACTTCTAAATTTTTTGGCCGGTTGGATCCAATGATCCCATTGTTGTTGTTGTCTTGTAATGTCATATTATGTGCACAACAACCGTATCAGGTACCGAATAAAAACAACAACAACAAAAACAGAAACTCAAGGTCACTTTTTATTAGATTTGTGCACAATCAAGAACCAACTCGTCTGGCAAGAGCACTTGGTTCCACAGGTCGAACTTTAATGAAGGACCACTTATACACAGTCTCACAAAACATAGAAAGAAAAACCGACAAACGACAGAAACTTTATAAATGTTTAATTCCATTATCAGTGAACAACATTTGTCACTTTCCTCGAAAAAAATCATTCTTTCTGATTAGACAGGGAGCCTGAATGAGACTACCCCCAAAAATGACATTCACAAAAAAGTGTTTCTTTACAGTCTGATCAAAACCGAGTGTGCCCCCCCCCCCCCTCCCTCGTGCGCCACACAATCCACACAGCGCTGCCTCATGGTGTTGACTGTTCTTGTATTGAGTGACTGGGGGAGGTTTGCCCACTCCTGCTGCAGGTAGTGCAGCAGCTCCTGTCGATTTTCCGGAACAGGGTGATTTTCTTGAACTCTCCTCCCAAGCTCGCCCCAGATGTTCTCATAGCGTTCATGTCCGGGCTGTTTGCCGGCCATGGCATCCTGGTGATGCCAGCTTGCACCACTAAAGGTTCACGGCTCGACAACGATTGGGGTGGCATTATCGTCCATGAACACAGCCTGAGCCTCAATCTGCTGAGTGCTAGGACAACCAAAGGCCGTAAAATCTCCTGCAGGTAGCGTTGGCCGTTCAGGTTGCCATCCACATGGTACAGGGGAATCTTGTGGTGGCTGCTGAATGCCCCCCCCCCCCCCCCCATACCATGACGGAGCCACCACCAAAAGCGACGACCTCCTGGATGACGTCATCTGCCAGCTGCTCCCTGGGACGCCGCCACACCCGAATGCGTCCATCTCGTGTCGCTTCAACTGCACTGGACTCCATTCGTGAAAAGCACCATCCGGCCACTGACCCGAGTCCCATGTCGATTAGCTTGCACCAGGCCAGGCGACGTGCCCGAGTTGGCCGCAGTCAGTGTTTGGTTTCCGACGGACGCTTGCTCGTAGTTGTGGCAGCTTGGAGCCGACGCCTGATGGTGTTGGAGGTGGTGGTCCTGGTCCGAAGAGCATGTCTGCGGATGAACATGTCATCTCTTGCAGTGGTCTTCTTTGGCTGCCTGGACAGGGTCTCTCTTGACAGTTCCACTGGCTTGAAAACGTTCTCTCAGCCGAATGATGACGGAGTGGGACACTGTAGTCTTCTGGCCACTTCTCGAACGCCAACTCATCCTGTAGCCATGCAATCGCCCGGGTCCGGTCAAAATCAGACAGCTTGCGTCTTGGAGGCATTTTGTGTTATGAAGAATTATGCATGTTGGCTGCTTTTAGGGGCATTCCAGTCAGTAAGATGCTCTGCAATGCATTGGTTATTGCACGTGCATTTGGAATTTCAGTGCAAAACCGTTTGAAGCAGTGTTCACATCTTGCTTAAAAAACAAGCAATTTCGACAACAATCTGCATTTTTCAACACCCCCCCCCCCCCCCCCCCCCCCCTCTGCATGCCGCACGTGACAATAAGACAGCTTTCGCAAGCTTTGCGGAATACTCTGTTAACCCCTTAAACCTTTCCCAGTCGAATTCTTCGAAAAAAATGCATTGCTTATATTTTTGGCCAATTTAAAAAGAAAGGGCCTTTTTTCGGGGTGTCCTTAATTAAAGTTCGACCCTGTATAATATTAAGACATGAGCCTAGTAACTCAAATGTACATGCAAAAGCTTACTTCAGTTTATTAGTCTAATAGCTCAACAGCAAAGATGTGAACTTATCCAAGTTGTGGTGTAACATTTCCATTAAAATGTCACAGATTTTTCTTTAGCGCACCTACGAAATAAAAAAAGAATCAAGTCGTTTTAGCAAAGAAAGATAAAAGTATAGAATTGTTACTTTGATTACTGTTTCACTTGAAAAGACAGCACAAGACGAACATGATGGGAAAGAAACAGATCAATGGACGACACAGTCCTGTGTGTTTTCTTTTACGTACCCACCAATCCCTTTTATTTCCAGAACAGATGGGGAAAGAAGTAGGGAGCTAGAGGAAACACAAGATATGTAAACGCAAGTCAAGTAGAAAAGAAACTTTAGGGAGAGCGCTTGGAAGCAGAAGGTCTTCAGTAAAAGAGAGAGAGAGAGCAAAAAGAACAAGAACAAAAAAAAGACCTTAGACAGGTGTTTCATCCTGAAATTCTAATACTCTAGAGGGCCGGCCGCACCCAGGCCACGACTGCTAGATTCCCTCGAAGTCATGAATATTTTAGCGCAGCTGGGATTCGAACCACTACCTGCTGGATTGTTGGGCGTCTCAAGACGTCGGTTTTTGATAGATGTCTTGCCCACACAGCCATCAGGCACGTGTTCAAAGCTGAACAAAACTGAGCCTGTTATGTTCCTTCTCGATCAGATCCAGCTGGAACTCTTTTCAGCTGCCTCTGCCATTGCCTCTAAGATTCTGGTTCTCTTCCTACCACAAATCAAAAGCTGTTTTATGCGATATAGGCTGATGAGCCCCTTTGCTCCAACATCTGTGGCAAAGACTGACTTGGAAGCCAGATTCCCTCAAACTGCTGGCCTGACTGCATACTTCTCAGCCTTGCAGATGTCAGCTTCTTCCATCCTGCTTTCATATCGCGTAGCGAGTTCGATCAGAATCGGTTGTGTTGATCACCCCCGAGTGGAGTACAGTATCCTGTCACATGCTACTCTTCCTAATGATCTCGTAATGGTTTTCCCATTCAAGAATGTCTCTGTACACTTCCAGCCATCCACCTCATCCACAAACTCTGCTCCCAAGCTCTTGAAATCCAGACCATGGTTTGGGGCTTCCTGTCGTGTAGAACGTCGCTGCTAGAGCCTCTGGTGGCGTAATGTTTCCTCTGGCAATGCTAACCGTATATACAAACTTTTAAGCACTTGGCTGTGTCTCAGTGCTCGCCTTCCCTGATTTAATGTTGTGTTGCACGATCTCACTACATGCTCCACTGTCTGTTTTTCCCCAGACAGATTGGATCCGCGGGGTCATCCGATTTTCCCCCATTTTCACTCGGGTTGAATTCGAGGCAAGATCGAAGCTGATCCCAAGAGGAGCCAAACGCCGTATTTCATTTCAGCTGAGACTTCTTGAAAGTGTGTGTGCCCATGTAATCCACTGCCTCTTGGTCTTGCAAGACTGCCTTCCGGATTTTCTTGGAATCCTCTTCTTTTTTTTTTCACCTCTCGTGTTACCATTGTCTGATTTGCTTTTTCTTTGCCTTTGATCACCACTTCATTTCTGTTGACCCCAGCCCCTGTCTATTGGTTTGCATGTGGTCCTGTTATCGCCCTTGAGTCTACAGCCTTCTGGACTTTCCATTTTCTGCCAGTCTTTAGCCTAGCTAGATTGATCTCACGATCTTGTCCCTCGAGTCCGAAAGCATGATCAACAGCCTTGCTGTTTTCCACTTATACTCCTCGAAATGAGTTTCAGGGTAGATTTAACTTGCTGGGCAACGGTACAGCACAACGTCAGTGAGATCAAGTGGAACACCAAGCCACTTCCTGATGTGTTTATTGTTTGAGCCTCCGTTGAATCCACTGTACAAATGCAGTCAGAGGAATTTCGAGATTGGCAGGAGCCACCAACATCAGACCTTGTATTTGCCAGGGAGGACAAGCTAGTCTATTATCTACAGGTTTTCTTATGCCAACTGCTTGGATTTTTTTTCCTCTCTGTGTGTCTTTCAATGAATCACCATGCCACTTCCTACGGCTTTTGGCTAGCTCACCTGTCACTGTTGAAATGGCTTGGTTGGTTACAGTGACCAGGGAGACTGCTCTGTGATTTTATTGATCTTAAACTCGTCCTGGATGAAGCGGCTAAAACTTAAGTCACACGGCAATGTTCCTTGGAGAAATCATTCTAAAAAGGCTCACGCAATTCAGTGTGGCCAGTACTTTGAAGCTAGAGTCAGACGTAAAAGGCATCACAGAAACACCATGCAGCATGCTGTTTTTCGACCCGAAATGCTGTTTTCACGATTTCCATGTGACAGTGCCCGAATTCTGTAAGCCCCGGTCTAACCAGTGCTTCTGTATTTGGTGACAACGGGTCAATACAGTGCTGTTTATGCTTTCCTTTAACACATAAGCCAGCTGTATTTCAAGACACACCGGGAAGAAATAGGAATATGCAGGAACAGAAAACAGTTTAACTGAAGTAAAAAAAAGCAACTAGTCTTTCGTCGCTGTACAAGTGACGTCACTGCGAACTAGAGGCAGGAAAGGAAACCAAACACAAACACAGGCAGGCATCGAACTCTCCGGCCTGTGTGTGTAATGATAGAGGTGTGCGGTCCGATCAAGAAAGGGGAATTACTGTGAAATTAAAGCTGGGGGCCGCCGAACTCCGATGTCACGTGCTGTTTAATGTGAATGCGTGCGTGTCGGGTTATCTGGCTTAGAAAGATGGGAGCGACGTGGGCTTCATCTTCTTCTCGGTTAATGTATTTATTTATCCATTGGTTTTGGTTTTGTTTGTTTCCTTTTGTTTTTCGTTTGTTTCTTTTGCTTGTTTTGTTTCGTTCCATTCCAATCCACAAACAACACGAAATATAGTTTGTTAGCATAAAAATTAATTCTTTTTTCTTTATTTTCCATTTTCTCGACACTGTTTTCTCACAATCAATTTTCTAACTCGCTATATAACATCTGCTAACCAACTGATTAACTTCCTCATTTTAATACACCCATTCACTAAAACTGTTTCTTTTAACCAGTATTGTTCTCAGCATAGTGACAGACCACAAGTCCATTCTCAAAACCGTAGATTTTATGGAAGTCAAACATTCGTTCCAGTATAAAAACAAACAGAATTTACAACACGTGTTGGGATTTATGAATGCAAGGGGAAATTGTCATAACTCCACAACAAAACGGACACAGTACATCATTGTACAAACTTGTTTTGTGATAAGAACTAGAAACAGACGTTTGAAAAAATCCAGTGCCACAGCGGGTAAATAATTAGATACTTTTTATTCAGTCTCTGATGTCACACTTGGTGTTACCATTGGTGGCGCTCTCAACTGTGCTGAAATAGTTGGACAGCTGTCGAGTGTGCCTCAAGTCAGTGCTGTACAGGTTCAGTGAGGGTGGACATGTAGCTCACCACGAAGACCATAATAGAGTACAGAAAGAGTAGTAGCATGCATTTCACCATAACTCCCTGTCTGAGATCACTCTACAGGGCGAGGGTGGACATGTAGCTCACCACGAAGACCAATAAATAGGGCACAGAAGAGAGTAGACATGCATTTCACCATAACTCCCTGTCTGAGATCACTCTACAGGGTACAGTGGAGGGTGGACATGTAGCTCACCACGAAGACCAATAAATAGGGCACAGAAGAGAGTAGACATGCATTTCACCATAACTCCCTGTCTGAGATCACTCTACAGGGTACAGTGGAGGGTGGACATGTATCTCGCCATGACTTCCTGTCCAAGACCATTCTACATGGTACAGTGGAGGGTGGACATGTATCTCCCCATGACTTCCTGTCCAAGACCATTCTACATGGTACAGTGGAGGGTGGACATGTATCTCCCCATGACTTCCTGTCCAAGACCATTCTACATGGTACAGTGGAGGGTGGACATATATCTTCCCATGACTCCCTGTCCAAGACCATCCTACAGGGTACAGTGGAAGGTGGACATGTATCTCCCCATGACTCCCTGTCCAAGACCATTCTATAGGGTACAGTGGAAGGTGAACATGTATCTCACATGACTACCTGTCCAAGACCATTCTACAGAGTACAGTGGAAGGTGGATATGTATCTCCCCTAGACCATTCTACAGGGTTCAGTGGAGGGTATCCCCCCACGACTCCCTGACCAAGATCATTCTTCAGGGTATAGAAGAAGGGTGACACGTATCTCACCAAAAACACCTTGCAGTGTTGGGAGAACGTGAAGAGATGGGCCGAACAAGTTCGCGGTGGACATCATGAAGGACTGAAGTGGTGACAGCACCTCTGCCCTGTTGCCCATGATTGAAGACAGAGGGCCGTGGAGATCCCTAGGTGCTCGAATGTCCGTCACCCCAGCTCTGGCTCTACACAAAATATTAATGCGCCAAGGCCTTGCTTAGGGAGTCGAGTATTTATAGACAGGCACAATTTAAAATTGTTATGAGAATTTTCATTGTGTCTGAAAGTTGATTTACCTTTCCTTTCTTTATGCTCATCAAGGTACATGCCAGGTGGCTCAAAAAAGACAAATGAGAATGAAAGGAATAGAACTATTTTTCAGGAAAGCCATCTGGCGCAGAATAAGGTCACGGATCAGTCCGAAGACCTGACATGTGACATCAGGTAAGGGGTAGCTCATGTATCTCTAGACTGAAAGATTTCATCGGAGAAATTCTTAAAAACAAGTGAGGAGGGGCTGTTACTTTGATCTCTTATCAGTTTGATATCAATTTTTGGCTCAAAGTTATGCTACACCTCAAAACGCTTACATGGATTTTACAGTGATTTAGAGCAAAAACCCTAAATGTGGCATGTGGCCTGTCAGTGAGGATAACTCCCAATAACAACAACGATAATGGTTGCTTAGTGGTTCGCTTACTTCCCTTGTGTGCAAACGACGGTCTAGCTGAGCGCCCGGTGAAGAAGCATTCTATCCCTTGTCCTTTCCGCCTTCAAGGCACGCCTGTCATTTGAGGCATTAGCTCTTCAGCAGGACGGATTTAACTCATGTTTATTCTTCTTTCCCTCTGCAATCTAAAGGCATCAGAAACTGCATTTCCTCTTCTTGTCCTTCTTTCTTCCTGTCTCCCCTCCCTCCTTTTAAACCTCATTTACCCCCCCACCCCACCCCTCCCCCTTCCCATTCCTTTCACCTAATCCCCCCCCCCCCCTATCCCCTCCTAACTCCCGCCCGACGCTTCCCTGTTCTTTCCCCACCTTTTCTGTGGCGCCGTCTTACTGATGTAGCCTACGTATATTTGTTGAGCATGGATTCTAATTTTGAGGTTTGATTTTGTAATATATTTTTTAATCTTTCTCTCATTGTGTTTGTTTTGAACTTCTCTGTTTATTATATTGAAATCACCTACTTTATTGCTTTTTCTTGATAGAACATGTACAGAAGATTTTATGTGCTTATTCTTTTCCCTCAATAAAAAAAAAATCGTCCACACCTCTCTCTCCTCCCCAAGAATATCATCACCAAAAAGGAGAAAACTGGGGCATTCTCTACGATCGTGTGAGCATTTACATGCGTGAGTGCATGCGCTCATGCCGCGTGCATGTGTGTGAATGTGTCGATGTATTTGGCAGGGGTGGGGAGATGGAACAGAGAGATGGCATTGTGCTGGTGTGCATGTTCACGGTGCCTGAGATGGCTGTGAACGAGCATGGGAACTAAACGTACATAATCTTTTCTCTTTGGTTTGCATACTTTTATAGGAAACTGGAAGCATATAAATCTTTTCATTGCTATCATTTCTATTCAGCAGGAGACACAGCGTTGATGGGGGGAGCCTCGTCCTTTCACCGGTTCCTTGCGTGTGTGTGTGTGTGTGTGTGTGTGTGTGTGTGTGTGTGTGTGCGTGCGTGCGTGCGTGCGTGTGTGTTTTCAAGCGAGTGTTGTCAGCGGACCCGGAGATTGGGAACAGCGTCAGCAACATCGACATCATCTCGCGCCGTCTCTTCCCCTCCACCTTCATCCTCCTCAACCTGTGCTACTGGCTCGTCTACCTCTACTTCGAGCCCCACACCAACTTTGACCAGGAGAAAATCATCACCACCTGAAAATAATCACGCAGCCATCGCTTTCCCCTGGCTTCGGCTTCTTTGTTTCCTCTCTGTCTCTCTAGCCCATATCATTCGTAAAACTTCTGTGTTGGCTCATCAGCCTAAGATTCACGAAACAGCTCGGGATTTAAAGTAAGAAGAGAACCCAGAACCCTGAAGACAATGGCAGGTGCATCTGAAAAGAGTTCCAGCTGGATGTCGAGAAAGAACAAAAGTGAACGTCATAAGCCTTAAATTTTCCCAACGAAGAACAGGTGTCCCGTTAGCAGTAGACCAAGACATCCGTCTAAAAAGGCAAGCTTTGAGACGCCCACCCATCCGAAAGTTGCGGGTTCGAATCCCTGGCAGCGCAGGAAAAAGAAAATAATAAAAAGTTGACGTGGCCCGGCTCCTGCAGAGTGTAAGGAGTTCAGGGCCAAAGCACTTGTCTGAGGTGGGTGGGTGGGGTGGGGTGGGGTGGGGTGGGGTGGGGATGATTCTCTGAAGACCTGCTGTCAACCTCTCCCTAGAGTGTCTTCCTACCATCTGGACAAAGGATCTGACGGCATTGTCTCTTTGTCCGCCTTTTTTTTCTCTCCTCAACCTGGGCTGCTGCTGCTGCCTCGTCTACCTCTGCTGGGGCCCCCACTCTGATGTGGACCTGGAGAGAATCATCACCACCTGATAGGATTCCAGCATTCATCCTCTGTGGAAACTGACTGCAAAGGTGTCGGGAAGACATTACCATCAAAGGACCGTTTGTCACCTAATTTTGTTTTTGGCTCTTTTCATTTTGATCAATATCCATCACTGATCTGAATAATGATAATGATTCTTTATATTACATGTATTAGTGTAGTTGTTGTTGTTATCATTATCATTTGTTAATATCATTATTCATTATCATTAATATAATTATTCATTATTAATATCCATCATTGACCTGTATAATAATAAGAATAGCAATTGTTATTGTACTTATTATCATAATTCATTATTATCAATATCATCATTATTATTATTGGGTACCAATATAGTA
The DNA here is from genome assembly GCA_018398815.1 of Conus ventricosus. Taxonomy (NCBI): domain Eukaryota; kingdom Metazoa; phylum Mollusca; class Gastropoda; order Neogastropoda; family Conidae; genus Conus; species Conus ventricosus. The sequence continues at coordinate 66,774,510 of CM031601.1, forward strand.
CCTTTCCTCGGTTAGAGAGCAAGCTGTAAGTGCTTTACAATCCACGCTCTCCTTTACACAACAGGCAGCCTGCTGGCACTTCATTACGTTGCTTCCCTTGTCAGTCAATCAATATCAGAGACTCAATTTTCTCCCTTTATTTTTCCGATTTTTCATGCAGTGTGCATGCTAGCTGCAACGTATGATTCATAACAATGGCTAAACTGGCCTTCTCTTCCGAAAGTTGATGACAGGATTTTACGTGTGTGTTAGATGTTATGTGTACATTCACACACGGAACCTCGATTTACGGTCTTATTCACAGACCTTTTCAAGAAATGGAGTCAGAACCAATGTTAATTCCAAGTGAAAAATCCCCCGTACCAAAATGGCCTGGCAGAGATTCAGACCCGCAACCCCAGGATCACAAGTCCCTGCTCTACCAGCTGAGCTGTCCTGATACATTTCCTTCCCTGTCTTCAGTCAGACTAAGCTTTGTTTATCACGTTAAGCCAACCTAGTGGGACATTCGCTGTTTACTGTTGATTTCAGCTATTGGGTCAAACATCAGTCTTCACAACAGAATTGTGTGTGTGTGTCTGTGCGTCTGTGTGTGTGTGTGTGTGTGTGCGCGCGCATGCATGCGTGCGTGCGTGTGTGCGTGCGTGTGTGTGTGTGTGTGTGTGCGCGAGTGTGTGTGCACATGCAAGTGTGCGTGTGCATGCGTCTGTTGTTCTTGTTCGACCTTTGTTTTAGCATAAAATCTGCAACTCTGAACGTTCTTCATTGTAACACCAAGTTGATCTTAGGAAAGGGAAATGTTTTGCGCGTGAGAGAGAGAGAGAGAGAGAGAGAGAGAGAGAGGAGAGAGAGAGAGAGAGAGAGAGATTTTGCTGCGTATAGCTCAGCCAGTCACAAAGGCCACATCAGGGCTGCCATCTCGCTGAAGTCAACTCTCCAATGTTTTCTAGAAGTGATGCTTTGTTGTCAACCTTTAAGGTCTAATGGTCTGAAAGGTTTGTTGTTGTTGTGATTGTTGTTGTTTGGTCTGTATGGTTTATTCTTCAATACATTCCACATCTTTGAGTATTTACAATTTCTATTGTTGGTAATTTTGTAATTTGAGACCACGTTACAGAATGTAGCCCTCAAGACATTGTCAGACATATTCTTGAACTATTAATCAAATTTATTGGAAAATTTAAAGGAAAAACAAAGAAAAAAAAATCATTGTCATCAACCTACTGATCTCCGTCTAAATGTAGTCTTTCCAGCTCATTTTTTAACACACGGTCTCTATGATTTGCTCGCATTCATGTCAGCTATTTCATAAATGTCAAGTCTTCTGTACTCAGCTGTGTTGTGATGTTTTAACAATGTTTTTCTGTGCTGGTCTGTTGATGTTGTTTGCAATGTGTTCAGTTGCACTGTGGATTGGGTTACTTTCAGTTGTAATGTTTGTGTCATGGATGATGCACTCTGTGATCACATTTGTCTCACACTATTGTTTGATAATGATTTTGCTTTAAAAAAGAAAATTATTAGTAGTAGTAATTATCATTGCTGTTGTTTTATTCATTATTTGTACTATTATTGCTGTTGTTGGTTGAAATATTGCACTCTTGGACAGTCCTAAACTGATTTTTGTAAATGATACAACTAGTCACAATTAGCATGATTCTTTGATTACCAAGGCAGAGGCAGCTGAACAGAATTCCTCTCTAAAGACCTTCTGCCGTCAATTCTCCCTGTAGTTTCTTCAGCTGTAATCAGTTTGATGAATTATGGTAGAGTTTAATATTTAAAAGAAAAAAAAGGAGTTAGTTACCGCCACAGACAAACAGATTACAGGACAAACACAATGCGTTTCGACCTCTTGGGTCTTCTTCAGGCAAAAACAAACAACAATTAGGACAGTGAAAACAAAGAATGAGCAGCCACTCATCTTCTCAAATTCGGCGCAGAATATGAGAAGATAAGTGGTTTCTCGTTCTTCGTTTTCATGGTCCTAGTTGTTGTTTGTTTTTGTCTAAAGATGACCCAAGTGTCGAAATGCATTGTGCTTTGTCCTGTAATGTGTTTGTCTGTGTCTGTAGCAGTAACTAACCCTTCTCTGTCTAAATTTTGCTTCATTTTCCACCTTCAGTCACTTCGTTTTGAAACTAAAAGAGTTAAATATGTTTGATGTTTTAAGTAGAAAAAATGATTCTTAAATCGACAGGTTTTTTTGTGATCAGCATAATGATTGGTCGCTCAGTTGAACATGAATGATGTGATCTGTATGATAAAAGAACATTTGATGTACAGTAATGATGTGACAAGCATGTGGAATGAGTGTTCAGTTGTTCATTAATGTGATTAGCATGATGAATAATTCTTCAGTTGAACATAAATGATGTGATTTGGGTGATGAATAATTATTCAACTACATGTTTATGACAATCGGTCAGAAGTCTGTTCATGCTGCATAATTCAATATCAAGTAACCAGAAAATTAATCTTTTCACTGTTCAAATTATTGTCATGAACAACTGCTAATGTTCACTGTATATTGATCTGTAAAATGAGTTGGTTTTCCGCATTCTGCATTAACTGTAAAGTCAACATCATAATCACCTGCGAAATGAGTATATCTCCACCATACTACATTCACTGAAATTATTCAATGTCAGGGGAGATCATCTCATAGCAATTTCACTTGCTTCCCTTTTCATCTCTTGCCAGCGGTAGCATTATCCACCTGCTCTCACAGAATTGCACCGTTTTTACATGCACAGGGACTACAGACACTGCTTGTATATGTATCATGGCCCATATCGTTGCCGGGTCTTGGTGGATGGTAGCATTGCAGTTAGCGGAGAACATGATGTCATAGCTGTTACTGTAATTTGCTTGCTATTGTTTGCTGTCCTTGATGCAAAGGTTTCCATTTACTCAATTGTTCCGATGTCTTCCATTAAGGTTGACCAACAGAAAATAAATCATATGTGCTTCTAGATATTAATTTCACATCAACTTTTTTTTTTTCATTAGATAGGATGCATCTGTAGGCTATTTTCTTAACTGTTGTGCACTATCAATTAATTACAGAGGTGTTTTATCAGTGGTCTTATTGCATCTCCTAAGAATAATCTTTTTTTCACTTCACGCGTATATTGAATTAACATGTGCAGTCAAAAATATGCATTAGTACACACACACACACCCAAGCACTTCTTTCTGGGTTCCTACTTTCCATAGAATGCTGCTGTGTGAAAATCATGGGTAGACTGATGATCATGTCACTGCCTGCTTGGGTCCTGAAGGTTACAGACAGAGGAACACAACCACATCACATCACTGATGCTTTGGTGCATGCAGACTGACTGGTTGACAGTGGTCAACACTACTAGTGGCATTACTCCTCATCCATAGACACACTCTGGCTTGTCCCACTGTAGTCCAAGCACTGGTAGTTTCACAGGGAGCTGTCAATGTCAAGTTGTCATCAGGAAACCCACCAGAGAAGACACTGCACTGCTGCAGAGTCACTTTGGTGCCGTTCAGTGGTGCCTTTTCTGATATCCATTGTATGCAGGACACAAACCACCAAGCCCCCACTGATGACAATACTTGCTTAGTCACGGATCCAGTGTGAGCAAGGTTCCCCTCCGCAGAGTTTCACCCCGTCTATCCAATAACAGCCTCAATGAACTTACCTTGACACAAACTCACCAAGGACATAGACATGGACAGAAAATTGAAACCAAGGTCACCATGAGAGCAGGAGGATGAGGAGGATGAAAATGATGCCATGGAATTTCATTCTGGTATGAGACTGCATGACAGGGCTGTTCACCATGCTTACTTTCACTGCATATCCCAGCATGAACCAGGCCTGAGAGATACAAACACATGTAGTGATGGTCAGAAACTGTAAGCGACATTCTCAGAGACACATCCAACAAGTGGATGAAACTAGACTGTGAGGTTCCAGTCATCCTATTTGAACCTGTGGCAAACTCAGCTCAAGAAGCCAGTGGGGCAGAAAAATCCCATAAATTTGGTTGCAAAGCGAGACGACTGCAGGCGGAAATCTAAACAAATCTTAAATAAATGTTAGCGAACCGCCCAGAGAACGTGGACAAACGAGTTACAAGACAAAACACGACGCGTTTCGACCTCTTAGGTCTTCATCTGGTGATAATTAAACGAATAAAACAACAAA
>CM031601.1:66781195-66923201 GCA_018398815.1 Conus ventricosus
AAAAAAATGAATGAAACCTGATGAGTTTTCTTTTTTTTGTCTCTATTTCTAAAGAGCATGTCAAACCATGATGGCGCATGAGAAGGTCAGTCTTCTTTGATGACGATCCACACACAACAGTGTACATTACATCCACAGCAATCATTGCATCAGCAGTGCAGATATTTCCATCAATACTGCAGTCAGCACAAGGAGAGATATCCAGTCTGCATCTTTCACTGTCGTTTCATCCAATACATCCAATTCCTACACCATGCTTCATTTCATACATAAGTTACCTTCATTTTAGTAGTCTACATTAGATTCACACAGTGACCTCCTTTACATGCAAAACAAATCTCTTGGAACAATGCAGGAGTTGCACATTCACAAAATGGCAGTGAGTTCAACCTGGGAGTCTACAGCATCACTGAATCAAACAGTCAGACTAAGGCAGAGGAACATGAAAAGCAAGACCTTGGATAGAGATGTGCATGAACTAACCAGCACACACTGACATAACACACCTGATTCAACAAGGGGAGTAAGACAATTCCATCACACAGTTCAGTACCATCATGGAAAAAAGATCAATTCCCAGAAATCAGAGTCACCATTCCTGGCATTCTAACAAAGGGCACACAGTCAGAACTGGAGAGGAAAACAGAAACCCTTGACTACACACAGTGAGCACACCCTACAGTGTTTTGGACACATGCATATACAGATGGCTAAGCAGAAGAGGCTACCAGAAACGGAAGTGGAGGAACTTTCCTAGTGTTGATGGATGGAACTCCTGTCCCACATGCCAGTTCTCTACAAACTTCAAGGCTGAGGCAGATGCACTGCAGTCAGCAGCTAGAACACTGTATGAGAACAGAGGGGCCATACATCCCACAGTCGTCATCTTCTCTGATGCTTTGTCAGTACTGCAGGCTGTTAAAGATCCTCAAAACTCAATCCCTTGAATCTACCCTGGCCATTCTGCAGCAGTCCACTGACAATACCGTCATCCAGTGGATACCCTCACACTACAACATATATGTCAATGAGGAAGCTGACCAACTGGCAAAGGAAAGAGGACAGCAGCCCCAACTGGAGCAGGAAGTCTCCTTTGAAGAAGCCAAAAGCATTATCAAGGAGAAGTAAAAGGGATGGCTTGAGCAACATCCAGACTTCAACAAGAACGATGCATACTACTTGCTCAGCCCTGATGTGGCCCTTTGCGGTCGGCTGGGCTATAAGCAACATTATCTTACCTATCTTATACTACTTGCTGCCCAGACCAGACCAAGTGAGCTTTGTGAGACTGAGGACAAGGCACTCCAGACTCAAACACCGCATGTCCACAAAATTCCACATTGGCAACCTTCAGGGTGCCCATGCGGTACAGCCATGTGGTACAGCCCCAATGACAGTGGAACACTTCCTGCAGGACTGTCCCACACATAAGTAGTTTAGAGCAGAGAACTGGCCTGCTGACACATCGATGAGGGAGAAGCTCTGTGGATCTCTGAAGGGCCTACACCATATAGCAGCCTTCATCAGTGCCTCTGGGGTTCCTGTCTGAGTGTACAAAGAAAAAGATAAAAGTGCTACACATGACACCTTCCGCACCTGTCAGTCGTAGAAGGTTGCTGTTACAAATCAGGGCAATTTCTTTCAGTGTCTATACATCTTCCATACATCTAGCAGATCATGAAAGACTTGGCTGTCCTCTGAAGTTCTTCAGCATGAAGGATCAGCGTAGCCAAATCAAACTCAACACTGACCTCTCCGAGTCCTTCCCTATCATTCGTGGAGTGAAGCAGGGTTGTGTCCTGGCACCGACTCTATTTACCATACACTTCAGCATGATGCTCAAGCAAGCCACTGAAGATCTTGATGACAAGGATAAAGTCTACATCAGATATCATCTTGATGGAGCCTATTCAACCTCAGAAGATTACAGGCCCACACGAAGATCCTGTAGCAACCGATCGGAGACCTCCTCTTTGCTGACAATGCTGCCCTTGTGGCCCATACAGAGAGAGCTTTGCTGCGTATCTCATCCTGCTTTGCAGAGGCTGCCCCCGCTCTATAGGCTAGAAGTCAGCTTGAAGAAGACGGAGGTCCTCCACCAGTCTGCATATCAGGAAGAGTACTACCCCCCCCCCCCCCCCCCACATCAACACTAGAGGGACTGAACTGAAAACGGTCCATCAGTTCACCTACCATCACCTCATAAGATGCCAAGACTGACAGGGACATCGATAACAGACTGGCAAAGGCGAAGAGTGCTTTCGGTAGATAGTACAAACAAGTGTGGAACAACAAACATCTGATGAAGGGAACCACGATCCAAGTGTACAAAGCCATACTCGCCACCCTCCTGTATGGCCCCCGAGTTGTGGGTCACCTACCATCACCTCCGCATCATCCTCAATATTCACTGGAGTGACCTTGTCACCAACGTTAAAGTCCTCAACCAGGCAGGGCTCACCATAATCGACGCCAAGTCCCAGCTATGCCGGGCAGGGCTTGTCTCCAAGATGGAGGATCATCGCCTGCCCAAGATCGCCCTGTGTGGTAAACTCTCCACCGGCCATCACAACAGAGGAGCACTGAAGAACAGTTACGACGACTGTTTAAAAAAAAACCTTAGTGCCCGACATTTCCACCATAGCCAGTGATCCTAGCTGCGAAACGCAACATCTAGCATCACACCATTGACAAAACTGTCTCCTCCTTCGAAACGCCCACAGGGCCACCCTTGAGGACGAAAGGCACAGGAGGAAGAACCGTGATGCTGCGACAATGAACTCTCATCAGACCTTTACCTGCAGTCACTGTGACTGGGCCTGCCTATCCTGCATTGGCCTTGTCAGCCACGAGCGATCCTGCAGTCGATGTGGGCATCTTCTTTCATAATCTTCGTCCGCAAAGCCAAGTTAGATATGGATGCTTACTACCTTGCTGTTAGGCTTCTTCATTGGGATGACCTTGATCAAAAACTGAGTGACATCTCATTTTATAATGGGTGAGGCTAATGTAAAGATGACTGCCAAATGAAATATGGAAATAAAAAGAATAAAGGAAAAAAACAAACGCGGATGCTGCCTGCTGCATTCTACAGATTGGCCACAGCTAAATGCATTTCCAGGCCAGTTCATGCAGTTCAGATGTATTTTGAGAATACAAGGTCATTTGAATTTTACAACTAAACCATGAAACACATCTCTTTCATGTTTCTCAATGTCAGGGTCACAATATTATGACTGACCAATGAAACACTTCCGTTGACCAGTGAAACACTTCCACTGACCAGTGAAACACTTCCATTTTCTTTTCTCACTATCTTGACCACCTACATAATTCTCTTTATCTTTTGACCTGCTTATATACACAGATTTTTTCTGAGTTACACTGAAAACAACAACAACAATAACAATAACAACAACTGTTTTCTTTAGAATAAGATGTACCCAGCAAAACTGAGACTGACGGTATGCAGCTGTCCAAGCTCCTCAATAAATGAAAACTACAAACAGCATCAGTGGAGACAGGAGAACCTGGCCAGTCAGAGGGTTTCCCACAGACAGACACACCTCAGTGTGTGTTGAGGTGCCGTGACACAGGAAGAGCTGCCACTTCAGTGCCGCACAGACTCTGATCTCGTAACAGCTTGTTGTTAAGGGCCCCCAGCTATGAGAACGTGCACACTCCATTCTAGCCATCGCGTCATGTAATGAGACGTGTAGGACGAGGGCAGCTGGTGACATAAATTGCACGTTCCTGTGACGTTGCTGTTGCCATACACGTTGTGAAAAAACAAAATCTGGAACTGTCTGCCGTTTCTGTCAGGGCTAGCTGATGTCCGGATATTTTGCAAATGGAAGCAGAGCAAAGCCCTGTCATGTAGTCTGGAATCAGAACGGAACTCCCCAGCACCATCAACATTATCCTCTTTGATCAACATAAGACAGAAAAAAAAAAATCATTCTGTAACCCTTCATGCTCTGCTCTCGTTGGGGACCTCTGTTTTGACTTCCTGTCCACTGACCTTGCCCGAGGTGAGTCCAGGTCACAGCGGTGAGCATCAGCCTGTTGATGGGAACGGACTCTGCATGGACCGGGTGACCCACCCCAGGACACTCGTCCACACTGACTCCATGACTGAACAACAATCAGTGTCATCAAGAGTGGGTGGTGTCCTGCGTACAGTGTGGAACAATCAGTATAAGTGGGTAGTGTCTTGCGTACAGTGTGGAACAATCAGTATAAGTGGGTAGTGTCTTGCATACAGTGTGGAACAATCAGTATAAGTGGGTAGTGTCTTGCGTACAGTGTGGAACAATCAGTGTAAGTGGGTGGTGTCCTGCGTACAGTGGATCACTACAGATCTCACACTGACCTCACACGCATTGTTCCCTTTGGACTGCAGGTGCTGGGGCTGAAACAGGATGGCTCTGAATGCAGCTTTGCGTGCACAGGCTGAATGAGCAGTGTTGGGGAGCAATGACCCTGGCCTGACAAGACACGGAAGATGTATGGGATAACAAAGCAATCTGCACCACATCACTCCCTCCCCTCAAAATGCCTACATTAATCAAGTGTCCAAGTGTCTGCACACATGCATGTCCTGGTGGATATAAGTTAAAGTGTGTACAATTCAATTCACATTGTTTACAGCACAGCTGATCATAAGGGACCATATGAGGGCTGTCAACTATGTACATGGTTTTGTGCAACGAGATTCATGTCTGCATAGATGGAACAAAGTTGTGAGTGGGGATGCAGGGAAGAGGGGGTGAGGGTGGAAGATGGAGGGGGGGGGGGGGAGAAGGCAGAAGGCGAGCAAGAGATGGGAAATAAGATAGCAGTCAAGCAAATTCATAACATTTTATCAAAATAAAAGTTCAAATCCCGATTTACTTTAACACAAAGCAACAGGGTCACAAGTCTACCATCACCTTCATTTTTTTCTTTTTTTCTTCGAAGGAACCAGAACAATTATGTCACAATGATGCGATCTTCCACTGATCATTTCAGAAACTATGGACTGACCTAGCATGACAAAAGCCAAAAACATAACACAGCGTTCAATATAAATCACTGACTTATGCAACTTCACAAAAGCAAAATGTCTGACCAGGTGTTCAGTATACATGCAGTCATCATTACTGTCATACACCTGTCCTTGCATACTCAACTGAACCAACCAAAAACATTCTCACATCATAGTAACCGTCAGACACAAATATGACTGAAATCTTATTTACAACGATCTACAAAATACCTCTCCAGAAATAACATGTCCACAGTCCCTCAGTATTCAATACTACCAAAACGAACTGACCTCCGATATTAAATCACATGGGCGTACATCAAGGCTAGCCATTGGACAGAAACTGACGCAGCTAGCAGACTGCTTCTCAGAACCTTTGTGAATACAATAGATGTCTGAGTGAGTCAGTGCAGTCAATGTTCAGTTTCTGACTCTCAAAAACAGCAAGATGGGCCCTGAAACGGGCCTCCCATCAGTGACATCATCCTCTCACTCTGTTTATAAAAACAAGTACAAAATAACCCCACAATGTTTCAATGCACCAAATACAAATGCAAAGAGGCCATATTGGCAAACATTTTGCAGAATAGACAGTAGTATCCACTCTGGACAGGGTGTACAGTTTCAATGCTCAGTCTCCAGACTATGAGAAAAAAAGCTGGCTCAGTCTCCAGACTACAAGAAAAAAAAAGCTGGCATAATAGAAACTCCAGAAGAAAATACACATGTCTTTGCTTCAACAGAGATAGATAAATGAACAATGAGAGTATACAACAAACAACAACAAACAAACAAAAAACAGAACGAAACAAAACAGATAAACAAACAAATGGGCAGAGTGACACAGAGAGTCAGAGAAGAGGTAGTTACCATCACAGTTTCCACAACGATTCTACCACCTTTTGTCATCCTAACAGTCAACGTAAACACTGCTGATACGACATGATCGTTAATCATCCACTCCAAAAGTTCTCCACAATGAGCCAGACAACGGATAACGGAGAAAAAAAATTCAAAGAATACTTAATGACCAGAGTGAGCTGAGCTGTAAAAAACACAAGAAGAAAATAGCCTTCGTGATGAACCCAACTCCTGATTAGTTAATAGGTGAGGAATTTATGGCACTTCAAACAAATCAACCAGAGGCAAAAAATATTCAGCTTCTTTTGTTCTTTGCTGCACCCATTGTAAAAAAAATGCTATCTTCCTTTCAGAACCAAAAACATACCCAAAAAAGAAAAAAAAAGAATTAAAAAACAACCGAGACTGACAAAAAAGTTATGAACAAAATCAACACATTCAGACTTAAATCAGACTGGAAAAAACAGGTCTCTTAAAAGGAACAAAATAAATCTTTGGATCTACGAACACAACAGATGGAAGATCCGCTGCCTGGTACCAGTGGACAATCCCCATGTGAGGGAGGTCAGGACGCAGAGGAAGAGGTCACAGCAGACAGAGTGGGAACTGGTCAGACACCAGGACTGGTACAGCAGGCACACCGGGCATGTGGAGAGTCGGGCATTCCTAGGCCCCCTGTCCATCACAAGGCCTCCAGGTCCACGTGGCGCAGGTCAGGGTACTTTTTCTGGTTACAGCAACACATGCCTCACCACCATCAGCCACAGCAATGCAACACACAGCACACTGTCTACAGCACACCATGAACACTGTACACAGCGTAAACAACACTAACAGAAAACTAAACACACACACAAATGACAATAATTATGATTACATAGTTATGGACATAACAACAATTCAAACAGAAAATAAAACGCACACAAAATGACACAATCATATAGATATGGACACAATAACGAACAGATACAATTTTTTTTTTTTAGGCGTATATTTCTTAAATCTAGATATGGTCAAAGTAATGATGAACATATAGACATAATACTGAAGAATTGTTTTGTCTTCCGTTTAAAAAAAAATTCAGATAAGAACAAAATAACTATGAACGTATGACACTGATAAACTTTTGTGTTTGTTGCTTAGATTTAGGTATTGGCATAATAACTATGAAGACTTTAATCCAACACAAACAATCCATCCAACTCCTGTGGACTGCCCATGGATCTCAGTTAAATCCAATACAAACAATCCATCTATCTCTTGTGGATGGCCCATGTGCCCGAGTTAAATCCCGCACAATCCATCTAACTGCTGTAAACACCCTATGTATCTATGTTAAAGCTTACTCAAACAATCTCCATGTATCTATGTTAAAGCCTACTCAAACAACCCCATGTATCTATGTTAAAGCCTACTCAAACAATCCCCATGTATCTATGTTAAAGTCTACTCAAACAATCTCCATGTATCTATGTGAAAGCCTACTCAAAGAATCCCCATGTATCTATATGAAAGTCTGCTCAAACAATCCCCATGTATCGATGCTAAAGCCTACTCAAACAATCCCAACAATCCCCTTGTATCTATATGAAAGCCTACTAAAACAATCCCCATGTATCTATGTTAAAGTCACTCAAACAGTTCCTATGTATCTATGTTAACGTCTACTTAAACAATCCCTATGTATCCATGTTAAAGTCTACTCAAACAATAATAATAATAATAATGGTTTCTTATATAGCGCTTAATCAAACGAATTTCTCTAAGCGCTTTACAAAGTCATACTACATTCACCCTTCTCATATACAATAGTACACCCTACACCTAGCTACAAATACTATTACTACAATAACAAACAAATCCTAATCCTACGAGTGTGACATTCACTTATTTTTCAAGTATCACTGCAAACACTTAATCCTATAACGTTCAGTCATACAACAAATACAAATACATGTAATGGAGAACATACACATACACTACATTTGAACAGGCCCAGACAGCTATGAGTTAGGTTGTCCTCCCCCCCACAGCATTGATTAATTATGAGAAAATAGATGGGTTTTAAGTTTAGACTTGAAAGAAGGGATAGAATCTGAATGTCTGAGAGAGTCTGGCAGTCTGTTCCACGTCGCTGGAGCTTGAAAAGAGAAGGATCTTTCACCAGTAGTAGTCCTGAAGCAAGTCATTCGTAGAAGGCGGTCGTCAGCACAGGAGCGTAGTTGTCGAGAGGGGGTGTAGATTTTAAGGAGATCTATGAGATAAGAAGGTCCATTTTCAAAGAGAGCAGAGAAAGTGAGAGTTGAGATTTTGTACGAGATACGGTTTGAGACAGATAGCCAGTGAAGAGAGTGAAGTAGAGGTGAAATGTGATCATATTTTCCTGCTCTACAGACGACTCGGGCTGCATGATTTTGGATTCGCTGTAATCTTTCTATCAGGTATTTTGGAAGGCTGGCCATAAGTGAGTTGCAGTAATCTATTCTAGATAAGACAAATGCACAAATGAGAGTTTTTGTAGCATCTGTAGAGAGAAAGTGACGTACGGAGCCGATTCTTCTTAGTTCTAAATAGGCAATCTTGCAAATATTTGAAACCTGTTTCTCAAAGGTGAGGGATTGGTCAAGAATGACCCCTAGACTGCGGACAGAGGTGGAGACAGAGACAGTACAGTCATTGATAGTGACAGTTGAAGGCAGAGAAGGATGGTTAGGCTGTTTTGTCACGAACATGAGTTCCGTCTTGTCGTCGTTTAGTTGTAGTTTGTTGGTTGTCATCCAGTCCTTCAGGTCTGCAATGCAGCCCTGTGTCCGAGAAATCAGTGACTCAATTTCAGCAATGGGAGCTGACAATCCCTATGTGTCTATGTCAAAGTCTACTCAGTCCCCATGTGCCTATGTTAACCCTCTGCCTACCGCATGACTTTGTGCTATATGACTATGAGAATACCATGCCAAGAGAGGTAACTCCGCAACACATACACACTTGCCATAAAGAAACCTCAATAGAAAATTTGTTTTTAACTTATCTATTCTGTAAAGGTAATGAAAAAAATTCAAAGACATCACTCCATCCAAAACAGCCATTTTCCCCCACATATAGTGAACTGGTACACGAGGAAAAAAAAAACAAACGAACAGACTAACTGTACTTCGGTGTTCTCAGTGCTAAAACAATTTTCCCTAAATTCACTGTACCCACAGAACATCATGGATTAGGAGCACAGAGTGATTTTCCAAGTCTAAACAAAGTACTGAAACCTTCAGGAACAAAATAAAGTCATTCTGTATGGTATGCACACTAAATAATCAACTTTTGTTGTGAAGCAAAAAACAACAACCCAAACTTCAACAATTTTGTTAAACTGAAGGCATCACATACAAGAAGATTTGTCTTCTAACTACTGAGGGGAAAAAATAACAAGAACAGATTACTGAATACTGGGCTTTAGATTGTGATGGAATTCAACAAAAATGTGCTTTTGCACAAGTGCACTGAGCACCCCCCTTCCCCCCAACACACACACACACACACACTGTGGTGATGATGTACCTCTTGTCCGGCTCCTCTTTGCTTTTTGATAAACAGGCAGTTTTTATTTCAGGCCAGAGTTTATGTTCATCCTTTTCTGCTTGCTTTTGTGCAGCAAATAAATTTGTTTCTCGTTAAAAGTCTGCCAAAATTCTTCTGAAATCAAAAGGCTAAAGGTGATGCTCCTACAGGCAAATCGTGGGACACACCCACTGACTGACCCGGTTTCCTGGCTATCAAAACAAGGGAAACTTTTGGGGGCTTCACTTCTTGTAGCCAACCACTCCAGTCAAGAATTAAAGAATCTCTAGCAAGTTTTGTTTTTCGAATTTTCTTTTTTTGGGGGTCTGGGCCCAGCAGCAATGGGTTATTCGACGTCGTCATTATCATCGCCTGAATCATTATTGATTCCGGCCTCAAAATCAGTCAGCAGTCGATCTTTATTCATAACTAGGTCAATATTGATGTCCGAATCGTCTTGCTTCAAATCTTCTTCAAGAGTGTAGCCCGCAAATACGCTCTCTTCATCAATATCACTTCAGAAAATGAATTCTGCGAGTTGCATAGTTACTTGATCCGCCATTTTCCCAGAAAATCTTCGTGAAAAAAAGCCGAACTTTGAAAATTCACAGCAGTGAAACTACTCCACCAAAACTCATGCAACAAAAACCAAAATGGCGTCCAGAAACGGAAGTACCGGAAGACTCTTCTGTCGCAATTGCATTCTGGGATATGCGATGGTGAAAGCGAAAGTCGTTGACCGAGTATTCAGCGGTCGATCTCGGTCGATCCGGTATTCAGAAAGATGAAATCTCGCGGTCGATCTCGGTCGATCTGGTAGGCATTGGGTTAAAGTCTACTCAAACAATCCTCATGTATCTATGAAAAAGTCTACTCAAACAATCCCCATGTATCTATGTTAAAGTCTACTCAAACAATCCCCATGTATCTGTGTGAAAACCTACTCAAACAATCCCCATGTATCTGTGTGAAAACCTACTCAAACAATCCCCATGTATCTATGTTAAAACCTACTCAAACAACCCCATGTATCTGTGTGAAAACCTACTCAAACAATCCCCATGTGTCTATGTTAAAGTCTACTCAAACAATCCCCATGTATCTATGTTAAAACCTACTCAAACAACCCCCATGTATCTGTGTGAAAACCTACTCAAACAACCCCCATGTATCTGTGTGAAAACCTACTCAAACAAACCATTTCCGATGGTTTTGGCCCAAATACCTGAGCTGATTGCAGCAAAAAAAACAAAAACAAATGACCTCCTGTGCATGGGTCATGTATCCAACACCCCCCTCCCCACCTCCCCTTCACAATGGCCCCCGTGGATGGTCCAAGTCTCTACCTTCAGCAGTTTCTCGATGCGGTCCACCTCCTCCCCCAGGGAGTCCACGATGCGCTCCCCGTGTGTCAGCATGAAGGCCTCCACCTGCTCGGCTGTCTGCAGCTCATTCATCTCCTGCACACACCAGAAGTCACACTGTCACCACTCTGCTTGCTCCTCCTCTGTTGTATGGGAGGAGTTTCAAGGAAACAGGGGACACAATCCTTGGCTGACACAGCCATGACACTACACAGTGCCTGATTTTCAGTGCAAGTATATATATGTACATAAAATCTACAGATTTTAAAAAGTTCTTAAAAAACCATTTGAATAGAAGAACCTACATTGTAAAAACATATACCAACAGTAATGGTTCTGTTTGTTCTGAGCCTAATGTTTTTTCAGGCTCTAAGCACTTGACAAGGAAACAGCTCCTCACATCACTACATTCACCATGCCAAAGATACACAGAAACACAGATCACCCGTCCCTTACCACACTCAATGCATGCACACGCCAGCCACTGAGGAAGAAAAAAAACAGGGGCATTTCCTCCTCATCACCTCTCCCGCCAAGTTCATCATTCTCAAACGATATAGACATGGGCATCCAGCACTGTCTACTGCACCAGAATCACCTGGACACAAATAGGCGAGTTTTTAAAGGGGCTAAAAAACGGAATATGTGATGGTCTGTGGAAGATAGCTCCTATCAGCAAGACCCTGAAAAAACAAGAGATCTTTCACAGATGGATTTGGTTCTTACATCTCTGACAGGAGCAAATGATTTATAACAGAGGCACAAAACTGCTGATGAGGTACCTAGATGTGGAGTACATCAGAAAATTATTTAGGACCTGTTCCAATTGCAGATGAGAAACAAATGGAGGAAACATATCAGGTAATCTGCATGGAAAATGCAACCAGTACAAACGAAGCAACTGGATAATGATGAGGTCACAAGTAGAGGACTTGGAAGATCGGTCTGGTGACATCATTCTGGATCTTCTGTGTTTCCTCTAGCAATGCGACTGTTAAAATAATGATGCCCAGAAACAACAAGAGAACAGACTAGGGTTTCATGACTGCATTTATGTATACACACTCATATGGAGCAAACACACACACACACACACACACACACACACACACACACACACACACACACACACACACACACAAACCAAAAAGAAGAAAAAAGAAGGAAAGAAAGAAAAGAAGAAAAGAGGACGGTGAACGCACTGCCAGCAGCAGATCCAGATCCTGCTTGTAGAGGTAGGCCCGAGTGATCTCCTTTCCATCAAAGTCCACCTCAGCCTTGAAGCGGATTTCTCCTCCCATGTGTGTGGCCTTCACGTCGTGCAGAGATCTGAAACACCACCACCATCAGATCAACAACAACAACAATGATAACGTAATCATGATAGTAACATGCTTAAAAATAATGATAATGATAGAAACATTCTCAAAAATAATGATAACATTGACTACATATCAAATACAGGTAAAAAATAAACCATGAAGGTAAGGAGGAAGCCAGGAGCAGTGACAAAGAGATAAAGCAGCAATGGCACTGGATAATTTCACTATCAGAGATGATCAACTCTGACCATACCCATCACTGTCTCCACATGTCTGGGGGTGGGTGGGTGGGAGGTAAAGGGTGTAGCAAAGACAGGAAAGTGGAACAGGGGACACATTGGAGCAACCACATTTAGACTGCAAACATCAGAAACCAGCAATTTTCATAACATTTGTAATTTAATAGACTTGTACCATCAAAAATGAATTATAAGCACAGTGACTATGAGTATGACATAACAGATGCTATAAAAACTGACCAAGACACAAAACACACTGAACATGCACAGACAAGAACACCACAAGACCATTCAGGATTTCCAAATTAAACACAAACAGTGGCCAGATTTGCACAGAGAATACAAAAGTAAAGAGAAAGGAAAGCAGGGGGGTGTCACAGAATACACATGGCTGAGCAGCTGTGTTCCCAGTGTGGCCAAGAAACAAACGGCGCCTTGTCTGCAGTCAGAAAAAGACAAAGGGCTGACTGGACACTGGAGCAGTGAGCAGTGTGCACACAGTCACTGTACCTGATCATACGGTCCCCCTCCAACTCCTCACTGATACCCTGTCGCACAGGGAATGGAACTGACCTGTCACAAACACATACCATGTTTTACATACTGTTCATCATTCGTGACATGTTGCATAGGGAGTGGATCAGACCTGTCACACACACACACACACACACACACACACACACACACACACACCACACACACAGTCTTACATAATACACAATGCTACTTACATGTTGCATTGCAAACATGCACTTTGCACAATGGTATGTGGACTATTACAAATGAATGAACAGAAATCTTGGTCTTCAAATGTCTGTGACATTTTATCCAACTTTTTCTCGCGACTGTCTACTGCCCTTCCAACAGCAGTCTCTGAGTATTATCAGACCACAAATTTCAGCCGCATCATGTGACACACAGCACATTTTACAGAGACATCAGCATCCCCCCCCCCCCCCCCACCCCCCACCCCCATCCCACCAAACCATACAGCCAAATCTGAAGGGCAATCACTATACATAATTTCGAGCAAGAGCGTGGCAGCATAAACTCAACCATCAGTTTGTACTGTTGATGTCGATTCCTACGTTTCTGCACAGAAAATTTTAGAAATCTAGGGTTGTTCTCTCTCTCTCTCACATGCGTGAGCACTCGCATGCTTGCTTTCTTTCTCCCTCTCCCTCAATGCCTACCTCTGATTATTGATGTTAAAAAAAAAAAGACAAAAAAAAAGACACGCTTCAAAAAACAATAAGGTTAATGTGTGCCATTGACAGCATAGACACAATGTTGTGCTTGTTTCGTAATTTGGATATCTTAAACAGGATTTGCTGTTCATTTTGTCAGCTTATTGCCGCTTTGTAATTTGTTTTTGGAACACAAGGTTCACTGTCCATTTTGTTGTTTATAGTACTGTTCTCTTTTTACGTTTTCCGTTTGTAAATTTCTTTACACGAAAAAAAAAAAGATTAGAACTTGATTAAAAAAAAGCATGCTGTCAAACTAACCACCCCCATCCCCCACCCACCCACCCACTCTCTGCAACTTCAGACACACACTCCTGCCACTCACTTTCCCACCAGGGTGCTGGTGTTTGTGGAGATGACGTAGGAGGCCACCAGTCCCAGCAGGCTGCCGATGATGCAGGAGCCCAGGGCATCTGGCACTGAAGTGCCCACGTACTGTGTGGCCATCATGCACACACCCTGCCACCCCCACCCCCACCACCGCCGCCATGTCCTCCAGCAGCACCACGCTGACGTTGGGGTCCACACCCTGATGCACTGAGGAGGGGAGCACCATAGGAGGTCAAAGGTCAGAGGAGCAATGGTGTCAGGAAGGAAAACATGCAGAAGCACATGAGCACACAGAAATGCACCTTAAAAAACATGCACATGTACGCATGTGTGGACACACACACACACATATCAATACATACATACATACATGTTTGTACACACATACACCAAGAGAAAAACACAAACATACATTTTTCATTATCTTTTGGTGCCTGGGGAGGAATGATAGTCGGATAAAGAGGAATGGGGGGTAGGGCGATGGAGGGACCATGGAAAAGAGGGGAGTGGAGAAAGTTGGATAGGCTGGAAGGTATGTAAAAAGGTGAAGCAGATAGTTCTTTTCCTAAAGTAAAAATTGTGAACAAACATTAAACAAAAGAAAGATCTGGAGAACAACACACACACACACACACACACACACACACACACACACACACACACACACCACACACACACACACAGAGCAGGGTTTGATATCAGACAGTGGTCATGATGCACCCATTCAAAATAGCCTGTCAACAAGACAGCAAACCCACCACTGACTTACTGAGTGTAACACATTTCCTTCTTTCAGTCTCCTTCCTTATACCTCCATACCAAGGCGTTTTATGAGCCACAAGTCAACAGACATTGCTCACTATACTGCCAGAAAGCAGCACACGTCAGTCAACATATGCTTAACCCTTTCACCGCCAGACATTCTGTTTTGCATAACTCCCCATCGCCAGCCATTTTTCCAAAAAAGCTCTTATTTCATACCAGCATATGTGAAGCGCGGATATCTCTGGAACTAAACAACCAATTCTCATGCTATTTTTTATAAAATGGAGGAGATAGACTGTACTTTTATTATGTCATAACATGTTAGTAATGGTAAGTCAACAACAATTTCAAATTTTTAGTAATTTCAAGTGCAAAAAAAAAGGCAAAATATAAAAAAAGAATGTTATGTTTCTTCTAAACGTAAAAACATGAAGAAAGAATGCCAACAAACTCTTAACAAGGGAGGCAAAATACTCCACTCACAATTGAAGACTATAATTTTAATCTTAATCTTAATTGAAAACAAGAAAGTATGGTATTTCCAACAGAAAAGTGGAAAAAACAGCCACAAATACAACTACTCCAATAGCAGGGAACACACACACACACACACACACACACACACACACACACACACACACACACACACACACATACACACACACACACATTCTTACGCCTAACTGGTACACATGTAAGAAAGAAAAAGGGAACACACACACACACACACACACACACACAAACACACACACACACACACACACACACACACACACCACACACACACGTCCCTTTCACTCTCAACAGTAATGTTTTTTAATGAACACGTCATTCATGTGCCTGTTGGTCTCTGAACCCTTGCCATTCAGGTGATCTATGTGATCAGCTGTACACCCACTCAAACACGTCTCTGTTGCTCGCCTCTCACGTGCAGTCGGCCACGCCCCCTTCAACCTCGACCAGCAAGAGTCGGCCCACAGCGTGTGTGTGAAGTTTGTTGCCTAAAGTCTTTGTTCGCTCCCTCACATGGAGTCAGTGAACGGTCAGTCAGAGCTGGCTGGCTCAACGCAAAAACACTGGGGCACGCGCGGTAGGGTAGTAAGTAGGCATCTCGTCAGTCTCCCAACCATTTGGCCACGGTCCAACGTGTTGCAATAATTCGGTCAAGCCCTCGCTATCGTTGTTTCCTCGTGATTATCTGGGTCTTCTTCATCTGTATTAGGAACAACTGACCGTCTATTCAATATTCCCAGCACTTGATCTGTGGTAAATGTACGGCAAGGTCGAGTACATAAAGTGCTTGGTGGTGACGTCATAGTGAATGGAAAAACAATCGGAATAAAGTCGATAAAACACTAAACTGAATAGTGTTCTGACAAAGCAAATGGCTGTGAGCACCGGCCAGACCATCCCCCACTATGATGTTTATTGCTGGCTTTTTATCTCATGAACTAGGATCGTGAGAGTATCGGGAGTTAGGTCACCCTACTCAGTCGCCAAATGGCGCCTTCGGCGCTCTGCCCTGTCGTCGCCAAAAGGCACCTATGGCGGTGAAAGGGTTAAAGTCAACACACATCACTCAACATATTGCCGGAAGTCAAGGCAATTCACTCATCATACTGCCAGAAGTCAACGCATCTCACTCACCAAACTGCCAAAAGTCAACACAAATCACTCACCACACTGCTAGAAGTCAACACATATCATCCACCATACTGCCAGAAGTCAACACATATTGCCCATATACTGCCAGATATAAACACGAATCACCCACCATACTGCCATAAGTCAACACATCACTCACCATACTACTAGAAGTCAACACATATCACTCACCATACTGACATAAGTCAACACATATCACTCACCATACTGCCATAAGTCAACACATATCACCCATCATACTGCCATAAGTCAACACATATCACTCACCATACTGCCATAAGTCAACACATATCACCCATCATACTGCCATAAGTCAAACACATATCACTCACCATTGCATAAGTCAACACATTCGATCACCATACTGCATAGTCAACACATATCACCTACCATACTGCCAGAAGTCAACATATATCCACCCATCATACTGCAAGAAGTCAACACGCATCACTTACCACACCACAAGAAGTCAACATATAACTCACCATACTGCCAGAAGTCAACACACATCATTCACGATACTGCCAGAAGTCAACACATATCACCACCAAACTGCCAGAAGTCAATACACATCACTCACCATACTGCCAGAAGTCAATACACATCACTCACCATACTGCCAGAAGTCAATACACATCACCCACCATACAGCCTGAATGCAGAAGTCAATGCAACATCACTCATCATACTTCCAGAAGTCAATACACATTCGCTCACTACACTGCCAGAAGTCAACACACATCACTCACCATACTGCCAGAAGTCAACAAACATCACTCAGCATACTGCCAAAAGTCAACACATATCACCCACCATACTGCCAGAATCAACACATATCACTCACCATACTGCCAGCACGGCGCACGGAATTACACCATCTTGGCCGGCGAGGAAAGCCCGCCTATTTTTATCGAGCGCCCAACCTCCCTCCCCCTAGCACTCCCACCTCTGCCCACCCCCATCCCATCCCTCTCGCATTCCATCCCCAGCTTCTCTGTGTGGCGCGCGGTACACGCAGCGCGGAACCTCACATCACTGTGGCGAGCTACACGCTGTGCCGATCGGACATGTGTAATGCTGTCTCCCCTGCAGAGCCAAGAAAGTGGCTTTGCAGTCCTGAACTACTGACCACTTGTACTGCTGTGTCAGCCCTGGTATCGCCCTTTGTGGTCGGCTTTGCTATAAACAACATTACAATTACCGTACTGCTGGACCGACAAGGCGACGAGAGAGAGAGAGAGAGAGAGAGAAGAGAGAGAGAGAGAGAGAGAGAGGAGAGAGAGCAAAACGCACGCACACGAAGAGAGAGAGAGAGAGAGAGAGAGAGAGAGAGAGAGAGAGAGAGAGAGAGAGAGAGAGCAGACAGACGACAGACAAGGACAGACCAGACAAAGAAAGAGACAGATAGAGGGCAAAAGAAACGCACACACACACACACAACCTTGGTCTAATATCATTTTATGTGGAAAGACGTTAAATTGAAGAAAAACAACAACAACAACACACAAACCTTCTTAAAGACACATTCTTTTCCCTCGGACTGATTAACGATATTCACTTACAACGGTCCCGCGTGTTTTCTAGTGTTGAACGCGCTCGAGTGGTCTGTCTGCGTGTGCGAGTTTCGGCGGTGTGTGTGTGTGTGTGTGTGTGTGTGTGTGGTGTGTGTGTGTGTGTGTGTGTGTGTGTTTGAATAGGAATTATAATTTTATCATGTTTATCCTTTTACATTACATTACTTTACGTTACACACACACACACACACACACACACACACACACACACACACACACACCCACACACACAAGAGAGAGAGAAGAGAGAGAGAGAGGGGGAGAAAAGAGAAAGGGATTTATACTTAGGGTTTAATTTACTTACGCTCACTGTTTGCTGTCCTCAAAACGTTGTCAACCCCATTAAACCAAAACGCAGACGAAAAACACACCTTACTAGCCAACACAATTTGTTTGCGTGTTTCATGCTTTTTTTTTTTTTGCTGTGGTGTAACATGCTTAATTTCCACAAGGGACCATGAACAGATTTTGGTTTGCTTGTTTCATGCATTTTTTTTTTGCTGTGATTTAACGTGCTTAATTTTCCCCACATAAACATGAACAGATTTGGTGTGCATGTTTCATGCTTTTTTACGCTACGTTTGTAACATGCTGATTTTTTTTTTTTTTACACACACACACACACACACACACACCCACCCCACACACACCCCACACATGACCATGTGTGTGGGAGAGAGAGAAAAAGAGGGAGATAGAGAAATCAAAGCAAAGCGAGAGGGGGCGAAAGAAAAGTGAGGGGGAGGGGGGAGGGCAATGCAAGACAGGACAGAGGAAGACAGAGATTTTGTACTCACGGTTGTTGCAGCGTGGTCGATGTAGGAATGTATCCATCATTGTTAAAACTGGGCTCAACATGTTACTTATCACGGACTGTCCCGTTACATGGAAGATGATAATACAGTATTGCTGTTTTCCTTTGTATGCAAACAACTAAGAAGCCTCACAGCTGATTCTCTTTATCACTTTCCGTGAATTGATTTGGAATTGTCGCATTGGTTGCCAGCCAGTAAGTACTCGACTCATGGAGGAGCAGTGAGGGCGGGGTGGGGGTGGGGCATTAAACGATGCCATTAAAAAAGAAAAAAAAGGGAAACCCTTTATCGCTCTAAAATGATAGCAAACACAAAACACACAAAACCCCACACACCACACACACACACACACACACACACACACACATTCAAACGCACGCATTAACTGTTTCGGCAGCAAGGACCCGTGCGTGCACGCACGCACACACCACACAACACACACAACACACACCACACAACACACCCACACACAAGAAGAGGAGAGAGAGAAGGGGGAGGAGAGAGAGGGGAGAGAGAAGAAGAAAAAAGGAGAGAGAGAGAGAGTCAGAGAGAAAGAGACAGACAACCAGAGAGAGAGAGAGAGTCAAAAGAGAAAGGAGACAGGGCAGACAACCAGAGAGAGAGAGAGAGAGCGGAGAGAGGAGAGAGAGGAGAGAGAGAGAGAGAGAGAGAAACGAACATTAAAAGCACGAGGCCAGCAGGGAGCACCACGCGCTGCGTGTTAAACCGACACAGACAGTGACGTCAGACACGGAGAGGCTTTCGAACTGGAAACAAAAGCACGGTTTTTAGTACTTTAACCACCCAAAAGTATGCCTTCAAGCGGCCTGTTGCCGTATAGGACTTTGATAACTTGATACTGGAAACTAAAAATTTTCCTGATAACAATTGTAAAAGCGGACAACAAACCCAAAAGACCTGAATTTAAGTTTTAATATTGTCAACAAACCCCAAAATGCACGAATTTTACTTATCTCAAAGAAGGAAACGTTTTCCGTCGCTCGCACTGATGGATTTAGTGTTTTGAAGATCTGGGACAAAAGTGATATCCTGTCTACTTCTTCACAGAGCTAAGACTATTTGAACATGGCAACCACCGAAGATGATGAACTGCAGTATCCAAAACACACCGAAATTCGCACTTTTTGCACAAATTCGCCACAGAGAACACCAAGCGCAACAATGGCGGGTAGCGTCGGTCTGCTTCCTGCTGCTGAAAAGTGCTGATGCTATCGCGAGCTTCGCGCATTCACGCTGATTGGTTCATAGCGGAGCGCTGTATTTAGCTGGTGGCTGGTTTTATGGCTAAGTCTTCCTCTCACTGAGCGCGGACAAAACGCCGCGGTCTCGTGCGCCGTGCCAGAAGTCAACACATATCACCCACCATACTGCCAGAAGTTAACACACACTGCTCACCACACTGTAAGAAGTCAACGCACATCACTCACCATACTGCCAGAAGTCAATTCCCATGGCAGCCGAGCTTTTCCTGACCTGGTTGATGGCGATGATAAGTGTGGCTGAAACATCCACATGACTGTCAGCTTAAATCACTGTCACCCTCAACACATCTCCCTCATTCTTAACCTCCACTCATCACCCTCATTCTTAACCTCCACTCATCACCCTCATTCTTAACTTCCACTCATCACCCTCATTCTTAACCTCCACTCATCACCCTCATTCTTAACTTCCACTCATCACCCTCATTCTTTAACTTCCACTCATCACCCTCATTCTTAACTTCCACTCATCACCCTCATTCTTAACCTCCACACATCACCTTCATTCTTAACTTCCACACATCACCCTCATTCTTAACCTCCACTCATCTCCCTCATTCTTAACCTCCACACATCAGGCATGGTACTGGAGGAAAATCATTTTCCCCTGAAAATTGTTGGGGGTCCAGGGGCGAAGCCCCCTGGCGGGGTCAAGGGGCAGAGCTGAAGGTTTTTCAGCAATTCTAGCCTGTAAAAAAGCCTCTCCTTGAACTAATTTCAGTTCTTCATACTAAGCAATTTCTGCCATAAAATAAGCTCTCCTAGAATCACTTTATCAGTCATTCCTTCAACCCAAAGAAGGTTTTAAACCCAAGTAATCACATAGCAAAAATGAGTACATATCTACATTGCTTTAGGTGGCATACATTAAATCAAACTGTAAAATATTTACTTACTCTGCTGATAAGTGAGGCAGAGAAAGTCAGAAACAGAATGAGAGAAAGAGAGAGAGAGAGAGAGAGAGAGAGAGAGAGAGAGAGAGAGAGAGGGAGAGAGATAGAGAGAGAGAGAGAGAGAATGAAAGAGGAAGGGAGAGGGGGGGAATGGGGGGGGGAGGAGGGGGGGAGAAAGAAAGAGAGAGAGTGAGAGAGAGAGAGAGAGAGAGAGAGAGAGAGAGAGAGAGAGAGAGAGAGAGAGAACCTGGAAAGAGAAAGAGAGAGAGAGAGAGAGAGAGAGAGAGAGAGAGAATCTTACCTGGCAGAACGGGATTACTTGCAGCAGTTTTCACTCTCTCTTTGTTTCGTTTCCCTTTGATGTGATCGCTGAGGCTTCTCGCACCGCCAGACCCGTAACAGATTTCAACTTGACACCACACAGTATGCTTTGCCGCGGATTCTCAACTTTTCCAAGCACGACGAAAACGTTTCATTTTCGTGGCTCCTGTTCAGCCAATCCCATCGCCATTTGTTTGCCACACTAGCATCAATATCTTCTGTCGGAGAATTCCGCGGAACTATGTCTGTACGCTTTGGCATTTTTATTTTTTCCTTCTTTTTCTTCAACCTTGTTCAAATTCGATCACGTCGACCCAGAGCGGAAAGCAGTGGCAAATGTCACGAAAGCGCATGCGCGGAAGTCCTGCTCAATGCTACTTCTCGCGAGACGAAGGCTTGAAGCGAACGACCTCAAACGAACTAAAAGGGCCGGTCTCGTCGGGCGCGGCTCGGTTGGTTTTTTTTTTTTTTTTTTTTTGCTTTTCGCGGATTTCCGTGAATTCGCGGACATGTACCATGCCTGCACATCACCCTCATTCTTAACTTCCACTCACCACCCTCATTCTTAACTTCCACTCATCACCCTCATTCTTAACTTCCACTCATCACCCTCATTCTTAACTTCCACTCATCACCCTCATTCTTAACTTCCACACATCACCCTCATTCTTAACCTCCACACATCTCCCTCATTCTTAACTTCCACACATCTCCCTCATTCTTAACTTCCACTCACCACCCTCATTCTTAACTTCCACTCATCACCCTCATTCTTAACTTCCACTCATCACCCTCATTCTTAACTTCCACTCATCACCCTCATTCTTAATATCTGAAGATCAACCTCAACTTCAACCTCCACACATCACCCAACCTGTCAACCTCCAAACAGCAGTCTCGCTCAGCCTCACTCTTAACCTCTAAACATCACCCTCATTCAAAACTTCTAAACATCATCCTCACTCTTATTCTCCAAACACCACCCTCCCCTTAATCTCCAACCATCATCCAATTGTCACCTCCAAACATCACCCCGTCTGTCACCCTGCAAACATTACCCTCATTCAACCCTCAAACATTGCCCTCACTCTTAACCTCTAAACATTGCCCTCACTCTTAACCTCTAAACATTGCCCTCACTCTTAACCTCTAAACATTGCCTTCACTCTTAAACTCTAAACACTGCTCTCACTCTTAACCTCTAAACATTGCCCTCACTCTTAACCTCTAAACATTGCCCTCACTCTTAACCTCTAAACATTGCCTTCACTCTTAAACTCTAAACACTGCTCTCACTCTTAACCTCTAAACATTGCCCTCACTCTTAACCTCTAAACATTGCCCTCACTCTTAACCTCTAAACATTGCCCTCACTCTTAACCTCTAAACATTGCCCTCACTCTTAATCTCTAAACATTGCCCTCATTCTAAAACTCTCACTCTTAACCTCTAAATATTGACCTCACTCTTAACCTCTAAACATTGCCCTCGCTGTTAACCTCTAAACATTGCCCTCATTCTAAAACCCTCACTCTTAACCTCTAAACATTGCCCTCGCTGTTAACCTCTAAACATTGCCCTCGCTCTTAACCTCTAAACATTGCTCTCACTCTTAACCTCTAAACACTGCCCTTACTCTAAAACCCTCACTCTTAACCTCTAAACATTGCCCTCACTCTAAAATCCTCACTCTTAACCTTTAAACATTGTCGTCACCCTTAACCTCTAAACATTGCCCTCACTCTTAACCTTTAAACATTGCTGTCATTCTTAACCTCCAAACACTGCCCTCTTTCTTAACCTCTAAACATTGCCCTCATTCTAAAACATTCACTCTTAACCTCTAAACATTGCCCTCATTCTAAAACCCTCACTCTTAATCTCTAAACATCACCCTCACTCTTAACCTCTAAACATCACCCTCACTCTTAACCTCTAAACATCACCCTCACCCTTACCCTCTAAACATCACCCTCAGTCTTAACATCTAAACATCTCCCTCACTCTTAACCTCTAAACATCACCCTCACTCTTAACCTCTAAACATCACCCTCACTCTTAACCTCTAAACATCACCCTCACTCTTGATCTTAACCGCTAAACATCGCCCTCACTCTTAACCTCTAAACATCACCCTCACTCTTAACCTCTAAACATCACCCTCACTCTTAACCTCTAAACATCACCCTCACTCTTAACCTCTAAACATCACCCTCACTCTTAACCTCTAAACATCACCCTCACTCTTAACCTCTAAACATTGCCCTCACTCTTAACCTCTAAACATCACCCTCAATCTTAATCTCTAAACATTGCCCTCACTCTTAACCTCTAAACATCACCCTCACTCTTAACCTCTAAACATCGCCCTCACTCTTAACCTCTAAACATCACCCTCACTCTTAACCTCTAAACATCACCCTCACTCTTAACCTCTAAACATCACCCTCAATCTTAATCTCTAAACATTGCCCTCACTCTTAACCTCTAAACATCACCCTCACTCTTAACCTCTAAACATCGCCCTCACTCTTAACCTCTAAACATCACCCTCACTCTTAACCTCTAAACATCGCCCTCACTCTTAACATCTAAACATCTCCCTCACTCTTAACCTCTAAACATCGCCCTCACTCTTAACCTCTAAACATCACCCTCACTCTTAACCTCTAAACATCACCCTCACTCTTAACCTCTAAACATCACCCTCACTCTTAACCTCTAAACATCGCCCTCACTCTTAACCTCTAAACATCGCCCTCACTCTTAACCTCTAAACATCACCCTCAATCTTAATCTCTAAACATTGCCCTCACTCTTAACCTCTAAACATCATCCTCACTCCTAATCTCCAAACGACATCCTCACACTTAATCTCCAAACACCACACTCACTCTTAATCTCTAAACATCACCCTCACTCGTAACCTCTAAACATCATGCTCACTAACAACTTCTAAACATTACCCTCACTCCCATGTGGTACAAATCTTACCTCCCTCGGACAGAAAAGCCCCCACCAGAGTGGCAATGCCCTGAGACACAACAGTTCATGATGATTACCTTATTGTCCTAAACTTGCACAAAGACGGAAGGCGGGAAAGATGGAGAAGAGAGGAGAGAGGGGAAATATAAAGGGTTTAACGAAGGAAGACATAAATAATGAAAAAGGAGGAAGAGGAGCAGCATGTGAGCGACAAAAATCAAAAGTGGGAAAGACATGATGGAAGATTAAAGACAAAGTGAACAACAGATTAAAGACAAAGTGAAAAACAGATTAAAGACAAAGTGAACAACAGATTCAGGTAGAAATGAGAAAACTGCAAAGAATGGAAGAAACAGATAAAGAAAGATGAAGGGAGTTCAGAGGGAAATGGAAATGAAGGCCAAAAGCAAAAGAAAATGATATCATGAAAGAAAACTAGATGTCAAGAAGAAATAAAGAACAGAGTGGTCCACAGTATGCAAGTTAATGCAGAAAAGCATCTCATATTCTTCTAGCTTATGCTGGGAGAAAAAAAAATCCATGGAATTCTTTTACATCACATCTCAACTTTGTCACAGGAAATATATTTAGATCTCAGTTATTTCTCAATGTTGCACACTGTGTTAAGACAAATAACCACTAGCGGAAATAAAAATATTCCACAGGACAAAAGATAAGCAGGAAAAGATAAGCAGGAAAAAGCACATCATCAAACAACAGACTATAACTACACGCAATGCAACCAACATACAGTACAAACACAATACCGAGCAACCAATACAAACAAACACCATGTAAACACATTCACAGCCCAAACGCTACACCAAAAAACAAATGAAACACAGTGCTAAGAAAACACACTACAAACACAGCGTAAACAAGCAACGAAACACAATGTGAAGGACACAGTACAAACACAACACCAAACAACCGAAAGACAGCCCAACAGCTTGTCAGACATGTCCAACGTCAGTTACCCAGTTGAGGGAGGTAAGGGGTTCGGGATGCATGAAGCCCTGAAAGCCGTGGTAAAAAGACAGCCCCGTGCCAAAGAAGAAGATGCCCACACCGCTGATCAGCGAAGAGATGTGGCGCAGATTGCTGTACCCATACCTGACGTAAAACACACACGGCACCCAACATTAGAGGCAAAATTTACAATGATAGGAAACAGACAAAGGAGACTGAAAAGAAATGTGAAGACAAAACACAACAGCAAAAGACAGCAGTGCCCATCTCCCAAAAACACACACCTTACTTGCTTTCCCACTCGTCCTCACATTCTTTCAGTCACACCCTTGACAATGGCCTATATTAATCTAAATAAAAGGTGCAGTCATATGTAACCCACTTACGGGTGATCAGGGTCCGGTTTCTTGATAGAATGGTACAGCCCCACACCAAGAATAATCTGTCACACAAAAGAAACAAACATTACCACCCGACACACAGAATGACCTGTCACAGAGTTTAAAATGTAAACAAACAACAAACGATAAAATTTAAAAAAACCCACCTCCACAGACCAACACCAAGAATGATCTGTCACAAAGCAAAAAATGACACTCTACTGTCGCAAAAAAAATGACACTTTATAGTCATGCAATGAATATAACCTGTCAAACAGTGAAAATACGTTTCAACTCCCTATGCCCAGATTAATTTGTCACAGTAAAAAGACACCTCACCATCCCTCATCCCGATTAATCTGTACACAATAAAAGCACACTTCCCTGACTCACATGGTAAAAAGACACTTCACTGTCAAACATTAAAAATGAACTGTCTTACAGTAAAAAGTCACAGACACACAGACGCATTCTCAAGAATAACATAACTAAAGTAACCTCCTCCTCGCTCCTCTGCCTCCCTCCCACTCCCCAAAGAAAGGAGCAACAAAGGAGAAGGAAAAGAAACAAAAGACAGATACACCATATCCCCTCAATAACAACAACACAAAGAGTGGACTTTAATGGTAAAGAAACAGACAGATGGACTGGGGAATCCAACAGAGTACATATCCTAGAGGACTCACATGTGAAATCCACACAAGAAACATGCAAGGCGATTGAGACGATTGATCCCTGTAACACGGAGTTGTTCCTTGCTGAGTGGGGATACGGAATTTGTTTGGACAGTTATGTATGAGAAAAAGGATTATGCTTTGTATGTCTTAATTTCTTTCTTCAGTGTTGTGAATGCATTGCCTTCAACCCACCTGGTTCGCGGTGTCAGCCACAGAGTGGACAAACTCCGCAAACATGCTGTGAGAGCCTGTGTAGAGCCAGGCAATCAGCTTCATCACACTGTTCAGGCCATTGCTGTAAAACACACACACCCACACACAAAGTCAATCAGCTTCATCACACTGTTCAGGCCATTGCTGTAAAACACACACACCCACACACACAAAGTCAATCAGCTTCATCACACTGTTCAGGCCATTGCTGTAGAAACACACACACACAGAGGCCATCAGCTTCATCACACTGGTCAGGGCCATTGCTGTTAACACACACACATACACACACACACGCACACGCACAAACACACACACGCACATGCACACACACACACACACACACACACACACATACAGAGGCAATCAACTTCATCACACTGTTCAGACCATTGCTGTAGAAACACACACACACACACACACACACACAGAGGCAAGCAGCTGCATCACATTGTTAAGACCATTGCTGTCACACACACCACACACACACACACACACACACACCACCACACACACACACACACACACACACACACACACACACACACACTTACATACACACACACACGTAAAGACATGCATCCTGATATTCATACACACTCTCATACTCACACAAGAATAGCTGACATCACCACTCTTGCAGAACCTGACTTCCAGAACAGTGACTGTTGCTGCAATGGAGAAAAGAAATAAGCAGGAATTTTCCTAAATCAGATTTTGGAATATTCACATGAATGGATACATGTCATCATCCTACTTTGCGTGTGTACACTCTCATGTATCAGTTGTACACTAAAATTAATGATGTAATCCATTCTCTCAAACAGACTCTTACAGAGTGACCCCCTGACTGTTCTCCTATAACTAACTATTCACTTATCAGTAGTATTCAGTGTCACTCCTTTCCTTGTTGTAAGCATGCTATTCTATTTTGCTCAAGTTTTATTTCTTGAAGTTACACAATTCAAACTCCTTTCAGCACCCTGTTGAACACTGTATTTTGCTGAACCTCAGCCAACATCTTTAATTTTCTTCCAGCCAAAATTCTGATTCTTATTCTGTTCAAAACAACACACTAGGCTTTAATTAAAATTTTCTGGTAATTAGTTATGATATACTGATCAAACCATTGTAAACAGAAATACGGAGGAAAAAGTCATTTAAACTAAAATGGATAGTGCATCAACAACCTCTTTTACTACAATTCATCACTGTCGTACTAGTTTTAGTCATCAGCTGACCATCGAACTGAAGATGTCAGTTGTTATGCAGTCATCACCGGGGGATTGAACTCTACTATTATTACTTAGTGTTGATGCTGTGTCACTTATAACAGTAGAATGGATGAGTGGCTTGTCCCTGTAACATTTCCTGATAAATCACACTGTCCTCATCTGTCCACCAACAACTTACATGTTGCAATACATCCCAAAACAAATCTGTCCATCAGGCATACACCAACGACCCACACATTGCAACACAAACATTCTGCATATCTGTCCACAAACAACTCACACGATGCAACACAAACAATCTCCATAATCTGTCCACAAACAACTCACACGTTGCAACATAAACATTCTGCATAATCTGTCCCACAAACAACTCACACATTGCAACACATCCCAACACTCACGCTGTCAACAAAACAACTCGCATAATACACTTCCCAACACTCAAACTGTCCATCAACAAACCTCACACATTGCAACACATTCCAACACTCACACTGACTATCAACAACTCACACCTGCAACACATCCCAATGCATCACACTGTCCACAAAACAACTCGCACATTGGAACACATCCAACACTCACACTGTCCACAAACAACTCACATAATACATTTCCCAACACTCACACTGTCCATCAACAAAACTCACACCTTGCAACACATCCCAATGCATCACACTGTCCACAAACAACTCACACATTGCAACACATCCCACACTCACACTGTCCACCACCTGTCCACAAACAACTCACACATTGCAACACATCCCAACTCTCACACTGTCCACCACCGTCCACAAACAACTCACACATTGCAACACATCCCAACACTCACCACTGTCCACCACCTGTCCACAAACAACTCACACATTGCAACACAATCCCAACACTCGCACTGTCCACCACTGTCCACAAACAACTAACACATTGCAACACATCCCAACACTCACACTGTCCACCACCTGTCCACAAACAACTCACACATTGCAACACATCCCAACTCTCACACTGTCCACCATCCTTCAACTCACACATTGCAACACATCCCAACTCTCACACTATCCACCATCCTTCAACTCACACATTGCAACACATCCCAACTCTCACACTGTCCACTATCCTTCAACTCACACATTGCAACACATCCCAACTCTCACACTGTCTACCACCTGTCCACAAACAACTCACACATTGCAACACATCCCAACTCTCACACTGTCCACCATCCTCAACTCACACATTGCAACACATCACAACACTCAACACTGTCCCACAAACAACTCACACATTGCAACACATCCCAACACTCAACACTGTCCACCGACAACTCACACATTGCAACACATCCCAACACTCACCCTGTCCACCGACAACTCACACATTGCAACACAATCACAACACTCACACAATCCACCACCTGCCCACCAACAACTCACACACTGCAACACATCCCAACACTCACACAATCCACCACCTGCCCACCACCTACTCACTCGTTGCACTTTGGGCTCTTCCCCCATCAGTAAGGCCGTCGTCGCCGATCCCTGAGCTGGGCTGCCCTTTGTGCTGGTCCAGCAGAGCGCGGATTTGAAATAAGTCATCTGTCAGCACAAACCCTTCAATGAAGTGTACAAGTCATCTGTCAACACAAACCCTTCAATGAAGTGTACAAGTCATCTGTCAACACAAACCCTTCAATGAAGTGTACAAGTCATCTGTCAACACAAACCCTTCCATGAAGTGTACAAGTCATCTGTCAACACAAACCCTTCAATGAAGTGTACAAGTCATCTGTCAACACAAAGCCTTCCATGAAGTGTACAAGTCATCTGTCAACACAAACCCGCAATGAAGTGTACAACTCATCTGTCAACACAAACCCTTCAATGAAGTGTACAAGTCATCTGTCAACACAAACCCTTCAATGAAGTGTCCAAGTCATCTGTCAACACAAACCCTTCCATAAAGTGTACAAGTCATCTGTCAACACAAACCTCAATGAAGTTACACAAGTCATCTGTCAACACAAACCCTTCAATGAAAGTGTACAAGTCATCTGTCAACACAAACCCTTCCATGAAGTGTACAAGTCATCTGTCAACACAAACCCGTCAATGAAGTGTACAAGTCATCGTCAACACAAACCCGTCAATGAAATGTACAAGTCATCTGTCAACACAAACCCGCAATGAAGTGTACAAGTCATCTGTCAACACAAACCCGTCAATGAAATGTACAAGTCATCTGTCAACACAAACCCTCAATGAAGTGTACAAGTCATCTGTCAACACAAACCCTTCAATGAAGTGTACAAGTCATCTGTCAACACAAACCCATCAATGAAGTGTACAAGTCATCTGTCAACACAAACCCGTCAATGAAGTGTACAAGTCATCTGTCAACACTAAAGCCTTCATGAAGTGTACAAGTCATCTGTCAACACAAACCCTTCAATGAAGTGTACAAGTCATCTGTCAACACAAACCCTTCCATGAAGTGTACAAGTCATCTGTCAACACAAAGCCTTCAATGAAGTGTACAAGTCATCTGTCAGCACAAACCCTTCCATGAAGTGTACAAGTCATCTGTCAGCACAAACCTTCAATGAAGTGTACAAGTCATCTGTCAACACAAACCCTTCAATGAAGTGTACAAGTCATCTGTCAACACAAACCCTTCAATGAAGTGTACAAGTCATCTGTCAACACAAAGCCTTCAATGAAGTGTACAAGTCATCTGTCAGCACAAACCCTTCAATGAAGTGTACAAGTCATCTGTCAACACAAACCCGTCAATGAAGTGTACAAGTCATCTGTCAACACAAACCCTTCAATGAAGTGTACAAGTCATCTGTCAACACAAACCCATCAATGAAGTGTACAAGTCATCTGTCAGCACAAACCCTTCAATGAAGTGTACAAGTCATCTGTCAACACAAACCCTTCAATGAAGTGTACAAGTCATCTGTCAACACAAACCCTTCAATGAAGTGTACAGGTCATCTGTCAACACAAACCCGTCAATGAAGTGTACAAGTCATCTGTCAACACAAAGCCTTCAATGAAGTGTACAAGTCATCTGTCAACACAAACCCTTCAATTGAAGTGTACAAGTCATCTGTCAACACAAACCCTTCAATGAAGTGTAACAAGTCATCTGTCAACACAAACCCTTCAATGAAGTGTACAAGTCATCTGTCAACACAAAGCCTTCAATGAAGTGTACAAGTCATCTGTCAACACAAAACCCTTCAATGAAGTGACAAGTCATCTGTCAACACAAACCCTTCAATGAAGTGTACAAGTCATCTGTCAACACAAACCCTTCCATGAAGTGTACAAGTCATCTGTCAACACAAACCCTTCCATGAAGTGTACAAGTCCTCTGTCAACACAAACCCTCCATGAAGTGTACAAGTCATCTGTCAACACAAACCCTTCCATGAAGTGTACAAGTCATCTGTCAACACAAACCCTTCCATGAAGTGTACAAGTCATCTGTCAGCACAAACCCGTCAATGAAGTGTACAAGTCATCTGTCAACACAAACCCTTCCATGAAGTGTACAAGTCATCTGTCAACACAAACCCTTCAATGAAATGTACAAGTCATCTGTCAACACAAACCCTTCCATGAAGTGTACAAGTCATCTGTCAGCACAAACCCTTCCATGAAGTGTAACAAGTCATCTGTCAACACAAACCCTTCAATGGAGTGTACAGTCATCATCCATCCTGAAAACGGCACAGCTGATCGGAAGGAAACTGATTAACGGCAAACAGAAAACATTTCTGATACAATCATTATACTACTCCCATTAAATGTACTTTTCAATTTCGCGAAGTTCTGGGGGGTATTTCCACAAACAAATGCATAAATTCTGTCCATTGGGGGTATTCTTCACAAAATATTGTATTAATTCTGCCCATGTCATTGGACTTGCATGTGCCATCTGGTGTACCCTTGCCTTAACTACCGACCGTTTCATACAGACCGAGTCCTGCATCCTGCGTTGGGAAACATCTTTTCAGTGAATAAAACAGATTAAGTTCAAACAGATTAAAAAGGGAGGGCCGTTGGTTTCTCCACAGTGCCTTCCAAGCTGAAGGACAGTATTCTACTGACTTGCATTTGGCAATCCCAACTTTGTTCATCTATGGCCATGTGACAAGCTAACAAAATGACTGGCACCACCCCTATATAGAGAAATGTTTATGGGGAAAAGAATCTTATAACAAGGAACACAAACAACAGGGACTCAAGTAGTGAACACTTTGACGTTTTCAACATACAACTTCACTCAGTTACGAGGGCCACCCCATAAGTTTCTCGGATGCGCAGAAACCACTGACATCATAATTTCAATTTTTATATCATCATCACAACGATGTCATAATAGCTATGACACAAAAAATGATAAAAACCGTCAGAGCCAAATTTGTTCTAGACAGCAAATGGATGGCAAGGGGGACGGTTTTCAAAGTGTTGCAGAGAGCCTGTCTTGGATAGATTTTCGTGCCATGATTTATTATGACTATCTTCAAAGGAAGTCTTTCAAGGAAAGTTTTACAAGTTGACAAACTGTTTTGGCGACAAGGCTCCATCATTATCCACAGTCCATAGGTGGTTCAAAGAATTTCAGTTTGGTACAATGTCGTTGGAAGATCATGACTGTTGTGGATGTCCAGTTTCAGTTACTACCGATGGGAACGTGAGCACATTGAAGGGCATGATACAGAAAATCCTCAAATCATGGAGGATGAACTCAAGGATACTCTAAACCTTTCATCAGGAAGCTTAGACCGCATTCTCCGGCACAATCTCTCTGTAGGAAGCGTTGTGCCCGTTGGGTGCCCCACCAGCTGACTGGAGAGCAGATGAGGGCTAGTGGTTGAATGGTGCCAGTATTATGCTGCAAAAATTTTACAGAGGAAGATCAGATAGGGTCTCCAATGTCGTCACAGGTGACGAAACCTATGTTTACCAGTATGACCCCGAAACAAAGCAGCAGTCGTCGTTTGGCTGTTTCCAGGGAAACCCCACCTGTGAAATTTAAGAGATCAAGAAGCTGCACAAAGCAAATGATTGCAGTTTTCTTCGCAAGATCCGGCCATGTGACTACTTACCGCTCTGGAAAGAAGAAAGACAGTGAACGCTGAATGGTACATCAACACCTGCCTGCCAAAAGCGTTCGAGGCTGGAGTGCACAGCGACCACAGACCGGTATCCGCCACCTACTCCTCCACCACGACAACACGACACACCGACAGCTGCAACTTTAGACTTCTTGCAAGAGAACAGCGTGCAGCTCGTCACTCATCCTCCGTATTCTCCTGACCCAGCCCTTGTGACTTCTTTTGTTCCCTCATTTAAAAAAAACAACTGAAAGGAAGCCGTTTGAGAGCCCTGAAGATGCCCAAGCATTTGCCGGGGCTTGATTTCTGGTATACCTAAGTCGGAGTGGGCTGGGTGATGGATTCGTGGTTTAGAAGGATGAAAAGTGCATACACACTGATAGAGGATACTTTGAAAAGATGGGCTAGGTAAGAAATGCCAGTGTACTTCCATCTTTTCCCATCCAGAAACTTATGCTGTGGCCCTCGTACTACAGGTACATTAGAAAGAACAAAGAAGCTTTTTCCTCCCCCCTCTTTACTCCTTTTTTGTTGCATTTGTTCTCAGCCTACAATATGTTTTTCTAATCATCAACATTTTTCGTTTAATTACTTGCTGACGAATGTAGAAGACAAACTTGAGAAGGCTTGTGCAAACTTACATAGGTCTATATCAACTTATCAAGAAACTAAAAAAGGAAGCACCCTTCCCCCCTTACTTCCTTTCCTCTCACACCTCCTTCACCCCTACTCCCCTTCCTCCACCTCCCTCCCCTTTTTCAAAAAGAATAAAATGAAACAAGATAAACATCCTTTGGGCAAGATGAACAGACGTGCGGGGGCTGCAGAAGCAACAGATGGCTAGAGGATGAAGAGGTAGATAGATGCCTAGACGTATGACGACAAAGCCAACTGCTGAAGACATACAGTGATAGAACATAATTGGAGGGCATTATGTGATACCTACTTACAGGAATGACTGATCTGACAATGTGAAGTTATGACCATCATAGGGGTTCCGGATTGTACTTCTAAATCATGTTCATTCAATTATTCGTGTTTTTTTTTACATTTATGTTATCATGTGTGTTGCTTGTGTATCTTTAAAGTATACTTTGCAACGATAGACAAATAAATAAATAACATTTTTCCAATGCCAGGAGCTGTCTTTAAATTTCCAATAAATGTTTATGTATTCTCATTACCCTTCAAAAGGAAATGACATTTAAATAAGCCTTTGTGTACATTTAGCCATTTTACATGTTACAAAGGGAAATCTTGTGAAGTTCTGAACTGCTGATATTGATGTTTTTTGCCAAAAGAAAATACATACACTGCTGATGTAAAGTAGATAGAATACTGTTCACTGACTCACACAAACACACTAACAATAAATGGTTATAAGCTAGAATATTCTAACGCTTTGATTTGTGACACTTTGTGCAAGTAGGAACCCTTTGAATTCCCCCCCCCCCCCCCATTTTCAGATTATGGAGTAAATAATCACAAAAATGACTTTTAACATCACATCAGCCTTTGCTTTAGCCAGAGGTCAGGTTACCTTTTCAAACAGATCCTAAAATTACTGACTTAAAAATAAATCTCCAATGTCACAAAAATGAACGCTTTTCTCGTCTGTTAAGCCACACAATAGCTGTAATGTAACCTTCCTTTTCTACACTTCCTTCCGAAACATACCTTGGTGTCAACCATACCTGACATAATACATATACCTGCAGTATTGGTCAGAAACTCTAACTAACAATCTTAAGAGACACACCCATTCATGGATGAAACTCGACTGTGTGGTTCGTCTTCCTCTCCAGGTTCACAGCACTCTCAACTCTAGTATGTGATGGTCAGGACCCCAAAATCCCACAAATACAGACCTCCCATGGATTTGAACCACACCCTCCCAGCACTCAACCTTAAGCAATGCATGGAAGCAGCTGGTCTGCCTTATTCCTTGACCCTCATACCCCTCTCCCTCCCCCTCCTCCTTCACCCACCCTCTTTTTCACCAGCCTAGCTGCTGTCAGGCACGGAAAGCCTACTCACATTTCTTGCTGTTGTTCCTTTTGTAGCGTCGGTTTTTCTCTTTGGCAAGGTTCTCCAGACTGCCCCACACCTACGGGCTCTGGAACAGTGCACATCAACACACATACTCGTTACATTACACATCAAGACACCGCCTGTTACATTACACATCAACCACACAGCTCGTTGTAATACCTATCAACACACCGCTCTGTTACATTACACATCAACACACCGCCTCTGTTACATTACACATCAACACACCGCTCTGTTACATTACACATCAACACACCGCTCTGTTACATTACACATCAAACACACCGCTCTGTTACATTACACATCAACACACCTCTCGTTACATTACACATCAACACACCCTCTGTTACATAACATCAACACACAGCTCTGTTGTAATACCTATCAACACACGCGCTCTGTTACATTACACATCAACACACCGCTCTGTTACATTACAACATCAACACACACTCTGTTACATTACACATCAACACACCACTCTGTTACATTACACATCAACACACTCTCTGTACATTACACATCAACACACCGCTCTGTTACATTACACATCAACACACATCTCTGTTACATTACACATCAACACACCACTCTGTACATTACACATCAACACAACCGCTCTGTTACATTACACATCAACACACACGCTCTGTTATCATTACACATCAACACACCGCTCTGTTACATTACACATCAACACACCGCTCTGTACATTACACATCAACACACATCTCTGTTACATTACAAATCAACACATCGCTCTGTCACATTACACATCAACACACCGCTCTGTTACCATACACATTCAACACTCACACCGCTCTGATACATTACACATCAACATACCGCTCTGTTACATTACACATCAACACACCGCTCTGTTACATTACACATCAACACCAGCTCTGTTACATTACACATCAACACACCGCTCTGTACATTACACATCAACACACCGCTCATGTACATTACACATCAACACACCGCTCTGTTACATTACACATCAACACACACTCTGTTACATTACACATCAACACACCGCTCTGTTACATAAACATCAAAATTCTCTGTTGTAATACCTATCAACACACCGCTCTGTTACATTACACATCAACACACACTCTGTTACATTACATCAACACACAGCTCTGTTACATTACACATCAACACACAGATCTGTTACAATTAAACATCAACACACAGCTCTGTTACATTTCACATCAACACACAGCTCTGTTACATTCACATCAACACACAGCTCTGTACATTACACATCAACACACAGCTTTGTTACATTACACATCAACACACAGCTCTGTTACATTACAACATCAACACACAGCTCTGTCACATTTCACATCAACTAACAGCTCTGTTACATTTCCATCAACACACAGCTCTGTTACATTACACATCAACACACCGCTCTGTTACATTACACATCAACACACCGCTCTGTTACATTACACATCAACACGCAGCTCTGTTACATACACATCAACACACAGCTCTGTCACATTTCACATCAACTAACAGCTCTGTTACATTTCACATCAACATACCGCTCTGTTACATTACACATCAACACACCGCATCTGTTACATTACACATCAACACACCGCTCTGTTACATTACACATCAACACGCAGCTCTGTTACATTACACATCAACACACCGCTATGTTACATTAACATCAACACACCGCTATTACATTACACATCAACACACCGCTCTGTACATTACACATCAACACACATCTCGTTACATTACACATCAACACACCGCTCTGTTACATTAAACATCAAAACTCTCTGTTGTAATCCTATCAACACGCCGCTCTGTTACATACACATCAACACAAAGCTCTGTTACATTTAACATCAACACACAGCTCTGTTACATTACACATCAACACACAGATATGTTACATTAAACATCAACACACAGCTCTGTACATTTCACATCAACACCAGCTCTGTTACATTTCACATCTACACACAGCTCTGTTCATACACATCAACACACAGCTTTGTTA
Organism: Conus ventricosus; assembly: GCA_018398815.1. NCBI lineage: Eukaryota > Metazoa > Mollusca > Gastropoda > Neogastropoda > Conidae > Conus > Conus ventricosus. The sequence continues at coordinate 66,818,133 of CM031601.1, forward strand.
CATTACACATCAACACACAGCTCTGTTACATTACACATCACACACACTCTGTCACATTTCACATCAACTAACAGCTCTGTTACATTTCACATCAACACACAGCTCTTTACATTACACATTAGCTTGTCTTTTGGTCTGTCCATTGCCAAAATGTCTTACAGATGCTGTTCTGCCTGTGTATGCTATACTACTGTGTCACACTGTTACAGAATTTCTGTCCCATAAGATTGTGCGTTAAGACAAGAATTTGACAAAAGCAATATGACACAAATGTTTCACAACCACATAATGCTTCTGAGAATTTGACAAAAGCAATAAACACAAATATTCACAACCATATGAATGCTGCTGCGATCTGGGTTCTACTTACTGGTTTTCACAACACTCACTTCTAATGAACATCATTAAAAAAAAAAAGGTATATATACATACAAAAATTGTCTGTTACACAGGAATATCTAGCATCCTTTATTTCAATCAAGTAAAATACTGATGTCACTGCACTGCAGTAAGCCGCAGTTTAGCAGACTCACATGGTTTCTACATCTGTGCGGAGGTACACGGTAATCTTGGGTCCGGATTCGTAGGGACTCCGTCTCTCATACTTGGGAAGGCCCTCTAGGTCACTGCAAGTCATCAGAAAGACAGGGCTGAAAAATCGGCTGCACTGCCAGTCATCACTTTACCAACACAGCAAACCGTTTCATGAAATGCTTTGGTGATTCTTTCAAAGTCCCTTATTCAACGACACATGCATGTACATAATTATGTATATGTGTGTGTGTGTGTGTGTGTGGTGTGTGTGTGTGTGTGTGTGTGGTGTGTGTGCGTGTGCATGTGTGCGCAAGTGTGTGTGTGTGTGTGCATGCATGCATGTGCCTGTGCATGCATTTGGGTGGCTGTGTGAGCCTGTGTGTGTGTGTGTGTGTGTGTGTGTGTGTGTGTGTGTGTGTGTGTGTGTGTGTGTGTGTGTGTGTGTGGTGTGCGTGTGTGTGTGTGTGTGTGTGTGTGTGTGTGTGTGTTTGTGTGTGTGCTGTATGCAAGGACACATTTATATATGTCACTTTTGTGTGTGTGTGTGTGTGTGTGTGTGTGTGTGTGTGTGTGTGTGTGTGTGTGTGTGTGTGTGTGTGTGCGTGTAAATATGTGTGGTTTGTACATGTGTTACCACAACTCTGGACCTGATCTTTACGCACAACTCTTCAACTTTTGTATCTGCCATAGGCATGTCAAGGCATACTGAAGCCAATGTGTTGAGAGCATACTTGGGCTTCAAGAGGTACTCGTTCATGGCTCGGACAGGTAGGATGTAGATGTTGCCCGTGTAGCTGTACTCCAGAGGCTTCACCTTGCGTGGCTTGGGTGTCACTGAAACAAGTCTCCACTCGTCACTGCCACATCACCTCTACCTCTCCGTCATGTACAACACCACATTCGCAATCCCTGTGTCTACACATTCAACTGAGCCATGAAAAGAAGGCTGGCGGTCAGAGGGTCTGCAGATACAGGGAGGTGAGATCCGTGTGAAATAAAGCAATGTTTGGCCATCCTCGGTCATCTTTGTATACACTCCACCACCCAGTGAAAGCTGAAGTTGTGGTCATCTTCGCCCAAAAGGTCAAACAACAAGCACAGCACCGATCTAAAGATACAAATATGAGTTTCACCAATAAAATATTTCACCACGTAAAAATATCTGGACCAATTCATAATATATCTGTTGAGTCCTGGGGAAGCAGTCACTGTTAGCATTCATTAATGTCAAGTTTAAGAGGACCATCTGCAGCTAAGACTTCTAGTATTACATAGAAGTCCAGTGTAAATAAATCATATATTTTCCTCACCCTCTCTCTCTCTTCTCTTGCCTAATAAAATGTCTTTTCCTTCCGGCTCCACATGCACTGTATGACAATATATGGCAACAATGGAACAAAATGGTGACATCATTCACAACACTTCAAACAGAACTAAATTTTTAAAAAATACATAAAAAGAAAACAAGCAAACAAACTTAAGCTGCCACACACATTCACTTTCTTTCCATTTCCATTCCAAACCTTTCAGCACTTTGAAGACTTTCCCTGCACTTCCTTCCTCATCTTTAGCCGCAATGCCAGAACCACCAGCCACTTCCGTCCCGGTCCCTTGACTTCCCCCTCCATCCATCCCCCCATTCCCTCCTCCATTTGCAGCCCTGCTGCTGGCGGAGGCTGAGGAAGGCACTGTATCTCCTGCAACGCTTGCCGGTGTTTTGTCAGGAGGGTCGGTTGCCATACCAAAGAGGCTCGTCATTCTCCAATGGCAACTAACAGAGGTCTTAAATGAAGAGGATTGCACTGTCAAAGTTGGAAGGAGGGTCAGACATGGTGGAGATAGTGGAGGTCGCTTAGAAAGCCGTAAGGTAGAAACATGGCGATGGCATCCTGGGGGCACAGAGATGGCCAATATTACTGATACATAAATAACATGGATAACCATTCTACAAAGGGAAGCAAAGAGATAGAGCAGCGACAATGGGACTAGTGTAAATTAAAACTGGTGCTTTTTTTTTAAATTTCTTACTTTTACATTTCCTGAACTGATACATAAAAACAGAATTATTATGAGAATTAAGAAATGAACTTCAAGCATCTAATATGTGACATGCATAATGCAATCAGCACAGATGATACATTCAATCACACCATCTTAACAATGCAATCAGCACAGATGATACATTCAATCACACCATCTTAACACTGCACACTAACATGCATAATTTATAAATTATATAACATTGCACCCCTCCCAAACACCACCTCCTCCTTCCTTTTTCATTCTTCCACACCTTTTCTAACTCCTTCAACCCTCCCCTTCCATCCATCCCATTTACCACCGCAGACAAAAGGCTTCCAACCTAAGAGCAACCACACTAAACATACCTAAACGCTGCCTCAACTGAGGACAGAAACACAGGGAAGGTTGAAGCCGCATCACATGACGTAACACCACTGCCATGTCCACCTGCACCGGAGGCAGCATGGCTTACAAACAGCTTCAGAGAAAGGAAGAATCCAATCTGCTACTGTGTCACCATCTGTCACCTTATAATCACCTGAAAAACAGAAACTCAGTGTCTTAAACAATCCAAATACCAACATGCAGTGTCAGCCCCCCCCCCCCCCCCCCCCCCCCCCCATCCCCATGCTGGCTTGTAAATTTGCCTGTTGGTATCAGGTTGCACACTAACACACACATGCATACATGCGCATATGCATGCACCACACACACACACACACACACACACACACACACACACACACACACACACACAAATGATACACACACATCACTGTAGGTGAGTTTATTCATCACTCAGGCTTTAAAACCCTTGAGGCCAATGACACAGGATACTTTGAATAACATACATAAAGCTTGTGATTATGAATCTCTAAGATTCAAGACCATGTAGATTTTGTAACGCAACAGAACTTGAGAAACCAGTTTAAGCTCCATTAATGAGGAAAGCACTATTCCGACTGCTTCCAGCTATAAGCAAGACTAAATAGGCACAGACCCCTAAAATCAGTATATATATATCCCAAAACTTAGAACGAGAAGGGGTTAGTTATCACCAAGGACATAGACAAACAAGGTACAGGACAAGACACAATGCATTTCGACCTTTTTAATCTTCTTCAGGCAAAAACAGTTTATCCCAACCATCTCTAGTAGAGGCATCCTTGAGTTAATGACATCTAGGTCACTTCAATGATCTCTTTTTACACGCTGTTAAAATTAGCAATACTTGCTGCGATGCCATGACCTATATAAACACTTCTTTTCAGTTCATGAAATTCAAACTCTATATAAAACCTTAATCTATTCACCACTTCTAAATTTATAATTGGACTTCAGATAGTTGTGAATGTTTCATCTGTCAAGACTAATTAAAGTAATTTGATACCATTTGGCAGGTAGAGTTTTCTACAATCTAACATCTTCCTATTACCCTAGATACAGGAATGCTTGTCAAACTGCTGGACACATGGTCATTGTCACAGTACATGGCTCAGATATTACACTTTGACTTATAATGTGTGAAACCGTTGAATTTGGTTAGCGTAAATGAGTGGATGATACTTAATGCAACATTAATTTGCAGTTGGCCACTTGTGCATATCACATGGGTCTTGATGTCAGAGTAAGAGTTGCTGAATTTAGTAGTAGTAGTAGTAGTAGTAGTAGTAGTAATAGGGACCGGCTTTTTTTAGCCTTAGGCCTTACGGCCTATTTGCGTCCCCTCATTATTTTTCAATTTAAGTTCGGTCTGGTTGCATGCCTGTCATAAATAACATTTTATTCAATCCACACCAAAGAAAACATCTTTCAATTTAGGGTCTTCATCTAGGAGTTTTTTAAAGCTGTTGATATCAGGTGCATATTTGGTGTTAGTAGGCAGTGCATTCCAATAATTAGCAATTCTGAAGGTAAAACAAGACTTTCTTTTGTTAGTATGACAATGCCTAATAAAAATCTTGCCTTCATTATTTCTTGTGCAATCCACTTCTGAGAATTTGAAAAGCGCATGCACATTGACATCATCATAATTATGGAATTTAGCACTGTGTGATCCATTTGTCAGAAAATTGAAACAAAGTTTCATAAATTTAACCATCATCTTTATATCATGTTCTGTTTCTGTGTGATACATGACTGCTTTGAAACAATTTCAGCCGGCCATAATCATAAACATCATAATCCTCATCAGCAGTTATGCACCTCGCTGTCCTGTTCACCGACTGTCAGGTAAACAGACGGATGAACCTGGCACTGGTACAAGACGCAGACTCACAGAGGGCAGGTCTCTCACTTTTGGTTAGTTTAGGAGGGCCGAGTGACTTAAAGTCTATGGCGACGACATGGTTACAGATTTGAAGAAGATTGAAGAAGGAGCTACAGCATGCTCTGGGTGTTACCGACACTAGTGACAGACTAGTGCCTGGGCCTCCAGTTTACAGGAGACAGTCCTGCCTTAACACTGTGACAGAATAGCCGTGGATGTTACTACAGCTTTGGACTGTACTACTACTACTACTGTGCCGTTATTATTAATTATCTCTAGGCCCAAAGACTGGACAGGGATTTTGTAGTAGGTGCCATTGAAGGGCTTGGGAAGAATCCTGACAAAATCCCCAAGCCAGTGTCTGGAATGACCCGGTAAGGCTGAGTGCGTGTGTGTGAATGTGCAAGGGCTTAATTATAAACAAACTTCTAATTGTAGGCAAAAAAAAAAACTGGGTCTGTCAGTGTCACATAACACACTTTGAACAAATGCAGTTTTGGAAAACTCAAAAGCCTCGCTGACTAACCTGTTAAGTGCAATGAGTTCCAAGGAATTAATTAAACACGCACGCACAAATGTTTACTGTATTTTCGGAATTTTCCAGTCGTCATCACCCAACCTAGTCTAGTGTAGTTCTAAATGAACTTTCAATAAATTGATAAGAGTTATCCCTCTTGAGCTGTTTAATTTTTAGCCGTCAATAAAATAGGTTCAAGAGAAAAAAGATAAATGAGACGTCAGCTACATAAAAACAAATAATAAAGCATAAATAAAAAATACAGTTGAACAAGTGAGATGTAAATTATGGGAAAAGTATTATGTAGCCTCACAAACGGTTTTTTTTTTGTTTGATCAAAGGATTATGCTAGCACCGGAAGAAAGCCCATGCGACGAGAATGTTGTGGTCACGTGGTTTCCTGTTGAGAAGGTAAACTGTTTAACAAGAGAGCGGCAAGTCTGCACCACAGAACAAACAGTAATTCCTCAAAGTCCACTGAACATGACCGTGTACAGATAGCATTTATGCAAAGGATTGATCGCCCTCCGCAAGTCAGTGAGTGAGTGATAGGGCGCGACGAGACGGCAAAATCAAGGCTATCCTGACGCCACAGAGCTTGGAGGTGTTTTGACATGTGCAGTTGCAGACCAGCCATCCACTGACTGATTGACTCAGTTAAAAAAGAAAAAGAAAAGAAAACAGTGACGAACAAAGCAATCACGACTGGCTGTCGAGGATAACACATTATTTGTCATAGTGCGTTCCATTACAGTCAAATGCTGTGGAAAGCACTAATAGCCGCAACCGTACAGAATGCAGGAAATCGTCTGTCATCTTGATGTTATGATGCAGCCAACTTCATTAGTTAGAAGATTCTGCTGCACTTTATCTGATGTGGAAAGAAGTTAAAAGAAAAATGAAAAAGAGAAAAGGAAAAGAATCAAAGAGATAAAGATGGGCAGGGAAGAACTGCTGCTAATTGGTAATGTTTTAAACTGGATTAGAGGTTTTCTTAAAGGAAGGTCACAGTTAGTGAGAGTGGGAGAAGAGAGATCCAAGACATCTGAGGTCCTAAGTGGAGTTCCACAGGGTAGTATCCTAGGGCCCATATTATTCACTGTGTTCATCAATGATTTACCGGACATGACTCAAACCACATGCAAAATATTTGCGATGACACAAAAATATATGATGAGGCAACAAATAGCACAAAGATCCAACAGGACATAAACAAGCTACAAGAATGGTCAGATGAATGGAACCTTTACTTCAATGTAGCAAAATGCAAGGTGATGCACATTGGCAAAAAGAATAAACAGTTCGAATATACTACTGATTGTGAATGACGAATTGCAGAAAATAAATACATGTGATGAAGAAACAGATCTGGGAGTAACCTTTGATAAAGATCTATCCTTTGATCCTCACATCCAGAGAGTGGTGAACAAAGCAAATCAGATGATGGGACTCATCAGGAGAACTTTTACCTTCCTAGAAAGGGAGACATTTATCAAGTTATTTAAAGCATTTGTTAGACCTCATCTCGAATACGCTAATGTAATTTGGAGTCCCCATCTCAAGAGACAGTCAAAAATGATAGAAAATGTACAAAGGCGAGTACTAAAATCCTGAAAGAATGTAGGAATTTAAACTATAATGAAAGATTACACTATCTCCAATTACACTCACTGAAAGGAAGGAGGATCAGAGGAGACCTGATCCAATTTTTTAAAATATTCCATAATTATGATGATGTCAATGTGCATGCACTTTTCAAATTCTCAGAAGTGGATTGCACAAGAAATAATGAAGGCAAGATTTTTATTAGACATTGTCATACTAACAAAAGAAAGTCTTGTTTTACCTTCAAAATTGCTAATTATTGGAATGCACTGCCTACTAACACCAAATATGCACCTGATATCAACAGCTTTAAAAAACTCCTAGATGAAGACCCTAAATTGAAAGATGTTTTCTTTAGTGTGGATTGAATATAATGTTATTTATGACAGGCATGCAACCAGACCGAACTTAAATTGAAAAATAATGAGGGGACGCAAATAGGCCGTAAGGCCTAAGGCTAAAAAAAGCCGGTCCCTATTACTACTACTACTTACTACTACTACTACTACTACTAAAGGCAGGTCTCATAATTTCAGAGATGGGGTCCAGCAAAAATACTGTGGTAACCACCTCTGAGAGGCAGTTCCATTGATGTATTGAGGGTTTTTTTTAAAACTCATAATCAGTCGTTTTGTTTTTTTTTCATTCCCAGTACTCACATGCTATACAAATGAATGTTCACTTCCATTAGAAGCGGGTCACCGCCAGTGAAGTCAAAGATGTATACTGATGTTGTGCATGTACTAAAAGGTAGCAAAAACTTCAGTGATATTAACTGATTTTTTTTCTCATGTGTATGAATTGTGTTTTTTTTTTCATTTATCTTACTTCTTAAAGAGACAAGTGATTTTGCTTATAGAGCAGATCAATTGACGGAGACTTCATGAAAATACCTCAAGGATTACCTTCTCCCATAGTCACAAAAAGAATAAAATGAAACATTCAGCATAGTAACCATTCAAAACAGTGCGATACAATTCTAAAACAAAATAGAAATATAAGAAAGAAAACAAATAAATACATAGAAAAAAATCAAGCTGCTGTGATTGACTGGTCATTACAGTTGAATTGAGAGGACTGCAGTTAGTATGGGAAAAGGATCCCCTCCCCCCACCTCCCAACCCACCCACTCCCACTCCCAAATTCCTCTGGATGCAGAATTGTTTCAGTGAGGCAGCTCCATCAATGCTTGTCTGTCCCACCATTGTGTTTCTCTGTCTGTCTGCTTCAATTTCTCTTCTCTTTTCCCCTCCCCTTGTCCCCTCCTCCCCCCCCCCCCCCCCCCCCCCTCGTCTCTCTCTGTCTCTGCCCCTCTCTCTCTCTCTTTCCTGTCCTTTTTTCCTCACATTTGTAAACAATATTATGAAAATGTTTTCTCAAATACACCACACACATGCATGCATGCACACACACACACACACACACACACACACACACACACACACACACACACACACACCACACACTGTATGTATGTGTGCTCGCTTGCACATTAGCACATGTATGCTCAACACAATCATGCAGACACGTACACTAAATCACACGAGAATAATTCTTAAGTGAATACTATGTAGGTGTGCCAGTCACCATGGTGAAACAAGTGGCGTTGCTACCAGCTGGTTGCCAGCCATGGAACCGAGGAGTGTGTGCTGCCAGCAAGGACCATTTTGCCTACTGCGCTACTTTGGCTATCTACATTTATAAGGTAGGCATCAAGGACCTTTTTGCCAAGTGTGCTACCTTGGCTATCTACATTTATAAGGTAGGCATCAAGGACCTTTTTGCCTAGTGTGCTACCTTGGCTATCTACATTTATAAAGATAAGCATCAAGGACCATGTCTGTACTCAAAAGAACCGTCACTTCCATTAACACAGTGTTTCCCATGTTGCAGCTTGACAGCCATTTCAAGGAGTTCCGACTGCTATCCATCATGTCTGAACACAAGAAAACCATCACCTCCATCAGTTGGCACCCAGCCGATCCTGACCTTATCGCCAGCTCTAGTGCCGACCTTCGCATCATTGTGTGGAGCATCTCTCAGCAGCGCTCGGTGGCTGTGCTGCAGGCTGGCATCAAAGAGACACCTACTTGCATCGACTGGAGCCGCCATGACAACACCTGTCTGGCCTTCATCAGGTGTGAAGATTGTGTTTTCCTGTGGTTGTTGCTGTGCATTTATGGTGCCTATTATAATAAAGCACAGTAACTGCACAGCAACTTGCACATGTGCATCATGATAATTATACGGAATAATGTGGAAACCAATACAAACAAACAAACAATTCATTATTATGACACTGAGTTGGCAAAAATTCATAGAGAGAGTGAAATAAAAAGGAGAGAGGGTGAGTGATGAGGAAGATTGCGGGAACTGTGGACATCTTTCATGTGAACAGAATTGTTGTTGACTCCTCATATCCAGAGTTGACTAACATTTCCAAGCTAAGACTGATTGGTAGAATCTGATCATTTACATCAGTCCATCCATAGTATTCAACAGAGATTGACCACCTGGGATTCTATGGTGTTTTTAGTACCATGGCAAAAAAGGGAAATTGGTGCAATAAAAATATAATTAGTACACACACACACACACACACACACACACACACACACACGAAAACACTACTATTACTACTACTACTACTACCACCACCACCAAGGCAGAATAGGGACATGGTTGCCATAAAGATATAATTAGTACACACATGCACACTTAGACAAGTGCTTACATGCACACATACCTGCACACACACATATGTACACACGCACACACACACACACACACACACACACACACACACATACACACACACACACACACACACACACATACTACTACTACTACTACTACTACTACTACCACCATGGCATAAAAGGGAAATGGGTGCCTTAAAGATATAATTAGCAAAACAAAACAAGAACCACTCAAAGAAATATGAATACTCAGATCTTTGCCAAGTCATTACTGTGATGACCGAGGGGTTGTTGGCCTGCGCTTGTTTTCCCCCACTATTAGATTGTTTGTCTTTGTATTTGTCTGACTTTATTCAAGTTTTAAAAGGCTTTTTCCATTCTTGAATAAAAGTTACTCTATGTTAGGTTTTCTTATGGGAGCAAGAGTTACTCTACTTGTTTATTGTGCATAAAGTTAGAAAAAAGGACTATTTTTTGGTTTGTTAGGAGTTAGAAGTGAGAAAGAACAAGTTGTTAGCTGCCTGCTAAGTTCAGGGTTTCTTTTGTTTCATAACTGTTTTATTTTTTACATGCATGGTGTGTGGCAGTGGCCGTGGTCCGCTGTACCTGTGGCAGTACAAGGACAAACAGAGCCCGTCCATGGTGAAGGACACCAACAACTTCTCCTCCAATGTCACCATGTTCCGCTGGCACCCCAAGAAACAAGGCATGGTGGTGTATGGCCACTACGATGGCAGTATCTCCATTCTGGTCATAGGTCAGTTTGGTTCTTACGCTCAGTGAAGCGTCCAGTATGTGTGCAGGTGTGTCAGTGTTGGTGCATGTGAAAGTTATTCTGATTGTGTATGTGTGCACACAAGTGTTTTTTTTATGCTTTTATGTTTATAGGTGCACTCTTAAGCATGTCTCCTTTTATCCTTTATATCCAGGCCTTTAAGATGTGTGTGTTTTTTGTGTGTGTGTGTGTGTGTTTTGTGTGTGTGTGTGTGTGTGAAATAAGCCTTTAGAACCTTTTATTAAATTGTAGGTCTGTGGCAAGTTCCATACACACACACCACCTATGCACACACACACACTCACCAACACTAAAAAACACTGACAGTATGATAGTGCATATACACAGTGTCCACCAGGTAAAAAGTACAGACAGAACAAATCCATGGTGCATACTGCTAGTAACTGATTATAATTTGGTCCAAGGTGTTGACTTCATTGTTTGTCTCATGCCTTCACTTTTCGTCCTCTTACTGTAAGCAGCCAGAGGACATGTATCCCATGATGACAGAAGAAAACCAGAAACGCTGCATACTTTCAGTATCATTTGTGTTTGTAAACCTTTGTCATGTCATTAAAATGGTTATTGCCCGCTGACGCTGGAAATAAAGCGTGACTAGTGAGTCATTGGTTTTGTGAAATAATGCTGTCCAGCACAGTATGTGCGATGCTATACACAGTGTCACTGTGTTATGTTTGCAGACAGCCAGTCTGGCAGTGTGGCAGGTACAGTGTGTGTTGCCCTCTGGTTTGTGCTGTTGTAAGATCAGTGTTGAATGTGATTTGTATTGTGCTGGCCTGATCTGTTGACATCCACGTCAGTGACTTCTCTCCCTTCCTGCCACTGCACCTTTGCCTTTTTGGCGCTTCTCAGCTCATCGCTCGTCTCGCCTCCCCTTGCCCCCCCCCCCCCCCCCTCCCCCCGCTCCCTTTCCCTAAAATTTTCCATTGATCTTCAGCAGGATAAAAGAGCTTGCATGTATATAAACATACATAATAATGCAAATGCCTGCATGCAGTTGTTTAGCAGAGTGGCTTTACTGTTGTTATTGCTGGATCTTTTTTTTTGGTATTGTTTTGTTTGTTTATTTGTTTGCTGTTACTTCCAGCTGATTGGTTTCTCTGGAAGCACAACAAATGCTTGTTAGTTCACCACTTTTGTGCTGTTGCTTCCAGGCTACATAGTTATTTTGAAAACATGACAATTATCTGCCATTTTGCCTGTTACTTGCTGCTTTGCCAGGCTTGATTTTTTGTTTAAGTGTGTGTGTGTGTGTGTGTGTGTGTGTGTGTGCATTGCCACTTGGTGCTTTGTGTTGTGTGTTGATGGCGATGGACAGTCTGCCCAGATCTTTGTCTGCCCTTGTCTATAGTGCTTTGTGGTCTTTCTTAATGGCAGTAGATGGTCTGCCAATGTCTTTGTCCTGTCTGTGTTGTTTTGTGGTCTGTGCGATGTGCTGAGTCTTATTTGCTTGCCCTTGGTTTCACTTTTACAGGAACACATTTTGCTCAATTTTTCCTTTTCTTTGGTTAATGAATTACTTGTCTATCAGCACAGGAGTTTGAACAACAAACAGAAAAGAGGAACATGAATGAGTGAGAAAATACAAGAAATGATTGTCTGGGGTATGAAACTGCAAACTGCATTTTTAAATTAGTTGTATATTGCATGGTAAATACGTCTGCTGACAAGATGACTTCACAGTCTTTTAGTGGGGAAAAAAAAAGAAAAATAAGGGAAGAAAATCACTGGTGTATTTGATTGACTGACAGCAAGTGTTGTGGATAACCAATCATCCATAATCCACACAAGTGTAATTGCATGTATATGATTTGTTATAAGTGAGAAAAATTAAGTGAAAGATTAGTGAAAATTTAAGAACAGATATGCATTGGTTAAGTGACTGTAACTAGCTTCAGTGAGATCCCAGTCCTATTTTTCTGCCCCACCCACTTTCTCACTCTCTCTTTCTCTCTCTCCTCTCTCTCTCTCTCTCTCTCTCTCTCTCTCTCTCTCTCTCTCTCTCTCTCTCTCTCCCTCTCTCCCTCTCTCTCTCCTTCCCTCCCTCCCTCCCTCTCTCCCTCTCTTTTCCAACAGTACCTCTAACAACAGACGAAAAACGAAAAGCACTGAACATACTTCCTCTGAGTAAGCAATTGAAGTTTAACAAGGCATCATTTACATTTACAATTTTGGCAGACACCAAGCCATGCTTTATCAATGCCCTTTTTACAAGACTGAACAGCTCTTCTGGCTCGAAGGAATTCGTTCTCCCCTACCCATGCATTGATAAATACAAAGCCAGCCTAACTTACTCAAGACCATGTATTTGGAACTCACTTCCACTGAGTCTACAAAATATGAATACGTTAAAACTTTTCAAAAAACAGCTACATAAACAATGTATGTCCCAATAATTTGATTATTCAATTAAAATCATAAACATCCACTAGCAAAGTCTTCTTTAAACTATACATTGAAGACACCGTCTGAACATGTAACCTGTACCTGCTCCATTAAACCGCTCATCTCCACTGCCACTCTGTCTCCCATGCCTCTTGACCTCCCCACCTACCATCCTCTCTCCCTCATCCTCATCTCTCTCTCCCCCTGTTTTTGTTTGTTGTTTGGTTTGGTTCCTTATGTTTGATTACCTGCCATTCCATTATCACATTTATGAATAGTCTGCTTGTCATTGTAGAACTACATTGCCGTGTTGCTGTTGCTGAATTGTCAATAGGAATGATGTATGTTGAAATGATATATGCATGACCAGGACAGATTATTAGACTAAGCTTTGGCCTGAAATCTCCATCCTTGCCTGTTAAAGATCAATCAGTCAATCAATCTGTCTCTCTCTCTGTCTCTGTCTCCGTCTCTGTCTGTCTGTCTCTCTCTCTGTCGCTGTTTGTCTCTGTCTCTCTTTCATACACGTGCACACACACACACACACACACACACACACACACACACACACACACACACACACACACACACACACACATATACTCTGCCCCATTATCAAAACTCTCTGCACCATTATCAAAACTCTCTGCCCCATTTCAAAACTCTGTCCCACTCTCAAAACTGTCTACCCTACTCTCAAAACTCTCCGTCCCACTCTCAAAACTGTCTGTCCCACTCTCAAAACTCTGTCCCACTCTCAAAACTGTCTGTCCCACTCTCAAAACTGTCTGTCCCACTCTCAAAACTCTCTGTCCCACTCTCAAAACTCACTGCTCCACTCTCAGGCTCCAAAGGTGCAAAGCACATCCTGGCCCCAGAGTTGGAAGATGACGACGCCGTGGATCCTGTGACGGCTCTGGCCTGGGACCCCCTGTCCACGGAGTACCTTCTGATGGCCAATCAACACAGTGGGGTCCGCCTGGTGGACATCACGGCCAGGACCGTCATCACGACCTTTGTCCCCCCTAGTACCGCTGCCCAGGTGCAGACTCTGTCCTGGGTCCATAACGCTCCTGGGATGTTTGTCACTGGGGGTGAGTTGGTGTGTGAGTGTGTTTGTGTGTATGTGCATGTGTGTGTTTTTTGTGTGTGTGTGTGTGTGTGTGTGTGTTTGTGTATGTGTGTGTTGTGTGTGTGTGTGTGTATGTGTGTGTGTGTGTGTGTGTATGTGTGTGTGCATGTGTGTGTATGTGTTTGTGTGTGCTTGCCCGTGGGTGCATGTGTGCCTGTATGTGCGTGTGGTTGTGGGTCTTTATGTACATATATTAGTTAGTGTGTAATATACAGGTTTAACACCCACATTATCCTCCAGTAATATGGCAGACAGGCGTAACTGTCATAGAGAATGGGGAAGTCGAGCATAATTTACATCACACTATACCACTACAATGACATTACATTTAGATGGATAGAAAAAAAAACACAATTTTTATGTCATAACATTGTCTGTCGTTCCAAAACCTGTCAGTCTGTCTGAGGTATCCTGGGACACTATCTGTCAAAGAAAAGAGGCAGCAGCATGTTTAAGGTCCAAAAGCATGTGTAGAGTGTTGACAAAAATGCTGATCGCTTCACAAATGTGGAGTGGTTTCTCTTTAATGCTGGCAGTAATTTTTTTGCTTCTGTCAGATGTGAAGAGTGGGGTGCTGAGAATCTGGAGCGTGTCCAAGATGTCTCCCATCGAGAACATCCGCATCAAGAAGTCAGGTTTCCATGACATCCATATCATCCACGATTCACAGCATGACGCGGCTGCCCACTCCTCCACCAACGACAAACATCGTGACATCTCCGCCACCAGTGAAGGTCACAGCCCCTCCCTCACCCCCCACACTCGCTTCGCCTTGCCCTCTGCCCAGCTGGTATGCACCTTCAAGGACGGCGGCATTGGCCTGTATGACCTTGGCCTCCGCCGCTGGAGGTTTCTCAGAGACCAGGTGAGTTTACGTGTTGGCGCTATGGGAGTTGTTACTTTTTGCTGTTCCTGTAGGCCAGAGCAAAATTGAATTTTAGTTTGGCGCTGCTGCTGTAAAAACAGCTCACAGACAATGGCAAACCAACAAACTGACTGGTTGTGTGGACAGAACTGAAAGGATAACCAGTGTACTTCCTATGTTTTGCCCTCTGTATAGGCTGAGAGAATGGAATTCTTGCACCATGCCCCCTCGCCCCTCCTGCCCATGTGGACTGTCCAGTTATCAACCCCTCTTCTCTCATGCTAGATCAAGATAAACGTCCACTATGTGAGTGAACTATCAGAAGACTTGCCTCCAGGGCAAAGGCCATTAGGAACTCCCACTGTATGTCTGTGATAGTTACAAGACTGTGATCAAACAGCTACTGGCTCAAATCCAATGTTTTTAACCATAATTAAAAAGGAGGGGGGGGGGGGGGTGGGATGAGGGAATGTACTGCCAACAGATTTCCATGGTTGTGCAGTTAGGTCTTACTGGTCATGTAGAATGGCTGTCAATGGATCAGGTACACTGACTCAGGTGGGTTAGTAGAGAAAGCCTTGTGACAGAACTTGTATGGACAAGATGCGTGCTGAGCCGTTGAGAACAGCAGAACCTGTTATGTACATAGAGCGTAAACAGGCAGGCAGAGGGGGAACCATCTTTGACTGACATGCTGCTGTTGTTGTTGACATTGTCATCAGTGGTTGTTTATATGTATCGTTACAGGGCCATTTTGAGACCATCTTTGACTGACATGCTGTTGTTGTTGTCATCATTATCAGTGGTTGTTTATATGCTGTTATTACAGGGCCATATGAAGACCATCTTTGACTGACATGCTGTTGTTGTTGTCATCGTTATCAGTGGTTGTTTATATGCTGTTATTACAGGGCCATATGGAGACCATCTTTGACTGACATGCTGTTGTTGTTGTCATCATTATCAGTGGTTGTTTATATGCTGTGTGTGAACAGGATCATTTGGAGACCATCTTTGACAGACATGTTGTTGTTGTTGTTGTTGTCATCATTATCAGTGGTTTATATGCTGTCATTATAGGGTCATTTGGAGACCCTCTTTACTGACATGTTGTTGTTGTCATCATTATCTGTGGTTGTTTATATCTGTTATTACAGGGCCATTTTGAGACCATCTTTGACTGACATGTTGTTGTTGTTGTCATCTTTATCTGTGGTTGTTTACATGCTGTCACTACAGGGCCATTTGGGGATCCTCTGTTACTGACATGTTGTTGTCCGGTTGTTACATCTTATACGGGTTGGGTTTGTTTGACATTTGCTGTCACTAAGGGCCTTTGGGGGGATCCTCTGTTACTGACATGTTGTTGCCGTTGTCATCTTAATGTGTGGTTGTTTACATGCTGTCACTACAGGGCCATTTGGGGATCCTCTGTTACTGACATGTTGTTGCTGTTGTCATCTTAATGTGTGGTTGTTTACATGCTGTCACTACAGAGCCATTTGGGGACCCTCTTTTACTGACATGTTGTTGTTGTTGGCATCATTATCAGTGGTTGTTTCTTTGCTGTCATTACAGGGCCATTTGGAGACAATCTTTGACTGCAAGTTCTGCCCCAGTAATCCTGACCACTTGGCCACCGCCAGCTTTGACGGCACCATTAAAGTGTGGGACATCATGACCATGCAGACTGTGAGTTTGTGTGTGTGTGTGGTGTGTGTATGTGTGTGTGTGTGTGTGTGTGTGTGTGTGTGTGTGTGTGTGTGTGTGTGTGTCTGTGTGTGTGTGTGTGATATCTGTTGATTGATTGTTCACAAACACAATTGAATAATTGACCATGAGGAATGCAACTTTTTCACATTTCTCTCTTGTTTTCCCCAAAGCATGTAGCTGCATGCTCTTCACACATGCACATGTGCCCCCTTCCTCTTTCCCACCTTTCTCCCCATTCTCCCTCCCTGACCACAGAACTCCATGGGCACCTGTGCTTTCAGCACAGCCCATTATGATTGCGTTGACAATGCTACGCTGTTACACTTTGTGACAAAATGCTGCGCCAAGAAAACTTTTTCTTTTTGATTGAAAAGAAAAAAAAGAAAAACTTCACAGATAAGGGCGGCTTAAACGGAATTGAAATAACATAGATTTTTAGATTATAGATTTATTTCATTTAAAAAAGGGCCAAGTTCAGGAAGGAAAGGATGAAAAGGTACAAGAAAAATTGCTAAAGAAGATAGTAATTTTGCTGCCTTGTTGACTGGTTTCGTTCTCGGCTATTTTGAGTTTTTATCAGTCAAGTCAAAACCACACGATAACTCACAGGATTTCTGTCTTAGTCCACCATCAAGTCGTGTGCGAAGTGAGGTGGGACTGAGAGTGCTGTTGAGTCTGACTTGTCGCAAGGCATACCAGTGCTGTACTTAACTTTGGAATGCTTTGCTTAAAATGCTTAAAATGTCCAAATGCTGCATTTTGTGTTTTTGAGACCATGGCAGCTCTGGTTGTGTGACTGACGATGGTGGGGTGACCTCAGGTCAAGACGTCAGCGGGGAACGAAGGCATCATCTATCACATCTCTTGGGCGCCAGGAGACCTGGGGTGCATCGCCTGCTGCACCGCCAAAAACGGCATCTTTATCTGGAACATGGAGAAGGGCAAAGTCATCAAGAGAATTCAGGACGTGAGTCAGTATATGTAACCCCTCATGGTGAACTTTGCACTTTTGACAGAAAGGGTCAGGATAGTTGATAAAGTTCTTAGCAACATGCATGTTTGTTCGCTGTACATGTTATGGTAACATTTAAGATGTAAGGTCAGATTATTATAAGTTTCACTTTGTATCCAAAAATGACTGCATGAATGAAGCCACCAGGAAGGAAAAAAATATGGCAAGCCTGTAAGCTAGATTTGTCTTGTCAACCCATTCAGGGCACTATTGCCTCAGGCCAGTAGCACTCCTTGCCTACGGCCGACCAGGTGAATGGAAAGAAAACAGTTAATCGGACAAAAAGATCCACTGTGGTTTATGTAAATGTATTGGGCTTAAACATTGCATGATGTCTGGACATGGATTAAGATCAACGAGTGTGTAATCAAAATCTATGTTGCCATAGCAACCATGTAGCTGCCATGTTTGAAAGGGGGCGTACTTTGTAAACAAACAAGTTTGCTCTGTTTTGACAGTGAATATGATGGAATTAAACACTAAAAGTGTGTATGGTTAACACTCATATGATGGAATTAAACACTAAAAGTGTGTATGGTTAACACTCATACACACAAGACAATAGAAGCTGATAGAAAAAGACATGATTTGTCACATGAGCTTGCAGACTGGTGACACACCCTTTGGGTCTGAAGTGTACATACAGCTTGTCTTCTTTATTGTCGACTGCATA
Organism: Conus ventricosus; assembly: GCA_018398815.1. Taxonomy (NCBI): domain Eukaryota; kingdom Metazoa; phylum Mollusca; class Gastropoda; order Neogastropoda; family Conidae; genus Conus; species Conus ventricosus. Next base: position 66,836,355 of record CM031601.1, read on the forward strand.
TTCTACCTCTGTTCCGACTTGTGGAAGACACTGTATTGTTTGGCTCCTTGTTACTGTTGCTGTCCATGGAATTTTTTTTAAGGACTTCCTTTGCCTCATACCTCTCTTTTTTTTTCTTTTTTTTTCACATCTTCATCAGTAGAATTTGAACAAAGTCTGCCAAACACAGACAAAATGAAGGCTACTAGACTGGTGAAGGAAAGTAACTCATGAAGCATGGTGTCATCTGAGATAATGTGACTGCAGATGAGTTTCGGACTCAAGAGTTTGCTTTTACATGTGTATTTGGAAGTAAGCTCTGAGTAATGCTCTGTTGTTTTGAGTTATCCTGGAATTCATCCACAGTGAATTAATGACTGTATGTACCCAAAGGGCCAATTAATCATAGTAGTGATATTTATGTTGCTAATTCCCTTGCTTTAACTGTGAGAAGACTATGATGGGTGACGGTGTCACACCGGTGGACATGCCATGCCTGATTCCTGTTCTCATGTCTTCCTGCTTTGATTGTGACAAGAATGTGATGGGTGACGGTGTCACACCAGCAGATATGCCGTGCTTGATTGCTGTCCCCATGTCTTCCTGTCCGCAGCACGGGGAGGGTGCGGTGTACTCCCTGTCCTGGAACCAGACCAATTCCAAGCTGATGTTGTCCTGTGGTGCTGGAGGTTACTGGTAGGTGCATTGGACATTGCTGTTTAGTGCATGTGTACTGTGCTGTGAGGTTGTTTAGTGCACATGTTCTGTGGTGGGGTTGATGTTTAGTGCACATGTACTGTGATGGGACTGTTGTTTGGTGCATGGATACTGTGATGGAATTGCTGCCTAGTGCACATGTACTGTGATTGGTTTGCTGTTCATTGTATAAGTACTGCGATTGAACTGCTGTTTAGGTCACATGTACTGTGATGGGATTGCTGTTTAATGCACATGGACTATGATGGGACTTGTTTAGTGCACTTGTTTCCCACTATGGTTGTTTGGTGCACATGCACTGTATTGTGGATGTTAGTTTCTGTTCAGTGTACATGTACTGTTGTGCGATTGTTGTTTAGTCTATTGTGCATGTATTGTGATTGTTGTTTAGTGCACGTGAATTGCACTGTTGTTGTTAAGTATACATGTATTGTACTGTAACTGTTGAGTTTATGCATGTACTGACTGTTGTTCAGTGTGCATGTACTGCACTGTGGTTGCTTACACATGCACGAGCACATACACAAACACACGCACGCACACACGCATGTACGCATGCACGCACGCACACTCCTGTATTTGTAGCAAAGACAATGTTAGTTTGGCCTCCAAGGTCTGACCAGCGCACTAGGTTAGTGCATAGGACATCCCTTTTGCACCCAGTTTGAGGAGATAAGCGACTATCTGTTCGTGCTTCATTTTCGTTGTCTTGAACGTTGTGTGTCTTGCCTGAAGAAGACTGAAGAGGTCGAAACATGTCATCTTTGTCCTGTAATTTGTTTGTTTCTTTCATTTGGTGGTATACTTATTTTTCTTTTAAGTTTGTTTCAATTTCCACCTGCACTCTCCTCATAACCAGAGTCTACCAGCTCTCTGGCATACAAGGCCTTGTATGCTGACCTCTGTTCAAAATTCCCATCTTCTCAGAAACTTTTCACTGATGGTTCCAAGTCTGAGGATGGAGTGGCCTGTGCAGCCTATTGCCCTGGGGCTCCTTCTCAGATACTGTTAAAACATATACCTCCAGATGCTTCTGTCTATTCTGCTGCACTTACGGCTCTGGTTCTGGCTTTGAAGATAATTTCACAATCTACGAAGAGGGACTTTCTGGTTCTGTCGGATTTGCTGTCAGCTTTGGAGGCCATAGCTGGCTGCAACCTTCAGCATCCAGAACTTTTACATTTCTTTGAACTTTCTAGCAAGTTGAAAGCGGATGGTTACAACATTATTCTGGCTTGGGTTCCTGGTCATGTTGGCATCGGAGGGAATGAAATGGTTGATCGTTTAGCCAAGAATGCCACAAGAGAGAAACTGTCCAACATATATATCCCCTGCTCAGATCTGAAACCCAAAATTAATGATTATGTGAGAGACCTCTGGCAGGAGGATTGGAATACGCAGACGGATAACGAACTCTTTCAGATCCGTCCAAACCTTAAGGAGTGCCCATCTACGTCTGGTGGTCGTAAAGAAGAAACACTTCTGTGCCGGCTGCACACCGGCCATTCGTATTTTACCCATTTGTACCTTTTAAAGAATGAGGAAGCTCCGTGGTACATTCCATGTCATGTGCCACTCACAATGAAACATATTCTTTTAGAGTGTTGGGACTTGCACGATGTGAGACACAAACATTTTACAGTGGAGTCCATGAAGATCCTGTTCAGGGATGTCCCACCTGACGTGATCCTTGAGTTTTTGAGAGAGATTAACATTTTTCATCTGATTTAAGATTTTACGGAAGAAAGATTTTTAATGAAGTTTCTGGTGCGTTTCTAGATGTCATTTAAAGAGATGTGTGAAGGTTTTTTTTTTTTTTTTTTTTTTTAATTTTTATTTTAAATGACTTGTGAGTTGATTTTAACGTGGTGACAGCCCTGATGTGGCCCTTTGCGGTCGGCTGGGCTATAAGCAACATTATCTTATCTTATCCTCATAACTAGGGCATACAAGGCTTTGATCCAAGTGATCATGATAATGCTGTGAAGTTACTGAACTACATGATAATGGCAGTTGACTGAACATATTGGGATCTGAGAGGGTATGTGTATGTGGTTGTATGCATGAGTTATAAGACTCTGTGTGTGGGTGTATGTGTGTGATTGTGTGTGGTTTATGCACATGTGTGTTTATATGTACTATATGTATGTAATTGTATGGTTTATGATGGTGTATATACATATGTTTTTGATTGTGTTTGTGATTTATATGCTCATATGTGTATATTTATGTGACTGTGCAGTTTATGTGAGTGTATGCTGGTATGTATTTGAAAATGTGTGCAGTTATGTCAGTGCATGTATGTGTGATATGTGATTGTGTGTGCGGTTTAAATAGATGTATGTGGTTGTGTACAAGTCCACAGACTTATTTTACATACAATGTGTGTGTGTGTGTGTGCATGTGTGTGTGTGTGTGTGTGTGTGTGTGTGTGTGTGTGTGTGTGTGTGTGTGTGTTTATCCATGTGTGTGTGTGTGTGTATTCATATGTGTGTGTGTGTGTGTGCACACAGTATGATACACCAGGTGGATGGCGCTCTGATACAGAAGTACAAACACCCAGGAGCTGTGTTTGGCGGAGACTGGAATCCTCATGATAAGTAAGGCTTGTCTGAACTCTGCCTGTTTTCCCACTGACCAACACCCCATGTAAGCTGTAGCTCAGCATAGCCCTTCATGATAAGTAAGGCTTGTTTGTGCACTTCTTGTTTCCTCTGCAAACCAGTACCCCATGTCAGCCATAGCCCAGTGCAGCCCACATGATAAGTAAGGCTTGTCTGAAATCCGCCTATTTCTCCACTGACCAACACCCCATGTCAGCCATAGCCCAGCACAGCCCTCATGATAAGTAAGGATTGTCTGTGCATCTCTTGTTTCTCTGTTGATCAGTGTTCCTTGTTAACCATAGCTCAGTACCGTCCTAATGATAAGTAAGGCTTGCTTTTCTCTCCACTTACTGAGATTCCCATGAGCCATAGCTCTGCACAGTCCTCATGGTAAGTAAGGCTTTACACTTTAGACTTGCTTTTCCTTTGCAGAAAGTTTTTTTTTTCTGTCTTCGTGCGCTGTCTTCTTTATGTATGTATGTAAGTTCTTATAGTGCCTGATTAAAATGTGTGGGTAAAAAAAAATTTTTCTCCTCCACTTACCAAAACTTGCTGTAAACCAAAGCTCATGTGCCATTCTCATAATACACAAAGCTGTATCTGTACACTTGCTTTTTCTTCTCTTACCTTCACTCCCACTCAAAGCTGTAACGTGGTTGGAGTATGGTCTAACTAGAAAAATAGAATGAAAACAAAAATGAATCATTAAGGTCTTTGTTTATTTGTTTTCTTTTTTTCTTTCCTTCTTTCTTTTAATGTCCTATTCATGGAAATGACAGTCATCGTTTGGATGTAGCATCACGTTCATGTTGCCAATAACGGTTTTTGCATTTGCTGGAAATAAACACAATCAAAAACAGCCAACATGACGTTTTCATGTAGGTCACTGGTCCTTTTGAACTGGTGACAGTGTTTACTGAGATGACCAGGATACAACTGTTTGACATTGGATGCTCTCAGTTACACAGAGCAGATTGAGTTTTATGTTTGCTAATGTCACAACATGATCAACTGCATCTAGTGGTATTTCTGCCAGAGACATGTTTGCCACAGGCAGTAAAGGCATGTCTGTACAGCAGGATCAGACTGTGTGTAATGGCATTTCTTTCAGACATGTTTGCAACAGGCAATGTACAGCAGGATCAGACTGTATGTAATGGCATTTCTTTCAGAGACATGTTTGCAACAGGCAATAAAGACATGTATGAACAATAGGATCAGACTGTATCTAATGGCATTTCTTTGAAAGACGTGTTTGCCACAGGCTATAAAGACATTTATGAACAATAGGATCAAACTGTATCAAATGGTGTGTTTTTTTCCGGAGACATGTTTGCTGTAAAGGCTATAAAGACATGTATGAACAATAGGATCAGACTGTATCTAATGGTAGTTCTTTCAGAGACATGTTTGCCATAAAAGCTGTAAAGACATGTATGAACAGTAGGATCAAACTCTATCTAATGGTAGTTCTTTCAGAGACATGTTTGCCATAAAAGCTGTAAAGACATGTATGAACAGTAGGATCAAACTGTATCTAACTGCCTTTTTTCAGAGACATGTTTGCCACAGGCTGTGAAGACAAACAAGTACGAATCTTCCGCCTGGATGGCTCCAACACTCAACCTCTCAAAACTTTTTCTGGTGAGTTTCACTTTCACAGCAAAAGTGACCTGCTTCTCACTGAATGCACATATTTCGTAGTCCGTGATCTTTGTTCTGTATATATTGCGGAATCCACAGATAGGATGTAATGTATATGGCATTTTTTACAAGGGATACAGCGCACGTGACATTTTTACTCAGGAAACTTTACACATGACCTTTTACATCAGATTCAGTATGTTTGGCATTTTTGTCTGTGGTTCAGTGTGTCCAGCATTTTGACTTGTATTAGTGTATGTGACATTTCCACCTCTAGCTGTGCTCTGGCACCATACCATGAACCTTGTGTCCTGACGAATGAGGCAAATCGTTCCCCCTTTCAGGTCACACTGCCAAGGCTTTCACATACGTTGGTCTCCGCTTTAGGGAGGGCATTCTATGCAGTGGATCCGATGATCAGTGAGTAACACTTTATACCCCAGATGGTATTGCAGAGAGAGAGAGAGAGAGATTGGCCTGAGAGTGGGAGGATGGGAGTTTGATGCTAGAGAGTTAAAGAGAGAGGGAGAAGGATGATAATGCTGACTTCTCCTGATCACTATCTAATCAGATCTCAAGAGTTAAGACTGTGTTTAAACAATCTTTGACTGATTTTTTTCACAAGAAATGTGTTCAGATTTCACTATCATGTTGCTAAATGTCAGTACAACCCCTCATCAATCTGATGGTAAGCTTGTTTCAGTCAGTCAGTATATATTGTGCATTAGTCTGGTGTTGATAAGACATTTTACCACCACCAGGGTGGCATGGTGTGATTGTATATGTTGTATAGTAGCCTGATGATACACTGCATAATACATATTTACTTTAGAACTACTCCACTGAGTGCCCACCCCTCTCATCAGCAGTGCAGTGTCATCTCTTGCACGTAGCCCTCTGATGACCTGATATGAAGAGCTCACTGTAAACTGCAGCTCTGATATTATGATGAAGGACTTTTGACAATAATGGCTTAGTTGTAGCTGTCAGGATTTTTTATAGTTCTCACAACCTAACTGCTTCGTTGTAGGTCTCAGGTCTCATGGTCTTCATTCCATAAAGAAGCCTTGAAATGTGATTTAGAGAAAAGCAAAAGCAAACAAATGTAAAAAAAAAAAAATAGAATTGCAAAAGTGTTGTCACCCTTTCTAGAGCATGTTTTAAGTTGCAGTCAGGAAATTATTTTTCTATTTCGAAACAGGACCACAGTGAAGCCACCAACAGAAAATTACATTCTAATGAAAAAGCCATGGTAACATAGCATGTGTTGGATGAGCTGTTGGTAGTCTGTATCATAGGCAGGGGTGCGGGCTGACAACTGGGTCTCTGTGGTTGTGTGTCTGGGTGACAGAACTATACGGGTGTGGGATGCCTCCCAGGACCAGTGTGTGTGCAAGCTGTCAGGTCACACAGCCCCTGTGCGGGGCCTGACCTGGAACTACGAGGTCCCCTACCTCCTGGTGTCGGGAAGCTGGGATAACTCTATCCGGGTCTGGGACGTGCGTGATGGGGCGTGCCTCTTTGTGGTCGTCGATCATGGGGCTGATGTGTATGGTGAGTGGTAGTGGTGTTCATTTTATCAGTTGGGTCTGGGACGTGCATGATGGGGTGTGCTTCTTTGTGGTCGTCGATCATTGGGCTGATGTGTATGGTGAGTGGTAGTGGTGTTCGTTTCATCGATTGGATCTGGAACACACAGGAGCGGGGGTCCTTCTTTGTGATGGTTGATCATTGGGTTGATGCGTATGGTGAATGGTGGTGGTAGGGAACATGCATGTAGGACTACAACCAGACTCTGGAATTGTCTGCTTTTCAGCAGATTGTCGTGTAACTGCCGTTGGAAAATTGCAACAACAAAAGATAATAATAACAATATTGAAATAAAATTCACAAGGAAAAATCAAAAGAAAATCAGCAATAAGAAAAAAAGATCTAATAAATCAGCAATGGAGAATCTCTACAATCCTGTTCTCTTCTCACTTTGATCTGTGGTGATTGATAGATGATCTGGGGTGCCTTGCTTTAATCCAGTGTCTGACTTTAACACCACACACGACACGACACGATATTTTATTTGTCCTCATAGAATACAAGGAAAATTTGTTTGTGGTTCCATTATCAAAATTCACATATTGCAACAACTTATAAACAAGTATATCATTAAAAATATTCCACTTTGCACTGTGCTCAGTCATTCCTTGTCAATTCATTTATCCATCTTGTGTCACTCTGTACATATATATAAATATTAACACATGCACGCACACATCCTACCACCCTCACCCCCACCCCCCACCCCCCAGATACACACACACACACCACGCCAATACAGAATCACACACACACACCCCGCCAAAACAGTGTCATACACACAAGATAATGTTGCTTATAGCCCAGCCGACCGCAAAGGGCCACATCAGGGCTGGAAATCATTCTCCACACCAAGAAAACATTACTACACAGCAAAAATGAAACCTGGATCAGGAAAACCAACAGAAACTGAACATTCGACGTAACCATGGGATCATATGATGGTGCAGAAACATGTGAACTGGTCGGACTATTCATGCTGTCCAACATCAAGAAAAAACTCGGAAAACAAGTCGGACTATACAGAGACGATGGCCTTGCTGCACTAACCAACAATCCAAGAACCATCGAAAACAAGAAGAAAGAACTATGCAAAATCTTCCAAAACCACAACTTAAAGATTACCATTGAAGCAAACAAAAAGGTAGTGAACTACTTAGACATAACACTGGATCTCAACAATCACATATATAAACCATACAAGAAACCCAACGATACACCTCTTTATGTACACACCAAAAGTAACCATCCACCATCTGTATTAAAGACCATACCCCATGGCATAAACAAGAGACTATCAAACCTGTCATGCAGTGAGAGAGTGTTCAACAATGCAGCAGTAGAATACCAGGAGGCACTACAAACAAGTGGATACAATTACAAATTACAATACAACCCAGACAACAACACAAATAAAAGCAAGAAAAATAGGAAAAGAAAAATCATATGGTATAACCCCCCATACGACGGGAAACTCAAAACAAACATAGGGAAAGAATTCTTCAAAATCCTAACAACTTCATTTCCAAAAGAACACAAACTGTCCAAAATATTTAACAAAAACACTGTCAAACTATCGTACTCATGTATGCCCAACCTCAAAAACCTAATTGACGCATCCAACAAAATGAAAATCAACACAGCAAAGAAGGGTGAAGAAAGGAAATCTTGCAATTGCACCAGAAAGGAGCAGTGCCCACTAAACAATAAATGTCTTCACAACAACATTGTATACCAGGCTACTGTGACATCAGAAAATGAAAAAGAAACATACATAGGAATCACTGAAAACCACTTCAAAACCAGATATGCAAACCACAAACAGTCATTTAATAAAGAAAAATATAAAAACCAAACAGAACTGAGCAAATATATCTGGAAACTTAAAGACGCAAAAACAAGCTACAATGTATCCTGGAAAATCATAAAAAGAGCATCACATACAGCAATGTTTCAAAAAGGTGCAACCTATGTTTAACTGAAAAATGGTTAATACTATGCAAACCCACTTAGCAACTTTAAACACCAAAACAGAAATAGTAAACAACTGCAGGCATAAATGGAAATCGTTGTTAGTGAATACACCCAAAACAAAAACCTGAAAGCCCCCAAAAAACACGTGCAGCCAACCCGCACGTGCAAACAACCGCAAACGGGATCCCACACGCTATATAACATCGGCGGTGGGCAAACCAAAAACCATCCTGATGACAGCGCAACGCGCTCGAAACAAATTTGTAGATATTTTTAAGATTCCTCTTTTTACTTGTTTTAACTATATATATATATATATATATATATATATATATATATATATATATATATATATATATATATATTATATATATATATATATATGTATGTATGTACACACATATACATACATATATACACATATACATATATATACATATATATAATATATAATATATATATATATATATATATATATATATATATATATATACTGACTTCCATAAAAAACGCGAAAATTTGAAAGGCTATTTTTCGGGTGAAAAGGGGTGAATATACAATATTGAACCATTGTGGCAAGTTGTTTGGGTCCAAGACTCACGTGCAGTGAAAAATTGTGTGAGCAGCACATCATTCCTGGCATTGGAGGGTCAACAAAAATGGCAAACTGGTTGCTGCATGTGAGGCACGTGCACACCATGCAGAGCAAAGTTAACCAGCGACAAGTACGCAGGCATGCAACCTTTATAAAGCCGCGCTACAAGGTTCAGATAAAGACTTGCCGTCTGAGCGCTACAGAGATGCCAAGATAACGAGCAGAGAAACGCAATCGTGCCCTAGGCCATCTGGGGGCTGGTGTGGATGCCAGGCAGGTCGCCAACATCTTTAACGTCCACATCTCAACCATCTATCGTCTGCAGCACCGCATGCGAGTCACTGGTACCACTGATGATCGTCCCCGGCCAGGCCGTCCTTGGGTCACCACACAAAGAGAGGATCGCCATCTTGTTTGAACCCATCTGCGGGACAGGCGGCAAACAGCCGCTAACACTGCTCGACAGGTGCCTGGGAATCTCCAGCAATGAATCAGCCTCAACACTAAGCGGCGGCATCTTCAGGAGAACGGGCTGGCATGTAGGCGTCCTCACAGAGGTCCGGTACTGACACCAACACACCGGCAGGACAGGCTGCAGTTGGCACAAGCCCGAATCAACTGGCGCAGGCAGCAGTGAGGACGCATACTGTTCTCAGATGAGAGCCGTTTTTGTATTGACATGGCTGACGGTCGTGTCAGAATATGGCGTCGACCTGGTGAACGCTATGCTGACTCCTGTGTGGTAGAGCGGAACCCCTGGGGAGGCCCGAACGTTATGATATGGGGTGCAATTGGCATTAACCACGCCATAGGACCAGTCATCTTACAGAACATTGGTCCTGGTCGCGGACAGGGTGTCAATGCACAGTGCTACATCAACCAGGTGCTCAGACCCCATGTCGATCCTTTTTTTGCGCAACACCCAAACTGGACATTCCAACAGGACAATGCAAGACCACACACCGCCAGGGCCACCCAGCAATTTCTTCAGCATAACAACGTCAATGTGCTGCCCTGGCCAGCCCTCAGTCCCGATTTAAACCCAATAGAACATTTTTGGGATGAACTTGGCAGACGGTTGGACCTCCTGCGTCCACGACCAGAACAGCGGCTCAACTTCACCAGGCCATCGTCCATGTGTGGGCTGGTGTGCCAAGGGGACGCATCAACCACCTGGTCCACTCAATGAGCCGCAGGTGTCAAGCAGTTGTCAACACAAATGGTGGCCACACACGGTATTAGGACTTCAAGCTGGTTTGTCACGTGACCTTGGATTTTCCACACAAAAGACATATTGCTGATGACATTTTCACACATTACCGGTGTAATGAATCAAATCACGTTGAATTCTCGCTTCCACTCTGTACAATTGTGACCAATAAAATTCACCCCCAACCTTCAGCTTGTTTTGTTTTCACGTTTTTTATGGAAGTCAGTATATATATATATATATATATATATATATATATATATATATATATATATATATATATATATATATATATATATATAATATATATATATATATATATATACACATACACATACACAAACATACATACATGTATACACATACATACACATACATGTACACACACGCATACACACACATGTATATACATAAACACACATAAATGCATACATACACACACATACACATATATATTTATATAATGTAACATTACAACATGACATTCAAACAATCATGCCATGATATCACAGAAAAGTATGATTATTTAAATAGTAAAAAGATAATTAAGTCATGTATAATTCAAGGATTAAAACACACACACACACACACACACACACACACACACACACACACACACACACACTGTATAAACATTTGAACAGTAAAACATAACATTCCCTAACAGACATGTAGTAAGGAATAAATAAGAACAAAATTTCAATGCCATGCAATGACATCACTAAATGTATAATGTCAAAACAGTAAAAGAAGACAATCAAAGTCAAATCATATGATTCATATAGTTCATGGATAGAAAAAGTAAAAGATAGCTTCAAGGGGGGTGGTTTAATCCAGTCTTTCAGCCTTCTGACTCCTTAGCATTTCTTTCACATATCTTGCCTCATTCCTTCATGAATACAGAAAATGTTACGTGATTTTATATCATCTTCTGATAATTTCCATATCATACCCTAGTATACATCACTGTTGTCTGGCACTACTCCACAGATAGTAACATGTTACCATGCATGCATGCATCAGATATTAACATGATGGTGTTTGGCTTCTGTCATGAAGATTAGCATTACAAACATTCATCTTCATTTTGTGATACTGCGCTGCATATTTCTTCAGATCAAGTACTATTGCTTCTGTAATCATACTCTTCTCAAACCTGTTGTTCTGCTTTTGTTTCATTTTGTCTGCTCTTTACTTTGTTTCAGATTTTGTCTTTGCTTTTTTTGTGATTCTGTTCAGTCAGGCCTTGTACCCAGATGGGTTCCTATTTCATGCCATTGTTTTTCTCCTCCCTATCTGGCCGATCTTCTTCTGGCTCATGACTTCTGCAGAAAAACGGCTTCAAACATTGATCTAACAATTGCTGTTCCTTCTCTGTCTATGGCCCCCAGCATCGGAATCCCATCGATGTAATATCAGCATTTACACATCTGTTGCATCTTTCAATTCCAGCCTTAAAACGTATCAGTTCTAACAGCACTTCCAGGCCCAGGGTTCTGCAAGTGTTCTGTAGCCTGTTCCTGTGTCTATTTGTATGAGGAGGGACTGCAAGTGTATGGGAATGGGTCTTTGTAAGCACCTATATGCATAAGAAAGGCGCTATTTAAATGCCAGTTATTATTATTATTATCATTATTATTATTATTATTACATCAATATTATCATTATCATTATTATTATCATTAGTAGTAGTATTATCAGTATTGTTGTTATTATCATTATCATTATTTATTATTATCATTATTACTAGCTGTCTTTTCCTGTCAGTGTTGTTGTTTCCCAGGTTTGACCTGTCACCCCAGTCGCCCTTTCCTGATGGCGTCCTGTTCCCGGGACTCCACACTACGTCTGTGGTCGCTGACCCCTCTGGTGCACTCTGTGGAGCTCCACCTGCTGGCCAGGAAGCCGCTGTCAGACTTCCTGGGGTCTCCTGGTAAACACTGTGTGTGTGTGTGTGTGTGTGTGTGTGTGTGTGTGTGTGTGTGTGTGTGTGTGTGTTTGTGAGTGTGTGTGTGTGTGTGTGTGTGTTTGTGAGTGTGTGTATGTGTGTGTGTGTGTGTATGTTTGATGTGTGTGTATGTGTGATGTGCATGTGTGCGTGCATATGAATCAGTATCTGGCCATGCACCTTGTATTTACTTTGCATGTCTCAGGACAGATGAGAGCAGCTTTAGACAATAAATGATGAAGACGACAATGACAGGGACGATCATGATGATGATGTATGTCATAAGCTTGTGAGATAATAACAGGGTGGGTGTCATCAGAAGTGAGAACAATATCAGACATTATATAAAGATAAGGAGGAGGAGGAGGATGGTGATGTGTGTGACAGAGAGGTCCATGTCTTTGTGCACACAGACCATACTGACAGAAACAATGGGGATGATGATAATGATGATGATGATGTGTGTGACAGGGAGGTCCATGTCCTTGGGCACTCAGCCCATGCTGACTGAAATGATGACAACGATGATGATAACAATGATGATGATGATGATGGTGATGATGATGTGTGTGACAGGGAGGTCATGTCCTTGGGCACTCAGCCCATGCTGACTGAAAATGATGACAGTGATTATGTGTATGACAGAGAGGTCCATGTCCTTGGGCACACAGTCCATGCAGACAGAAATGATGACAACGATGATGATAACAATGATGATGATGATGATGATGATGGTGATGATGACATGTATGACAGAGAGGTCTATGTCCCTGGGCACACAGCCCATGCAGACAGAAATGATGACAACGATGATGATAACAATGATTATGATGATGATGGTGATGATGACATGTTGACAGAGAGGTCTATGTCCCTGGGCACACAGCCCATGCAGACAGAAATGATGACAACGATGATGATAACAATGGATGATGATATGATGATGGTGATGATGACATGTATGACAGAGAGGTCTATGTCCCTGGGCACACAGCCCATGCAGACAGAAATGATGACAATGATGATGATAACAGTGATGATGATGACAGTGATGATGATGATGATGATGATGACATGTATGACAGAGAGGTCCATGTCCTTGGGCACACAGTCCATGCAGACAGAAATGATGACAACGATGATGATAACAATGATGATGATGAAAGATGATGGTGATGATGACATGTATGACAGAGAGGTCTATGTCCCTGGGCACACAGCCCATGCAGACAGAAATGATGACAATGATGATGATAACAGTGATGATGATGATGACAGTGATAATGATGATGATGATGATGATGACATGTATGACAGAGAGGTCTATGTCCCTGGGCACACAGCCCATGCAGACAGAAATGATGACAACGATGATGATAACAATGATGATGATAGCAGTGATGATGATGATGACAGTGATGATGACGATGATGATGACATGTATGACAGAGAGGTCTATGTCCCTGGGCACACAGCCCATGCTGACCGGGCGGACGTCCAGAGCAGTGAAGGACTCGCTGAGCCAACTGACCGAAGTCAGCCACCACCCCCACCTCCTCACCTCCTTCTCCAGAATCCTCTCTGTGAGTCACCATCCATCTTCTTTATTTGTTTGTTTGCTGTTGTGTTTATTCATGCGATGTCCGATTTCTTCCCATAAGCTTTTCATACATCTCTTTTCCCCTTGGTCTATTTGTGTGCCTGCAATTGCTTTGTTTGGTTGGTTGTTTTTTTGTTTTGTTTTTTGTGTGTGTGTGTTTTTTTTTTTGGGGGGGGGGGGGGGGGGGGGGGGGGGGGGGGGGGTCATGGTTTGCATGTGGGTGAATGATGGGTAAAAGTGCTTTGAATTATTCTTTTGTGCAAGGTAGAGCTCTGTACATACTCTGTTGTTATTATCATTGTTGTTGTTATTACTATTATCATTATTTTTATCATTATGAATATTAATATGATTATTGTTTAATGTTATTATTATTATTGCTGTTGTTATCGTTTTCATGAGAGTTACTTGTATTTGTGAAGAATGCAGCTCATGTGACGGTTCATGCACATTGACGACACCCATGAAGGATGGCTCAAAGAATAATCAAACTTTTCACAACAAAACCAAAATAAACTTTTACTGAGTGGAAAGAATAAGCAAATATTTCACACAAAAAAGGTATAAAAAAAAGAAAAGAAAAGATTATACTGAGCAGAAAAGTTGGTCCAGTGAATGTAAATGTCATAGAATGTCATGAAGAGACAGGAGCGACTGAAAAGCTTTGATTATTTGATTATTTTTTCTGAGCAAGCAGTGTGAAGTATTCTGTTTGGGGTTGATATATCCACACCACACGATGAACCAGAAGTCATTACTCTAAGGGTGAATGGGAGGATCAATGTTGGAGGAATGCACAGTGAGTAATGAATATAAGAAACATGAGCCAAAGGAGTACCATTTATCATTATTTGTTTAAATATTTTGTTTCCAAGGTTATTCATGAAGACTCTGAAACTTCCTTTTCATTTCACCTCTGGAGCGGGTAGCCTTACAACCTTCACCACTCCATTTTGCTTGAATCTTTTCAAAACGGGTCAGAACTTTTCTTTTTGAAACTGCCTGTTGACATGATAGAGTATCTCAAGACTTTTAGTGGCAGAGTAAATTACCTCTGTGTGTGTGTGTGTTTCTTCTTCTTTTTCTTCTTCCTAAAATACTGGTTCACTCAAAAACAAGTAGGTCACCAGCACAGTGTGTGCATCTGAAGAGAGAGAGAGTGTGTACCAGTGGGCTCACACATGGATAAGTATTCAAATATGTATGGATGTGCATTTTGTTTTTTACACTTTATTTCCATGTGTGATATATGTTAGTGTGTCAGCTGCACAAATGTGTATTATATTTATTGTTAAGCACTTTGAGCTCACCATAAGGAGGAAAGCACTCTAGAAATGTTCATTATCATTATCATTACTATTACTAAAATCATGCGGCTTGTGTGTGACAGCCTCCGATGGGCACGGAGAACCTGTGGGACCTGGTGTCGGTGGCAGTGGGGGGAGACACCATGACGCTCTCCCCAGGGTACAGGAAGGGTATCGTCCACACCTCCCACCTCATCACGTTTAGAGCTGTAGGTTCCTTTTTCACCTGTCTTCATTTATCTCATCTCATCATCGTTAGAGCTGTTGGTTCTTTTACTGTCTGTCTTCAAATTGTATGTAATATATATATATATATATATATATATATATATATATATATATATATATATATATATATATATATAATCCTCATAGCATTTACAGCCGTAGGTTCCTTATGCCTGTTGTTTCATATGTATAACAACTTTATTGCATTTATAATAGGTTCTTGTGCCTGTTGTCTGTCATATATATCACTTCATCCCATTTAAAACGGTAGGTTCCTGTGTCTGTTGTCTTCATATATATCAGTTCATTACATAAAATTAAAGCTCTGGATTCCTTTCCCTGTTGTCTTCATATATAATATCATTTCATTGCATTTAAAGCTGTATATTTCTTTACATGTTGTCGTCACATATTATATCACTTCACTGCATATAAAGCTGTGAGTTCCTGTGCCTGTTGTCGTCATATATATCATTTCATTGCATTTAAAGCTTGAGTTCCTGTGCCTGTTGTCTTCATACATATCACTTCATTGCATTTAAAGCTGTGAGTTCCTGTGCCTGTTGTCTTCATAGATATCACTTCATTGCATTAAAGCTGTAGGTTCCTGTGCCTGTTGTCGTCATATATATTACTTCATTGCATTTAAAGCTGTAGGTTCCTGTGCCTGTTGTCTTCATATATATCACTTCATTGCATTTAAAGCTGTAGGTTCCTGTGCCTGTTGTCTTCATAGATATCACTTCATTGCATTAAAGCTGTAGGTTCCTGTGCCTGTTGTCTTCATAGATATCACTTCATTGCATTAAAGCTGTAGGTTCCTGTGCCTGTTGTCGTCATATATATCACTTCATTGCATTTAAAGCTGTAGGTTCCTGTGCCTGTTGTCTTCATATATATCACTTCATTGCATTTAAAGCTGTAGGTTCCTGTGCCCGTTGTCTTCATAGATATCACTTCATTGCATTAAAGCTGTAGGTTCCTGTGCCCGTTGTCTTCATAGATATCACTTCATTACATTTAAAGCTTTGAGTTCCTGTGCCTGTTGTCTTCATGCGTATCACTTCATTACATTTAAAGCTTTTTGAGTTCCTGTGCCTGTTGTCTTCATATATTCACTTCATTACATTTAAAGCTTTGAGTTCCTGTGCCTGTTGTCTTCATATATATTACTTCATTACATTTAAAGCTGTAGGTTCCTGTGCCTGTCGTCTTCGTATATATCACCTCATCCCATTTAAAACTGTATTGTTTTAACCTGCTGAGTTGGTATTGCATTTAAAGTTGTACATAGCTTTACCTGTTGTCATTATGTATCTCACCACATTACATTCAAGCTGTACAGATCTTGGCCTGCTGTCTTCAAACACTTCATCGCGTTGTATTCACAGTTGCAGGTTTTTTCACCTTCTGTATTTACACACCTCATCACATTCTGTTTAAAGCCGTAGGTTTCTTTATCTTCTGTACAACTACACATCACCCTGTTTGGTACCTGTGGACCAGTGTCAACATACAGTCTGATCAACACTGTGTGTTTATTAAATTCTGTGTACCAGTATTGGCATTCATTCATAAACACCACCCTGTTTCTTCCCCATATTTTCCTCCTTTCCATGAAGACTCATGGAGGTGCCACACTGATGAACTGGTCACCAGGTTCCTCCTCCAGCTGTGTCAGTTGTGGGTCAAGGTTTGGGTCAGCACAAATGGTTTCCCTGTCCATTCTCCAGTGTTGTCAAGCCCTCAGTTATTTTCTGTCATCCCTCCACCATCTCCCTCCTTCAGCAGTTCCCAGAAGGGTTGGGGTTTTTTTCATCAAGGCCTTTGGATATTGTTTACATGATCATACACACAACACTTTTCTTAACTGATATCAGCAAGCTGTCATAGGGTGCTATATGCTGCTTGATGGCTTGATGCATTTGTTCATTGGAGACACAATCAGTATATCTAATATGTAGTATTTTGCGGTACCATCTTATTTGTACATCTGTGTGTATTCCCTGTGTGTGTATGTGTGTTCCCAGTCAGAAGCCCAGCAGCTGGAGATGGTGAAGATGTCTCGCTTTGGGTCGGCCATCGGCATGCCCAGCAAGGAAGAACAGCTGAGGGAGGCCGCCCAGATCCACATCCGTCTGGGAAACCTGCTGCGCTACTGTGAACTGAAAGTGGAGCTGGGGGAGGTAGGGGGCGTTGCTGTGTGTGTGTGTGTGTGTGTGTGTTGTGTGTGTGTGTTTCTCTGTGTGTGTGTGTGTTGTGTATGTGTGGTGTGTGTGTATGTGTGTATGAGTGTGTGTTTGCGTTTGTGTAGTGTGGTGTGTGTGTGTGTATGTATATGTGTGTGTGTGTGGTGTATGTGTTGTGTTTTTGTGTCTGTGTCTGTGTGCATGTGTGTGTGTTTGTTGTTCTGCGTCATAGTCATTATCATCATCGTCATCATGTGAAGTTTAATCTAAACAAAGACCTAAGCGCTTACAAATACCATAACAAAAACACAAAAGGAGAAAGGGGTGGTATGACACAGTTAAATGTCAAAAGGTAATGTGGGAGAAAAATCATGATAAGAAGAGGAAAATAAATAACTCAGACAAAACACTATCAGAGGCAAAGTAGGTCAAACATCCATACACATGATGACATCACACAGCTGCCCTTATATGGCCCCCACCTCTGACACTGCATCACCCCCCCCCCCCACCCCCTCTCAATACATCCCCCTCTGCCCATTCCTGTGCCGCCACCCCCTCCTCCCCCAATCAATGCACACAAACATACCTGCTCAGGTGTGAACATGCACGCGCACACGTGCTCACACACACACAAACAAACGCATACACATACACACACACACACACACGTGTGTGTGTGTGTGTGTGTGTGTGTGTGTGTGTGTGTGTGCGCGCGCATACTCACACTCATGCATGCGCACACACCACACACAAACTCACCCCCCCCCCCCACACACACACACACACACCCATGTGTGTGTGTCTGTGTATACACACACATACATACACACACACCACACACAAACTCCCCCCCCCCACACACACACACCCACCCATGTGTGTGTGTCCGTGTACACACACACATACATACACACACACCACACACAAACTCACCCCCCCCCCCCCAACACACACACACACTTATACTCACACACATGCACATGTACATACACACACACACACACACACACACACACACACACACACAGAATTTACAAACACGCACAAGCACTTGCACAGACAAACATGCAAGCACAGTAAGATCGTAAGACAAGTAAACAAAGCAACAAAAGATAGTCCAGGAGAAGGAGCCAGAGTTGTTAAGATAGATAATAAATGTGTTTTCAGATCACATTTCATGGCTGTAGTATATTCGAAATAAAAGCAGTGTATATTCTGTAAGTGATTGCTCTTTGTAAAATATGTCCATGCTTGTAATTGTTCTTGGTAGAGTATGTAGGGTGCGAAATGGCTCTTCCAAGAGTATGCCCTGTGTATGATTTCTCTCTATGTAGTATGACCTGTGTGTGATTGTTGTAAATTGTGCCATGTTTTCCTCAGCAAGTGGGTAAAATTCATATCAGTGTTTAACATGATGCCAGTTGTCATACAACAGTACAACAGATAGAAGGACTGATGTATATCATCCATCTTTGATCTTCACCCAACATTTTGCTGTCGTCACTTATTCCCCCCCTGGCTGTGTGTTGGTGACGTAGGTCACACCTTGGGCAAGTTTTAGACAGGGGCCACTAAAATACCATTCATTCGTGTCAGATCAGGGTTATTCTGAGGCTCTCTTCCTTGGCCCCACCTTGCCTCTTACCTTGTTCTGTTCCATTGGTCTTTTTTCACGTCATCTGCCTCTCTTTGTTCCACACACCCTCCCACTCTCTTCTTGCCCACTTCTTGTCTGCCATCTCTGCCCCTTTCTTTCCCTTCTACTTGATATTCACTCATTTGTACAGAATTACGCTCATTGGATTGTCTTTCTTGGAGGACACCATATTCTCTTTGTAGATTGAATTAGTAGCACTGGTTGTTTAAAAGCGTCTTTTGTAAAATTGATAACACTGGTTCTTGAACAGTGTGTCTGTGGAAGTAGGAGTACGGATTCTTTTTGATAATGTCTATGTAGAATTGGAAGTATGTAATGAGAATGCTCGAAGCATGTAGCAGTTTGTGTGTGTGTGTGTGTGTGTGTGTGTGTGTGTGTGTGTGTGTGTGTGTGTGTGTGTGTGTGTGTGCGTGTGTGTGTGCTTGCGTGCATGTGTGTGTGTGTGTGCGTGTGTGTGTGTGTGTGTATTTGTACGTGTGTGAGTGTGTATGTGTGTGTGTATGCGTGTTTGTCTGTGTGTGCAGTGGGAGAGAGCTCTGGCTGTGGCCCCTGGGGTATCTGTGTCCTACTGGAAGTCTCTGGCAGAAAGGTGAGTCTTTATTTCTGCCCTCTACATTCTGTCTAGTTTCTCCAGAATCAGCAGTCTTCAGTTTCTCAGTCTTGTCTTGGATCTACTTTTCAAGTCAGTCAGTTTTATATGGGTGCTATCTTCTTCATTCTTTTTCCTTTCCTTGGAACTCTCTTCTCCATTCTGTCAATCATTCTCCACCTCTGCATACAACCTGATTAATCATCTCTGATGACATGTCTTTCACTATGCAGCTCTCCATCAGAGACATTCCATCCGTCACTACTTCACAACTACTGCAACCAAAACATTTGTCTGTGCTTTTGTCCTGTGCAAACTAGCTCATGGCAATGGTCCTCTGGCTAGATATCCTAAATGATGTAAAGACAGGCTGCAGAAGGTACAAAAGTCAGCTGCAAGTAAGAAAATGGGACCATTTCAGACCTCTACCACAAATCCTACATTGGTTACCGATGCAAGCAGGCATTCAATACAAGCTATACTTCAAGTCTTCTGTCTACTCACCATCTCAGCCCAGCCGTTTATCCACAGATCTATCTCACTGTGTGTGCATTCTGAAGCCTTGGAGGGACGTCGTTTGGAGAACGTGTTTTTTCATTCACTGCCTCAAGGCAGTGAAACCGACTGTCAATCACCTCAGATCAAAGATTGCGTTAAAAAAGCCTTAAACACAAATTTATTCAGCGGTACAACAGAAACTAATCATCCCAGCCTTTTTCATGTGTCATCTATACTGTTTATCAGTTTAAATGTATGTCTTAGGGTTTTTCTTTCTTTTCCTTTTTTTTAAGTGTATTCTGAATCACTTATTTTATGGTAATGTTGATATATCATTTCATCTGAGCGTACGAATGTTATATGATGTTCTATTTTTATATCGTTTCGCTTTTCGCATGTCTACTTTTTAATTGATGCTCAGTAAAATGAGCATGTTAAGTGTGTGTTGTGTCTACGATGAGCCATCAGTCACATTTATTAATTTTCACTGTTAGATGTCTTTTCGCTGTTGTGAAGGGCGGTGGTCTTCTCACAGAGCGGAGGGCTACGCCGAACAAATCCTTTTGTTATTTACATTTCATCATGGATCTTTCCTCTTCATTCTGTCAGTCTTACCTTGCACCTCCCTTCTTCTCATGAACCAGATATGCAGAGTTTCTGAGGCAGGAAGACAACGAAGATGTCATTCCCTTCGCTGCTGCCACCGGTAACGCTCAGCAGTTGGTGCATTATCTCCATAGCAACGGGCAGTACCAGGAGGCCATGGTGTCCTCTCAGGCGGCGTGTGAAGACGCGTTCTTCCATCCCCACCTGCTGAAGAAGTCCAAGGCATCGCATGGCTCTGGAACCTCCGAGGCTGATAAACAGGCTCACAGACAGTGAGGACTGTGGGGTTATTGATGTGTGTGGTGTGTAGTGTGTGTTTGTGTGTGTGTGTGTGTGTGTGTGTGTGTGTGTGTGTGCGCGCCGTATTCGTGTGCGTAGTGTGTGTGTGTGAGTGTATGTTCATTTGTGTGTTTTTTTTGTTTTTGTATGTGTGTGTGTGTGTATGTATGTGTGTGTACATGTGTGTGTGTGTGTGTGTGTGTGTGTGTGTGTGTGTGTGTGTGTGTGTGTGAATTAGATAGAAAGAGATCGAGAGAGAGTGCTCTTGTTTAAAACCTATTTTTCAGCTCATGATCTGACTCTGTAATTTATTTTTTGTACAAAACCTAACCTTAAAAAAAAGGTGAAATATGTTAGTGCTTCACTAACACTTAAACTAAGAAACGAAGATGATAATTAAGATTTTCTCTCTAATTCCAGGTTATTGCATTAGTCCTGTTTACAGCTGTCATGAAGACATTTCATTAACGGCTCTCCTTTTTTTTTTCCTCCCAGGTTGTTGGAGCAGTCCTGTTTACAGCTGTCACAGAGACATTTTAGTAATGGCTCACCTGTTCTGGCTGCCTGCTGTCACCTGGCCATTGATGATTTCTCAGTAAGTGGCTGACACACAGACAGAGACAGACAGAAAGATAATGACAGTGATTCTTTATTTTAAAGCAGTGTAGTTTTGGCTTAGTTAGCAAGTTTTCGTACTTGATGTTACAGTTCAGCTAATCTGGCTGGACAATGTGATGATAATAGTAGAAATCTAAACGACAGTAATGATATGATGATAATAGCAGCAATGATAATGAGGACATGTCACCACAGCTATGTGTAATTTGCAGGGAGCCATGAGTAAGCTGATCAGGGGCAATGAACTGGAGCTGGCCATCAGCATGGGCACTGTGCTGGGTAACGTCCCCTCACACCTCCGCCTGGCCACACACCTCTTGTCACGCGCTGCGAGTTCTTGGGAAAATGGTTGGTCAGGACTGAGTGGTGTGTGTGGGGGGGGGGGGGGGGGGGGGGGGGGGGAGTGTGTATGGGAGGGGGGGGGGGGGGGGGGGGGGCAAGGGAGTGGGGAAGTGGAGGAAAGGGAGGAGGGAGAAGCAGAAAGGGCAAGTTGAGGTAGAGGAGGGAAAAGGGTCAGAAGTCGTAACAGTGCATGGGGTTTTAGATCCTGAAGAACCATAATGGTTGTTCTGCGGCAGTGGCTGAAGAGGACAAACCGGTTGTTTTTTCCCCTCTTCACTCTTGTGACCATGTCAACAGATCTGATGCTTGAGACACCCTGAATCTGTACATCAGCAAATATGATTCTTAAGACACCCTGATGATTGATTTGTTCAGATTGCATGAGGGCTTCTTCTTTTCTGAACACCTTCTGCTGTCCAGCTGCCTCCAGGGTTGTTTCAGCTCCTTTGTTTTGTCTGTCGATGAAATTGCACCAACATTGCTGAACTGATTTTAACGAGACTTGGTGGAAACAAGGTGGCCAGAGGACTAACCCGTTATGTTTTGGAGGGGGTCCGTGTCAGCAGTGAAATCACCTTTGTTTTCACATTGATTTTTTTAATATTTTATTTCTTTTCGAATGTCTCTAGTCATCTATTGCTCATTTTCTTTGATTATCATGATAGTTTTGATCACCAGACTTTTGTGTAAACAAGATGAAGTTTATAGTGATTCCCCTTGTTTTTGGTTCTGCTCTTTGTTCTGAATAATGTGGAAAGCCTAAAGTATTACGTTGTCAATTTTGCATAATTCTTGTATTCTGACGTCATGCCATGACCACGGAAGATCAGTTGTTTTACTTAGGTTTGGATGAATGCCTTATGTGTAAGTGTGTAAGAAAGTTCAGACGTTACTCAGAGTTTTCTCTTCAGCTTTACTATTATCCAGAAGGAAGTCTCTCTGCTATCTATGGTTGTAGTCTACTTCAGCTGTCATATTCAGCATCCTGAGTGTTTTGTTTATTTGTTTGTTTGTTTTTTTTACAGTGGACTATTTATTTACACCTGCATCTTCATTTCAAGGATGACCGGTGATCATTACTTTTTTTTTCTACTGATCTGTGGTACTTCAGTATGCTTAATTCAATAAATCAATTGACATTTACATCCAATCTCTGAGTGAATGTGACTTCAGTTCAAGTGTGCTTGATGTTGTGTGTTCAGTATGCTGAAAAGCCCTGACAGTCCAAATTGCAGATCCAGATCAAACCTGGCATTCAGGATCTGTTGGAAGGTTATCACAAAATTTCCACTTACCATGAACAAGGTGAAGTTTTACTTGATGAATTGACAGCCATAAAATATATTGTCAAGGAATGCAAAAATGTATGAGAGACAAAAACATTGACATCTCATCTTTTTCCCACATTATATCAAAAAAGAAGGACATGATAGGAAACTCTTTCAGTCTATACCTGCAGTTACTTCCCCCCGTTCAACCAAGGTGAAGATTAGCACTCTTCTGACAGCCTTTCTATTTGTGGTGTGATTGTGACTGTGATCTGATCTGACTGCAGGGAGTTTGGGGTGGACCTGTTGAAGACAGTACCTGACAGCCAGGACCTGATGGTCCGGCTGTGTGCCGCTGTGCGGCCAGCATGGATGAGATCAACCACCTCCATCAGCAGGTACTGTGCTCTGGACTTTGG
This sequence comes from Conus ventricosus, assembly GCA_018398815.1. Taxonomy (NCBI): domain Eukaryota; kingdom Metazoa; phylum Mollusca; class Gastropoda; order Neogastropoda; family Conidae; genus Conus; species Conus ventricosus. The sequence continues at coordinate 66,860,221 of CM031601.1, forward strand.
CTGGATGTGTGCTGGGGCTGGATGGGTCAGTGTTGGATATGTCTGTGTATAAATGCATTTGTGTTTGCTGGTGAGGTGGGAGATGTGCGGTGTGTGTGTGGTGTGAGTATGTGTTTGTGTGTGTTTGCATGTGTCAAGTGTGTGTTATGAGTGTGTTTATGTGTGTGGTGGTGTGTGTGTCATGTGTGAATGTGTTTGTGGTGTGAGTGTGAGTGCGTTTGTGTGTATGTATGTGGCATAGTGATGGTGTGGTGGTGGTGGTGGGGGTTTGTGGCGTGTGCCTGTGGTGTGTGTGTATGTGTGTGTTGTATATGAATGTATGTGTGTGAGTGTGTGTAAGTTTCAGGGTATGTAGGTCCATTTAAAGTATGGGTGAGGTGTGGCAGCCTAGTGCTTTTGGTCTGAGGGTCAGGTGTTTATACTGTTACATAAGGTCATGATTGACTTTGTTGTAGGATGAGGCTGACTGTAGGTAAATGACGTAAATGAGCCACACACAGACATACACCACCTCCACCTGCTTTGTCTGTGTTGGTGCAGGCTGGATTGCCCTCCATGGAAGACTGCCTGCAGAAAGCCCAGACTCTGGAGCAGCAGACAGACCTAGACTCTGTGCTGTCCTGCGTCGGCTTCTACCTGCTGTCCACAGAGCCAGAGAGAGGCCTCAAGATGGGGCTGAACTTTGTCAAAGGTCAGTGACTGTATTGGTGTGTTGTGTCTTTCTCTATCTGCTGTCCACAGAGTCCGAGAGAGGCCTCAAGATGGGGCTGAACTTCGTCAAAGGTCAGTGATGTCAGAGTTCAGTGACTGTATTGCTATGTTCTGTCTGCCTCTACCTGCTGTCCACAGAGCCGGAAAGAGGCCTCAAGATGGGGCTGAACTTTGTCACTGGTCAGTAATGTCAAAGGTCATGGAGTCAAAGGTCAGTGATACCAAAGGTTAGTGATGTCAAAGGTCAGTAGCTGTATTGCTATGTTCTGTCTGCCTCTACCTGCTGTCCCTGAGCTGGAGAGAGGCCTCAAGGTGGGGTTAAATTTTCAAAGGTCGGTGATGTCAGAGGTCAGTGACTGTATCGGTGTGTTTTGTCAAAGGTCAGTAGAGCCCTGTGTACTATGTCAGGTTCTAACTCTTTGTCTACAGAGTCAAAAAGAGGCCTCAAGAGATGGTAATGGTTGGGTTTTTGTTGTTGTTGTTGTTGGTTTTTGTTTTGTTGTTTGTTTTTGTCTTTTTTTTTTTTTTGGTTTTTTTTTGGCTTTCTCATCTTCCATGCAGTTTCAGTGGCATTGCACCCACACTGCTCATTCCAGCTCATTGTCCACATTCACAGGCTGGCTTGACCTGCCACTGCCCTGTCGTTGACAATCCACAGGGAGCAGTCAGTGTCTAGTCTTCCTGAGGCAACTAACCAGTGGAGGGACTGCACCACTGCTGAATCACATCGGTGGTGCCTGTTCTGATCCAACATATGACAGACACCACTTAAAAACCCTGTACTGACGTCAATAATTGCATGGCAGCAGAGCTGGTGTGAGTGATGCTGATTGATAAGGATAAGAATGATGAAAATGACTGTATGGATTTCCATTCCAGTCTGAGCCGCACGACAGGGCTGCACTCTACAATCACTGTCACATTTCCTGGTGTCAACCAGGCCTGAGAATACAGACACCTGCAGTGCTGCTCATGAAATTTGAGCAACACTATAAGAGACTTATAAATACACCAGTCATCACATACTCTCCATTCCTCCAGTCGAAATCTTCTGAAGATCCCAAAGTGTAGTCTAAAAATGTTTGGTGAGTGATCCTTTAGTTTTGCCACCCCAACCATTTGAATCGTCTGCCTACCACATCTCTACTCACCTGCTTTCAAAACACTTTGAACAAAATCTCTCTTTTCAAATAATCATTTTAGGTAACAATGTTCATACATGTGTGTGCCTGATAAGTTTGTTGACAGATAGTAAATGGGTCATTACTTATGAATAAATGAAAAGTGTGAATGGTTTGTAAAGGTGCAATGAGTAGTTTCCCACTAAAAAATGTACTATGTAAATATTATTTGTAACTATTTGTTCATCATTACTAATCCCTGCACAGCTGATATACTGATGACCAATGGACTGATGTATCGACCCCAATACAGATGTTTCAACCTCTGTAAAGTGATGTTCTCAACCTGTGTTAACCGATGTCTTTACTCTGACCCCTGTAAACTGATGTACTGACCCTCAGTGAACCGTTTGTACTATTTCCTGTAAAAACTGAGATTATGACCTTGGTAATATTGATATACTGGCCCCTGTGAATTGATGTGCTGACCCTGTGAATTGATGTGATGACCCCTGTGAATTGATGTGCTGACCCCTGTGAATTGATGTGCTGACCCTTGAAATGATGTGCTGACCCCTGTGAACTGATGTGCTGACCTCTGTCAACGATGTGCTGACCCCTATGAACTGATGTGTGAGTTGACTACTGTAAATTGATGTAATGACGTCTGTGCACCTGATGTGATGACCCCTGTGAACTGATGTGATGATCCCAGTAAACGATGTGATGACCCCAAAATGGTAGCTGATGTGATGACCCCTGTGAGCTGATGTGATGACCCCAATGAACTGATGTGATGACCCCTGTGAACTGCTGTGATGACCCCAGTGAACTGATGTGATGACCCCCTGTGAACTGATGTGGATGACCCCCATGAGATGATGTATGACCCCTGTGAAACTGTTGTATGACCCCCTGTGAACTGTCTGATGACCCCGTGAACTGATGTGATGACCCCAGTGAACTGATGTGATGACCCCCTGTGAACTGCATGTGATGACCCCTGAGCTGATGTGATGACCCCATGAACCTGATGTGATGACCCCCTGTGAGCTGTGTGATGACCCCAGTGACTCTGATGTGATGACCCCTATGAACTATTGATGACCCCCTGTAACTTATGTGATGACAACCCACAACACTTACCCCGAACTGCTGACCACCGCGTGCAACGATTTATTGACCCCTGTGAACTGATTATACCCCTGTGAACTGGTGTATGACCCCTGTGAACTGATGTATTAACCCATGAACTGATGTATGACCCTTGAACTGATGTATTACCCCATGAACTGATGTATGACCCCTGTGAACTGATGTATTAACCCATGAACTGATGTATGACCCCTGTGAACTGATGTGATTAACCCCATGTAACTGATGTACTGACCCATTTGAACTGATGTATTAACCCCTTGAACTGATGTATGACCCATGTGAACTGATGTATTGAACCCCAGTGAACTGATGTATGACCCATGTGAACTGATGTATTAACCCCTTGAACTGATTATGACCCATGTGAACTGATGTATTACCCCATGAACTGATGTGATGACCCCTGTGAACTGAGTGATGTACCCTTGTGAACTGAGTGATGACCCCATGTAAACTGATGTGATACAGACAATGTAGACCCTGTGAGCGATGACTGATGACCCAGCCTGTGATAGTATGACCTGTGAGCTGAGTGTGAACTCCTGTAGCTTGTGATGACCATAACGCTGGTGGACCCCTGTAACTGCTGTGATGACCCAGTGAACTGATGTGATGACCCCTGTGAACTGATGTGATGACCCCCTGTGAACTGAGTGATGACCCCCTGTGAACTGATGTGATGACCCCTGTGAACTGCTGTGATGACACCCTGTGAGCTGATGTGATGACCCCAGTGACCTGATGTGATGACCCCTGTGAACTATTATACTGACCCCTCTAAATCTATGTGCTGACAACCCCACACACACCTTTCCCCGAACTGCAGTACCAACCTGCTGTGCACCGATTTATTGACCCCTGGGGAACTGATTATTAACCCTGTGAACTGGTGTATGACCCCTGTGAACTGATGTATTAACCCCATGAACTGATGTACTGACCCATTTGAACTGATGTATTAACCCCATGAACTGATGTACTGACCCATTTGAACTGATGTATTAACCCCATGAACTGATGTACTGACCCATGTGAACTGAATGTATTAACCCCCTGAACTGATGTACTGACCCATTTGAACTGATGTATTAACCCCATGAACTGATGTACCGACCCCTGTGAACTGAGGCACTTACCCTTGTAAACTAACGTACTGAGCCCATGTAAACTTATATACTGACCCCTGTAAACTGATGTACAGACAAACTGTCAGCCGGCAGCTGGACAGCAGATGACCTGACAGACATGCTGCAGCTCTTGGGGTGCATACGTACTGATCGTCTTCAGCATCACAAAAACACAGCGTAAGTGCAACAGGTACATGTGTACTGATATGTGTGATGGGATTCATATAGGGTGTGTCGTTTCTGCAACGTGCTCTGCAAACATTTCCTGTAAATTTGTGATTTGTAACCTTTTTTACTGCCTCACTACAACTCGACTTTTCATGAAATGGGTTATATGAAAAGTTCACATTGCAGGTGTGTATTCAGACATAGAGATTAAAACAGGGATCAAAAAAAATGATGTATAGAGAGACAGAAAGAAAATACTGTGACACACACACAACACACACACACACACACACACACACAAGCATGTGAAGGTCATTGATTTATAAGACTAGGCCCTGATTCTAACAGTGATGATGATGTATTGATGATAATGTTGACAAGTGTAGTATGTGTTGTGGTGTGCAGACTTATGTATGAGCTGCTGGCCCTGTCGTCCTATGTGGGGGCACTGGTGGCAATTCGCAGGGGTTATAACGACCTGGTGCCTGCTCTCTTCAGACACACCAGGTAGGCTTCGCGTGTCCTGGGCCAGGACTGGTCTGTGGGGACTGGGGTGGAGATGCCCAAAGTGATCATTTGACTGCAACAAGAGGGGGTGGGGGAAATCTATGCATGGGTAATAGGGGATGGGAGGGGTGGGGTGGAGTGGAGGAAGGGGGTGGCAGTGTGAAGGAGGAGAAAGTGAGGACAGGGAGGTTGAACAGTGAAACATAGAACCAAATGGAATCTGGTTAAGTACATCTGAGGAGAAAGTATCATCTGATTTCTGTAAAGTCATCAGAGAGAAAGAGAGAGGTAGGGAGGGGAGGGGCTGGAAAGGGGGTGGGTGGTGGATGAAGGGATTCACAGGTATACTGTTCTGTTTCGGAAACTGGAATGTCCATGGTTCCGCTGTTTTTTTTGCAGCAACCATTCAACATTTACAACTTCCTCGACAACTGCAGGCGATCGATGTCACCATGAGGACGTTAATACTGGAGGAGATTCTCCATGGAGCAGAAAGGGTCATCAAAGAGCCCACAGGTCCACAGACACAGGATACATCTCTGTCACACTGGGAGCCCTCAGGTCCACAGCCTTCCAGAGTGGCGGTGAGACCAGACCAGCATCTATCTGCGCTGAATGGTTGAGGGGTCAGTGCTGCCAGTGCTGACTGACAGCTCCCTCCAATGAAAGAGAACACCGACTCTTTTGCTGACTGCCACTCTCACTGAGTGTTCTCCAGCAAGGCAGTGATGTATCCCGAGCCTGTGGGCTCTTTGATGATCCTACCTGCACACTGGAGAATATCCTCCAGTATCTTAACATCCCTATGGTGATAAGTATCACCTGTAGTTGTTGTGGGACATGTAAATGCTGCATAGTTGCTCCAAAATGGTGGTGGAAGCCTTGTGGTGTTGAATAGCCTGTTAACTGTAAACTATAAAAGTGGATATGGTTTTATTCATCAAAAGAAAAACAAAATTTAAAAGGTAAGGGAGAACAGAGAACTGGAAGAGAGAGGAGGGATTGGGGAACTCCCATTCTTCTAATCAGTAGAGGATCACCATTCAGGGATACAACATGACAAAGTGGTTCCCATCCCTCTCTTTCCTCCCTGGATCCCATCCCTCTCTTTCTGCCGCTTAATTGTCGCTGACCAGAATCAGGTACATTTTTTTTCTTTTTTTGTCCTCTAACCATTTTTTGCATATTTTCCCCCCAGTCCTTTTCTTTCGTTTTTTTCTTTCCTTTTTTTAAGTGGGTCCTCCATCCTTTTCCCCCCACTTCTTTTTGTTGTTGTTGTTTTCTTTATCAGCTCTCATTTCACCACACAAATCTGCATGTTCTATTACCGATGGTGGGGGTGGACAGAGAGGGTTTTCAAACTGTAAAAACCCAGCCCCGTGAATTGTTTGAACTCTGCAAAGGCACTAATCATTTGATTACAGTTGCTGTTTTGACTGCAGGATTCAATGAAATTGGACATCATTTTGTTTATGAAAGAGAAGGTGTCTGAAAAAAAAAAAGGATGGACAGGGGGCAGGTCATGAGGGCTAGAACCCTTATTCAGCACCTGCCATCGCTGTGTGTAGGTCGTGTTTGTACAAGGCAACGATGTGTGTGTCCCCCCTCCCCCCTGCCCCCGAGTGATGGATGCCACTGACTGTCCCAGAGACATGATGACGAAGGAGATGATCAACCTGCCCCTCAGTGCACGTGACGTGGAGCAGGACTTTGAGGCCTGGCTCAGCCACAGGTCAGTGCAGCTTTGGCTGTGTGTGGGGTGGGGGGGGGGGGGGGGGGGGGTGATGAGTGTGTGTGTATGTGTGTGTGTGTTTTGTGAGTATGTATGTGTATGTGCTCATTTTGTGTGTGTGTTTGTGAGTGTGTGTGTGTGTGTGTGCGTTGTGTTGTGTGTGTGTGTGTGTGTCGTGTGTGTGTGTGTGTGTGTGTGTGTGTGTGTGTTGTGTGTGTGTGTGTGCTGTGTGAGTGTGTGTGTGTGAGAGAGAGAGAGTTACATGAGGGAAAAAATAGTCTTCAAACTTGAAAAAAATTTTAATGAGAAAATTGTATGCTTTTCTTCTTTTTTCATTTCTTAAGAAATGATCATGTGTGTGTGTGTGCGCGCATGTTTAACACACACAAAGAAATGTTTATGGTGTGACTATCCTGATTTGTTTGTTTCTATTTATACCATAGAAGAGTTGAAAGGATTTTATTGTAGTTGATGTGCGTGTATGTGTGAGCAGGAATGGGGTATGGGATGACATCCCCGTGTATTTGAGTATATGTGCATTCTTGATTCATGAATTTTATCATTTTAGTTGTAAGCACTTAGACCTTTAAACTGAAAAGTAAGAGGTCAATGCAGTGGTGAAGATCTGTCTGTAGAAATTAAGACCTGAAGAGATAAGATAATGTTGCTTATAGCCCAGCCGACCGCAAAGGGCCACATCAGGGCTGAAGACCTGAAGACATTTGTATTGAAGTGTAACAGTTCTACAGTATTGAGGCTGTGTATGTAGAAACTATGTCCCCAAGAGAGCTTTACAAGGAAGAAAACTAGTGTGAAATACATATTTTTTAGGATAAGAGTTGTCTACCCTTGATTAAGAATGGAGAAAAGATTTTTTTTTAAAAAGAGGAAAGGTTTCTGCTCTTATTTTACCAAAGAAAAGAAAGTAGTTTCTACAGAGGTCTTACATACTTAATTTATATGTTTCTTTGTGATATCGATGAAGAACGTTTCTTCAAAATGGACTGCTGATTGTCACGCCTGTTTGCTCATCTTTTCAAGAGAGATACCCAGTGTGAATGTATTTTTAGGGTGAGAATATATGTCTGTCTTATATTGAAAAGAAAAGAAGTTTTTGCTCTTAAGTAATTTTGACATAGGTACTTCATACTTGTGTGTGTGTACATGCTCCTCTATGGGTCAGTGCAAAATCTTCCTTCAAAAGTGACTGCTGTTTGTCTCTCCTGTTCTTATCTCTGACATGCTTCTGGCCTGTGATTGATGGTGATGAGGACTGAATAATTCCCCTTTTTGTCCCCCCACCCCCACCCCCCCTTACCTTAACCCCCACCCCACAGGAAATCCAACAAGAGTGGAGAGGGAGGGGGAGAGCCGGACAGCCCGCAGTGGGCACGGCTGAAGGGTCGGCTGGGGCAGGAGAGCTGGCCGGTGGAGTTTGGACCAGACTGCATGGCCAGCTCCCACCTGCCCTCCCACTCCGACGTCCATGTGTCTGTTCTCACTGGACACAGGATCCGGGTCAGTCTGGTGGAGAGATGAGTTGGGGGCTGGGGGGATGGATGGGGGTGAGATTGTATGTATGTATGCGTGTGTGCGAGTGTGTCTGCTGGTTATTTGTGTGTGTGTGTGTGTGTGTGTGTGTGTGTGTAACGTCTGTGGCATGTGTGCATATGTTTATGTGTAGGGCATGCATGCGTTTGTGTGTGTGTACGTTTTTCTCTTTGTGTGTGTGTGTACATACTGACCTACTCGCTCTGCCTGTACCATGTTGAGGGTCTAGCAGTGTTCCTCTTTCTCTTCCTTTGTGTGTGTGTGTATGTGCGTATGCACATGTGTGTTTGTGTGTGTGTTGTTTGTGTCTGTATGTGTTGTTTGTGTGTGTGTGTAGGGTGTGTGTGTGCACGCTTGTGTGTATGTTGTTTGTGTGTGTGTGTGTGTGTGTGTGTGTAGGGTTGTGTGTGTATGTATGCTGTATCTTACTTGCTGATCCATACACACTCCCTGTCTTGGCATCCATGTTCAGGGTCTGGCTGTGTTTCTGGTTGTGAATGTGTATTTAAGTGTGTGTTGTGTGTGTGTGTGTGTGTGTGTGTGTGTGGTGTTTGCATGCACATGTATGTATATGTGTGTCACACTGTGTGTGTGTGTGTGTGTGTGTGTGTGTGTGTGTGTGTGTTGTATGCTGCATGCTGACTCCTATACTCTCTCTGTGTCCATGTTGAGGGTCTGGCCATGTTCCTCTGTGTGCGTTTTATGCTGACCTAGATGTACTGGCTGTGTCTGAATCCATATTCAGGGTCTGGCAGTGCTCCTGTAAGTGCACGCATATATGATGCATGCTGACCCACACTCTCTGTCTGCCTGTCTCCATGTTCAGGGTCTGGCAGTGTTCCTGGAGGACGGCAAGTCAGCGCTGTCAGTGAACGAAGCTCTCATGTGGGCCAAGGTCAACCCTTTCTCCCCACTGGGCTCTGGCATGAGGATCACCCCTTTCTGACCCAGCTGCCCAACACTGACGGATCCCACACTGCCCGGCGCTGGGACAGGACTGTGAGGACTGCAGGGCCAGGAGAGGTTCAGGGGCCTCCCCCTATTTGACCTGCCATCTGCAGTGTCCACTGGACGCTAGTTGCCATGGGCTCCGAGGAAGTAACCAGTGTCCCAGGACACGATGACCTACCGACAGCAGCTGTGGTTGGAACATGGCAGCATTGTTAATAGGTCTGTCGGTCACTTCTTCAGGGACAACTCCGATGTCTCGCTGCCATCAGTTTCTGCTCGCTCTCTCTCTCTCTTTGTGTCTCTGTCTCTTTTTTTTCTCTGTCTGTCTTTCTCTCTCTGTCTGTCGCTCACTGTTTGTTTCAGTTCTCATAGTCATTATGTGACTGTGCCCAAAGGAAGCCTTAAATGAGGCAGGGAGATGCAAGTTGTTAATAACAAACGAGAGATTAACTTTTGAATCATAAGAATTGCATTCCTGTTAACGCCAAACAAGTTCTGCTTATGGCACCAAATCACCAGATAATTCCTTGGTGTGTTCTGTGTGCCTTGTGACTTGAGTTTGTGCCAGGCGAATAGGTGTTGTAAGCCACATTTGTTTGGAGGTAGGGGTCTGTCTACGTCTCATCATGGGATGAAAAATTCTCATTTTTCATTATGTGCGCAAAGAATCCCCAAACCTTGCAAACAACCAGTTGCGACGGAAGTTCAAGCAGCGCATGTGCAATACTTTTTAGCTTTGATTTTGGCTGTCTTTACCTCGATGACTTTTGTCGTTGCTTGTTGTGATGACATCACTGCTATGTTGCTGTCATCATTCGTTTCGCTTCCAGAGCGTGTCAGAAGTGATATCATCATTCCGGCTTTCACTTCCATAGCGTGTGAGAAGTGATATCGTCGTCAGGATCCAGGTTTCATTTTTCTGATCGGGGTAGGGAAGTGAAAGGGAGGGCAGGCTTGAGATACTCATTGACCACTCCGTCCGTTGTCTCCAAGGTGTTTTGTTGATGTGGCTGGTATTTTAGTGCATGTGACCTGATTATTAATCCTACAGTCTGAAAAGTGAACACTTTGCTTTTGCACCTAAAGGGCAAAAGGGTTGAAACGGGGAAAAAAAATCTCACCAAGGCTGAGCTACCTATAATTTTAGATTTACTTCTTTTTTTATAAATAAACGATGACTATTCTGTTCTTTCATTTCCCTCTGGGACAATACTCTGTTACTGTAAATTATGCTGAAGTATTAGGCTTGTGTGGGATTTTTTGTTGTTGTTTGTTTTTTGTGCAAGGCATGTGATATGTAATGAAGTTTTTTTTCTTCTTATTCAGAAAGTCAGTGATGTGTATAGGTGATGGGATTTTGTTAGTTCAAGGCTTTTGATGTAAATAAGAGATTTTTCTTGATGTTTTTGTTCAAGGTTTGTGGTGTATGTGGCAGATATTGTAGTTGTTTTGTGATGTATACAGGTTTTTTTTTCTTGTAGCCACCATCAAGGGCTGTATTCTTTTTTTTTTTGTATGGTATCTGTAGCTGATTTTTTACTTGTTTTAGTGGTGTGGGTCTGGTAGCTGATTTTTGTATTGTTCAAGGTTTGTGTGGAGCGTGTAGCTGATTTTTTGTTCTCGTTTAAGGTTTGTGGTGTGTTTAGGGTGTTTTTTTTTTGTCATTCGAGGTTAGTGTGTATAGCTGATTTTGTTTTGTTCTTTGTGGCGTAAGTTGCGAATCTTCCTTGTGCATGCGAGTGATGTTTTGGTTTAGAGAGTATGATTTACGTTTACTTCCGATGGTGAAATACTTTGCTTTAATTGTTTGTTTGCTTTAATTGTTCATACTAGAACAATTGTTTATGAATATTTGTGATTTGAGAAATAATGAGTGATGCTTTAAAAAAAAAATCTTTTGACAAGCCGAAAAAATAAAATTGTCATGGGAGGTAATATTGAAAAACTGCCATGGCAGTGGGTAACAGTTGTTTCTCTTGAAACAGACTTGTTTCCAGCGTTGTAGGTCATGTGGCCACATGCCACAAAATTTGTATTTAAATTAGAACATGCTATAGAGTGCTTTAAAATTCACGCAAGCGTTTTTAGATATACAGCATGCAACTGAGTCACAGGATCAAATGTGAGTAAATATAGCCTCAACCGATCATTCACATACTTCAGGATCCCTGCTGATGACATCACTCACACTCTATCAATACATTACCTGCCTGTGCCTGTCTGGCCTCAGAGTTCATCCTTGACACTGTCTTTTTGCCAGTTGGTGGTCCGCAAACAGGCGCATTCCTTTTATATGAAAGAAAAAAAGAATTCACTTTTGGGTGGAATGAAAGTTCCAAGAACAATTCAGTTCTTCCTGCCTGTCAATACTTGATTCCTTATTCAAAGCCTCAGTCTGTGTATTTTTGGTGCGCTACCTGTTAAATCAAAGAGCGGAAGTCTTCTTACTTTGGACAAAGGGAAGGATGAACGTTGCAGTCGGGCAGACAATTCTTCCAGAAATAGCTGACATGCAGAAATAGGGGGACGATGGCGTCGGCTTTGTTTCCGGAAGACTCTCAAGACTTGCGATGTGTTGTGTGTGCTTGGTGTGTGGACACCAACAGGGACTCTGGCCATCAGACAGAAGGAAAGGACCAGGACACTGACCACACAGGTCATCACCAACAGGGACTCTGACCATCAGACAGAAGGAAAGGACTAGGACACTGACCACACAGGTCATCACCAACAGGGACTCTGACCATCAGACAGAAGGAAAGGACTAGGACACTGACCACACAGTTCATCACCAACAGGGACTCTGACCATCAGACAGAAGGAAAGGACTAGGACACTGACCACACAGTTCATCACCAACAGGGACTCTGACCATCAGACAGAAGGAAAGGACTAGGACACTGACCACACAGTTCATCACCAACAGGGACTCTGACCATCAGACAGAAGGAAAGGACTAGGACACTGACCACACAGTTCATCACCAACAGGGACTCTGACCATCAGACAGAAGGAAAGGACTAGGACACTGACCACACAGGTCATCACCAACAGGACTCTGACCATCAGACAGAAGGAAAGGACTAGGACACTGACCACACAGGTCATCACCAACAGGGACTCTGACCATCAGACAGAAGGACTAGGACACTGGCCACACAGGTCATCCCAACAGGGACTCTGACCCTCAGATAGAAGGAAAGGACTAGGACACTGACCACACAGGTCATCACCAACAGGGACTCTGACCCTCGGATAGAAGGACCAGTCCAGGGGCAGAAGGGGGGAGGCAGGATCTGTTGAACAGACCAGCCGCCGTGGCGAAGTGGTTAGCGTCGCGGACTCCGGCTGGGAGGTCGTGGGTTCGAATCCCATCAGAAGTCATGGGGTTTTTCTGCCCCGACCGGCTCCTACCCAGAGTTGAGTTTGCTGCAGACTCAGTTGGGAAGACTGGGACCACACAGTCGAGTTTCATCCACTTAATGGATGCGTTTCTGAGAGTGTTGCTCAAATTTCCTGACCAACACTGCAGGTGCCTGTATCTCTCGGGCCTGGTTGACGCCGGGATATATTATGAAAGGAAGCGTAGAGTACAGCCCTGTCATGTAGTCTCAGTCCGAAATGGAAATCCGTAGCATCATCTTAATCATCCTCATTCTCATTGATCAGCATTTTAAAAAAATGTCTCAAATTCTGTGGCCCTTCATGCCCTGCTCTCATGGTGACCTCAATTTCGATGTCCTCTCCACGTCTGTGGCTTTGGTTTGGTTCTGTCGGGGTCAGCGGTATCGGCGAGTCCATGGGGGTCTGTCGGTGGACGGACGTGGTGGCGCCCTCCGGAGGGAGAGCTCACTCACGCCGGCTCCGCAACTAAGCAATTATTGTCGTCAGTGGGGGGCTTAGTAGGTGGTGTCCTGCGTATGTTAGATCAGAACAGGGCCACTTAACACCACCGAAGTGACTCGGCAGCAGTGCAGTGTCTCCTCCGGTGGGTTGCCTCTTAACGGCTTGACATTGAGTGCTCCCTGTGGATTGCCGGTGCCGGGGCTGCGGCGGGGCCGACCGGGCTGTGGCTGTGGACGGGGGTGTCGGAATGAGCGGCGTGGGTGTACTGCTTCTGAGGTGGCTCAGAGGTTGGGACAGCAAAAAAAAAAAAAAAAAAAAAAAAAGGATCTGTTGAACAGGGAAACCGGTTCCACCAGATAAGCCTTTGGATTTAAACAAAGCGGAAAGTGAGGGAGGGGCACAGGCTGTTCAATGGGTACAGAATCCAATTAATAAAACCAGCGATTTCATGACTTTATAAAGAAGGAGGGTAAGGGGGTTGAATTAGATAGGAAGCACATTCACAGGGCAAACTGATGACTGCTTATCTAAAGAGGTGGGAGGAGAGTGGGTTTGTGTGCATTAAACATACTTGTGTATTCATTGGATGAGTGATATTTCAACAGGTAAACGACTGTTTATTTCAAGTGGTGGGTGGCGGATGTGTGTGTGTGTGTGTGTGTATGTGAAACGTACTTGTGCATCCATTGAATCAAAGACGTTTCACAAGGTAAACTTGGTGCCTTTATTTTAAGTGGTGGGAGGAGGATGGATGTGTGTATGTCATGTACTTCTGTACCCCATTGGATAGAAAACTTTTCACAGGGCAAACCAGCGACTGTAGTTCTTTACAGTGTCAGTGTTTGCATGACGGACACAGACCCCTGATTTGTGGGAGGGGATTTAAAGAGATGTAGAATGACAGCGTCGTGGATCTCAGGGTAAACTCATTGCACAAAAGCATTCAAGGTTTTTTATGCCATTTGGTAGATGTATGTTTTTAGAGGGTTTTTCTTTTTTGCTTGTTCGTTTTTGTAGTGTTTTGTTTTGTTTTTCCTTTTATGCCATTTGGTAGATGTATGTTTTTAGATGGTTTTTTCTTTTTGCTTGTTCGTTTTTGTGGTGTTTTGTTTTGTTTTTCCTTCTTTTTTTTTAAATGTAACTGTGTGTTATCTCACTACCTAAGAATTTCACTTAATATGGTATACATGTATTTCTGTTTTACTATTTGTGGGCGAGTGTATTTGACATGTAACGTAGGTGGTGTGGACTCCTTGTGGTCTGATTTTTTGTTGCACTGCCAGCCATGTCTTGGTCATTGTCTGCCAGCAGAGTTGTTAACATGCTGTGAGCTCTGGACCAAATCCATTTTCTTGTTGCCTGTACAATACACCCACATGTGCTGACTGTGTGACTAGTAAGTGCTTTTCTCACAACCATAGATGTAATGTTGACAGATTGGATTATCAAATGAGGCTGGGTATCTTTAAACTCATCAACAGAGTCGCATGACATTATGCTCCATGTGTGTGGGTGTGGTGGCAGGTGTGCATGCATGTGTGTGTGTGTGCGTGCGTTGTGTGTGTGTGGTGTTGCGTGTGCGTGGTGTGCGTGCGTGGTGCGTGCGTGCGTGGGTGGTCGTGTGTGGTGTGTGGTGTGTGTGTGTGTAAACTCATATACATGTATGAGTGTACACTTTTGACGTCTGGTGTTTACTAATTCCTGGCATATGTGGTGGTTGTATATTTTGTGTAGAGTTCGTGTGTTTGTGTGTTCATGCTTAAGCTGACATCTTTAAACCAATGGACTTTTCACTTTTGATATTTCTCACTGTCAAATATGCATTTACAATTGTTTTTCCACGATGCTGTCAATTCCTCCGCATTTGTCTGCAGGGGGCAAGTTATTTAAAATCTGTTCAGCGTTGTTTACTGACAATGAAATACAAAAGATGGGTTAATTTCAGTGTATACTCTTTTGGGGGGGGAACAGTTGTGTAAGCACAGAGGGAAAACTTCAGTGTTTTGTTTCCATTTTTTGAGTAAAATAAAGCTGTAATATGCTTTAAATAAAGGTAAAAAGGGTTAACCGAATCTGTAATCAACATTAACATTTTTTTTCAAATAAAACAGTATGTCTAATCCTAGTCTTTGGGGGATATTTGATACTTTCTGTCAGCAAGCAGAAAACTTGGAGAATCCAATAGATGTCATAAATACAAACATTGCTGAATAAATCATCATGCAATAAATAGTGATATCATCAATACACACTGATCTTTGAACTTTGCTGAATCATGACATCAATACATATACAATGATGTCATCAATACACAGTGATCTTTTGAAGTTGCTGAATCCTGATGACTTCATCAATACATGTACAGTGACATCATCAATACACAGTGATCTGTTACACTTTACTGGATTACAATGACATCATCAGTACACAATGATTCATACACATTGCTGGATCAAGATGACATCATCTGGTACACATTGCTGGATCATGATGACATCACTGATATACCATGATCTGTTGAAATCATTTAATACACGATGATCTGTTACTCATTACTGGATCATGACAACATCATCAATACAGAGCGATCTGTTACACATTGCTGATCAGATGACATCATGCAATAATCTGTTCACATGCTGGATCATGACATCATCAATCGATATACAATGATATACATGTTTCAGCAGTTAAGCATACTTTTCAAGACATTTGATTCAAATATGTTGAACAAACTAAAGCGAGTCTCTGTATCACCTCCTTTTGTTGTTTGTGTGTGGGTGTGTTTGCAAGCTGTACATGTGTGTTTTTGCATGCACATGTAACATTAATGGCGAACTAGAACAATGGCCTTCTAACACTTATTAGTGCTAACATAACCAAACCTGGCAGAACAATTATAACATTAAGATCTTTCCAGCCATCTTTTGTAAGGGCTGTAAATCTGTGATTAGCATACCGCAATATTCTCAATATTAAAAAAAGATTGACATTTCTTCAGAAATTTGATCAGATTTAATTATTGCTTTATACACTGACAAGATTACATGTTGCTATTATATCAGATTCACTGTTAAAATTGCTGAGGTTACAATTACAGCACAGATGTCTGCAGTGTAACATTTGGCAGTATGTGTGTATGTAGTGTATACATTTAATCTCTGCATATGTAATAAAGCGGTAAAATTCATTCACAACTCATACCCTCCTCCCCCTTCTAAAGAAACAACACAGCTACTTCACACTTTTGTCTGTATTTATGGCTTGCAAGAAGAACAAAAGGATCATTCTTCTTAATAAATAGCCTTTTCATGTAAATAAGCCATTAAGTGCAACATCTTTACACACACACACACACACACACACACACACACACACACAACACACATATATATACACACCACATGCTTACATACATACACAAATGGAGTTGTCAAGCACCCAGCGTTCTTCCAAATACGGTGGCACAAACTGTTCATTATTGAACCATGAAAGAACGGTCTTTGCTGAACAGAAAACACAGCACCACTTGGACATTGCAGTTTTGGCCCTGTCTATTGCAGTCATGGTGTGAAAGACACTGGTCAATTGTATAGGAGATACAGCAATACACCTCACAGGAGATACACCAATACACCCGACTTGAGCTACAGCAATACACCTAACCTAGGAGATACACCAATACACCTAACCTGAGCTACAGCAATACACCTAACCTAGGAGATACACCAATACACCCAACCTGAGCTACAGCAATACACCTAACCTAGGAGATACACCAATACACCCAACCTGAGCTACAGCAATACACCTAACCTAGGAATACAGCAATACACCTGACAGAAGACACAGCAATACACCTGACAGGAAATACAACAATACATCTGACACAAGACACAGCAATACACCTGGCAGATGCTGTGACACACCTGACTGGAAACACAGAAATACACCTGACAGAAGACACAGCAATACACCTGACAGGAAATACAACAATACATCTGACACAAGACACAGCAAATACACCTGACAGGATTACATATACAGCAATACACCTGATAGGAAATACAACATACACCTGACAGGAAATACAGCAATACACCTGACAGAAGATACAGCAATATATCTGACAGAAGACGGCAATACACCTGGCAGCAGATACAGTGACACACCTGACAGGAAATACAGCAATACACCTGAAAGGAAATACAGCAATACACCTGACAGAAGACACAATACACCTGAAAGGAAATACAGCAATACACCTGACAGAAGACAGCAATACACCTGAAAGGAAATACAGCAAACACCTGACAGAAGACAGCAATACACCTGACAGGAAATACAACAATACACCTGGCAGGAAATACATCAATACACCTGACAGAAGACAAGCAATACACCTGAAAGGAAATACATCAATACACCTGACAGAAGACAGCAATACACCTGAACGAAAATACATCAATACACCTGACAGAAGACAGCAATACACCTGAAAGGAAAATACAGCAATACACCTGTCAGAAGACAGCAATACGCCTGACAGGAAATACAGCAATACACCTGACAGGAGATACAGCAATACACCTGATAGGAAATACAGCAATACATCTGACAGGAAATACAGCAATACACCTGACAAGAAATACAGCAATACATCTGACGGGAGATACAGCAATACACCTGACAGAAGGCACAGCAATACACCTCACAGAAGACACAGCAATAAATCTGACAGGAAATACAGCAATACACCTGACAGAAGACAGCAATACACATGACGGGAAATACAGCAATACACCTGACAGGAAATACAGCGATACACCTGACAGGAAATACAGCTATACACCTGACAGAAGACAGCAATACACCTGACAGAAGACAGCAATACACATAGGAAATACAGCAATACACCTGACAGGAGATACAGCAATACACCTGACAGAAGACACAGCAATATTTCTGGCAGAAGACAGCAATACACCTGATAGGAAATACAGCAATACACCTGACAGGAAATACAGCAATACACCTGACAGGAAATACAGCAATACACCTACAGAAGACCCCAGCAATATTTTTGGCAGAAGACAGCATACACCTGATGGAAATACAGAATATACCCGACAGGAAAACCAAAACCCTGACAGGTACACAAACACCCGACGGAAAAACAGCAATACACCCGACGGAAACAGCAATAACCTGATAGGAGATACGTATACACCGCGGAAGACAGCAATACACCTGATAGGGGTCAGTAATTTCACCTGGCAAAAATACAGCAATACCCCGACAGGAACAAGAAAAACTTTGACAGAAAACACAGCAATACACCCGAATGAATACAGTAAAACCTGGAGGAGATAAGCAAACACCTGACAGGTGACAAAAAGCAATAATCTGCAGAAGACCAGCAAAACATCTGAAAAGACACATTAATCACCTAACGGAATAAAGTAAAAACGCCGAAAGGGGAAAAAAGGAGAAAAGCAATCACCTGATGATCACACCCCCTTAAAAAAAATCCCCAATATTTTCCCTCCCTCTCCCCCATAACCTTCCCCCTTTGTTTGGGTTTCGTTGGCGTGGCCACACAGGTTTGCGCGGGTGTCCCTGGGACTGGTCACAGCAAGTCTGCTCAGGCTGGGCCCGGGGCTGCAACAAGGGGACAGGCACGAACAGGTCAGTGAAACGGGGGCCCTTTCCAGACAACGCCCCTATTACAAAACACTCGCTGAGTTTTTTAACCCAAAAAAAGGGATGTCTGGTGACCATTAAAATCGTGAATTTTTTTGTTAACGCCCTTTTTCAAAATCTTCAGCCTTGAATTCAAAAAAAAAAAAAAGGGTATTACATCCAGTTTTCTCCCTCCCACATGGTAAAAGTTTCTTTTTCTGTCTGACGAAAAATGTGGTTGCCCCCCCTGTCTCCGTTGCTGCGTGATCATACTGCTACAACAGAAAAGCACCCTAACGTGTGTGAAGCGCGCGCCCCCCCCCACACACACCCCACACCACACACAACACACACCCCCACACACACAAAGAGGTCTCAACACCCAACAACATACACACCACCACATTCACCATACACACAAAACACATTACGGGACATTTCCACACACAGATCTCACACACACTCCACAACACACACACACACCACCACACAACACACACACACACACGCATCACCACCCGCACACAACCACACACCCACATACCTAAACACACACAAACACACTTCTCCCTCTTCTCTGTCACATACCCATACCTCATCTCCCTCTTACCACAAACACACACCACACACAACACACACACACACACCACACCACTACACCACCCACACAGAGTCCAACAGAGAGGGGCAGCACTGACCACCACTGCTGGAGTCTGCGTGAACAACAGTGAAGCTGGCATTGCTCTTGATGGCGTCTTCAAGCTGGTCTTCCGCCACCGCGGTGCATGCCGCAGGCACCTCTCAGCCAGGGTTGGGGTGATGCCGAATCGCTGGGGGTCCTCCTGGCGCTGGGTCCGGCGGTGGTCATTGTGGTCTCTGAGGATCTTCTCTGCCTGCAGGGAGCAAGGAGGACAGTTAGCACCACGCTGTGCCTGGCCATGAGGTGGGGTAGGGCTGGGGTGGCGGTGGGGGTGTGATGTGGTGTGGGGTGGGGTGGGGTGGGGTATGGTGTGGGATGGGGTGGTGTAGTGTGGGGTGGGGTAGGGTAGGTGTGTGATGTGGTGTGCGGTGGTGTAGTGTGGTGTGGGATGGGGTAGAGTGGGGTGATTTGATGTGGGGTTGGATGGGGAGGGGGTAGTGTGGGGGGGGATGGAGTGGGGTAGTGTGGGGGGTGTATGATGGAGTATGGTGGGGGTGTGAGGTAAGGAGAGGTGGCGTAGTGGTGTGGGGTGGGGTGGGGTGTTGTGGTGTGGTGTGTTGTGGTTTGGTATGATGTGGCATGGTATGTTGTGGTGTGGTGTGGTGTGGTTTGGTATGATATGGCGTGGCGTGTTGTGGTGTTGTGTGGTGTGGTTTGGTATGATATGGCATTGTGTGTTGTGGTGTGTTGTGGTTTGGTATGTGGTGTGGTGTGATGTGGCATGGTGTGGTGTGATGGTGTGTGGGGTGGTGTGTTGTGTGGTTTAGTATGATGTGACATGATATGGTTTGGTTTGGTATGATGTAGCATTGAGTGGTGTGTTGTGTCACACTGACACCACTGTAAAATGAAGAGAATTTCAGACTGTGTGGTATCAGATTGTGCTTTGTTGTGTTATTTCATGTTGTATTGGTTTTTTTGTTTTCGTTTTTTTTTTTCGTTTTTTTTTTTTGCTGTCTCAACCTCTGCGCCACCTCAGAGGCATTGCACCCACACCGCTCATTCCGACACCCCGTCCACAGCCATAGCCCAGTCGGCCCCGCCACAGCCCTGGCACCGGCAAACCACAGGGAGCAGTCAATGTTAAGTCATGAAGAGGCAACCCACTAGAGGAGACACTGCACTGCTGCCGAGTCACTTCGGTGCTGTTCAGTGGCGCCTGTTCTGATCTAACATACACAGGACACCACCTACTAAGCCCCCTACTGATGACAATAATTGCTTAGTCACGGAGCTGGTGTGAGTGAGCTCTCCCCTCGGAGGGTGCCACCATGTCCATCCAACGACAGCCCCCATGGACTTGCCGATACCGGTGACCCCGATGGAACCAAACCAAGGCCACAGACGTGGAGAGGACATCGAAATTGAGGTCACCATGAGAGCAGGGCATGAAGAGCCACAGAATTTGAGACATTTTTTTTATGCTGATCGATGAGAATGAGGATGATTAAGATGATGCTACGGATTTCTTTTTCGGTCTGAGACTACATGACAGGGCTGTACTCTACGCTTCCTTTCATAATACATCCCGGCATCAACCAGGCCCGAGAGATACAGGCGTCTGCAGTGTTGGTCAGGAAATTTGAGCAACACTCTCAGAAACACATCCATTAAGTGGATGAAACTAGACTGTGTGGTCCCAGTCTTCCCAACTGAGTCCGCAGCAAACTCAACTCTGGGTAGGAGCCAGTCGGGGCAGAAAAACCCACATGACTCTGATGGGAATTGAACCCACGACCTCCCAGCCGAGAGTCCGCGATGCTAACCACTTCGCCTCGGCAGCTGGTTTCATGTTGTTATTGTTAGCAACAAGAAGTGTATCCCCAAACTTGAACTGGGTTTTTTTAACTGTGTAATCTTGCTGTTTTTGTACAACAGTGAAAACACCTATACCATATTTCATTCTGTGTTTTGCCGCATTGACTTAATTTTCATAGTTTTGCTCTACCTCATATTTTACTGAATGGGCCTATTTTTAAAGCTTATTAAAACTGCCCCGGGCTTAAACTCATATTTTTTTGGGCCCTACCTCACATTTCCCGCAACTAATTTTACTTTTGCTATAACCCCCACCAAAAAAAGAAAAATAAACCCTTTAAATACATTCCCAAAAAACCCAAAAAGAAAAAAAAAAACCCCGCCCCAAACCCAAAAAGCGTCACTCTGTACCTTCTGGCTACCCACATCAAGGGTTTTTTTCCCTAGAGGACCCTCGGGCAGACGTAGGTTTTTTGCTGACTGCGGGGACCGGGGGCAGGGGCCCTGCAAAGGGCAGTTTGACCTTGGTAGGGGTAGTCCGTCATGCCGGGTCCATCTTTGGGCGGCTTTCTTCCTTTTACACCCTGCAGGCAACATTAGGTCTGAAGTAATGGGAAAAGCCCAGAAACCAGCTGCCTCTCCCCCTCTGAACCCCGACTTAAAGAAACTTTTAGAAAAAAAAGACCAGTTTTTTGGGGCCCCTATGGAAAGACCAACCCCGACACCCCCAAAACCCGCACCAAAAAAAAAAAAAGAAAAAGAAAAAAACAAAATATGGAATTTAAAAAACTGAGTGAAACCCCAAGACCCGAAGACATGGAAAAAAGACGAATGGAGCGCCCCGCGGCCCCCCTCTTCAAGTCCGCTCTACCCGGGAAAGGGAGCCCCAAATTGGAAAGACAGCATGGATTGGGAAGTGCAAAGACTTGGTCTCTAACCAAGGATAGGTCTATTTTGCATATTCTTAATAATTATAAAAATTACCCGCTTATCCCCCTCAATATTTAAAAATTTTCATAAAGGCCAAGTTTCTTGCCCACAAACATTGCACATGAACAAAGCCGTTCTGTATCAACCCCCCAAGCCATGACAGGGCCAACTAGCACAGCCTTTTCTGTAAGCAAAACACCACTTTCAGGGGCCCTATCAAAACCCCGGGGCCCGTTTCCCCTTTCACCACCTTGTACAGGGCATAACAACACAGCCTTTTTTTGTAAAAGCACACAGCCAAATTTTCCGGGGAATTTAAAAACATCCTGTTTTTGTATGCACACAGCCATGTACAAGGGGATAAACCCAAAACAAACCTGTTCTGTACACACACCCCATTACAGGGTTTAAAAACCCACACAGCCTGTTCTGTATGCACCAGTCCCTGGACAGGACAAAAACCCCCCACACACCTGTTTTGCATCACACCGCCAGGGAAGGCACACTAACAGCCGTTCTGAAAACACACACCATGTACAAAGGGGGTATCCCAAAACCCGCCTGTTTGTAGCACCAGCCCTGAAAAGGCCCAAAAAACCAACACAGCCTTTCTGTAAACACAAAAGCCCCTGTACAACACTCAACACCCCTTTTTGTATGCACACAGCCCCGTACAAGGGGACATCAAAAACAGCCTGTTCTTTTAGCCCCCCCCACCCCGTACAGGGGATATCAACAAGGGCCCGTTCTTTAAAGCAAAACAGCCATTTTCAAAAGGGATAACAACACAGCCTTTCGGGATGCACCCCAAACCATGTACAGGGCACCCCAACCCCAGCCGTTCTGTCTGCCCCAGCCAAAGTTAAAAGGGCACCCCTTTGCACAGCCTTTCTGTATGCACACAGCCCTGGGACAGGGCAACCCTCAACACAGCCTTTTTGTATGCACCCCCCAGCCATGTAAAGGGCCAACAACCAACACAGCCTGTTTTGTATGCACACAGCCAGTACAGGGGATATCCACAGCCTGTTCTGTATGCACACAGCCATGTACCCGGGGATATCAACACAGCCTTTTTGTATGCACACAGCCCCCCCAAAGGGACAGGGCATATCAACACAAAACCCGTTCTTATGGGCCCCAGCCATGTCCCGGGCCCACCAACACAGCCTGTTCTGTTGGGCCCCCCGCCAGAACAGGGGACATCAGGGACAGCCTGTTCTGTATGCACCAACAGCCACGTCCCGGGCACAACAACACAAACCTTTTTTTTATGCAACACCATGTAAAAAGGGCACAAAACCCAAAACAGCCTGTTTTTGGTTTTCACACAGCCCCGAAAAGGGGGTACAACACAGCCTTTTTTTGTATGCACACAGCCAAGTACAGGGAACACTTAAAACAGCCCGTTCGTGTGCACACAGGGCCCTTACCGGGGACACCAAAAACAAACCTGTTTTTGTATCACACCCGCCATGTAAAAGGGGATATCAAAAACAGCCTGTTCCCGTATGCACCAGCCAAGTACAGGGCACCAACACAGCCTGTTCTGTAGCACACAAACCAAATTTCAAAAGGGGAAAACAACACAGCCTTTCTGTATGCACAAAAGCCATGTACAGGGGAAAACTGGCAAAAGCCTGTTCTGTGGCACCCCAGCCATGTACAAAGGGGGCACCCAAAACAGCCTGTTTCTGTATCACACAGCCGTACAGGGCACATCCACACAGCCCCCCTTTTTATCACCAGCCCTGTACAGGCACATCCAAAACAGCCTGTTTTGTAGGCCCCACAGCCAGTACAGGGCACACAAAAACAGGGCCCGTTTTGGGATACACGCCCGTACAGGGGACACCAAAACAGCCTTTTCTTTTACGCACACGCCATGTACAGTCACACAACCCAAACCTTTTTCTGTTTGCACACAGCCATGTCCCGGGGGCACCCCAAAACAGCCTGTTCTGTAAAGCACACAGCCATGTACAGGGCACATTTAACACAAACCTGTTCTGTACGCACACAGCCCCTTAACAGAAAACACCAACACAGCCGTTCTGGGTTTCAAAACAGCCATGTACAGGACACACCAAAACCGCCCCCCTTTTGTATGCACACAGCCCCCTTACAGGGCCCTATCAACACAGCCTGTTCTGTAGGGCCCCCCGCCCTGTACGGGGATATCAACACAAAAAAGTTCTGTATGCACACAAACCATGTACAGGCTAACCAACACAAACCCCGTTTTGTATGCACACAGCCATGTACCAAAAAACATCAAAACAGCCTGTTTTGTATCACACCAGCCACCTACAGGGAACCCAACACACCCTTCCCTGTAACACCGCCATGTAAGGACCCAAAACCCCCACAGCCTGTTTTTTATGCAAAACACCCTTTTTACGGGGATATCCCAAAACACCTGTTTGTATGCCCACCGCCATGTACAGGGGATATCAAAAACAGCCTGTTCGGGAAAGCACACAGCCATGTTTCAAGGGGACAAACAACACAGCCTGTTCTGTATCCACACCTTACAGGGGACATCAAACCCGCCTTTTCTGATGCCCCCACCTGTACAGGACACCCAACACAGCCTGTTCTGTATGCCCACAGCCCTGTACAGGAAAACACCAACACACCTGGTTTTGTTTTGCACACCCGCCATGTACAGGGCACATCCCAAAACAGCCTGTTTTGTGGCACACAGGGCCCGGGACAGGGGACACCAGCACAGCCTGTTCTGTATGCACACAGCCCACATACAGGGCCCTATCAAAAACAGCATGTTTTTGTATGCCCCAGCCCCCCTTTTAGGACACTCCCAAAACAGCCTGTCTTAAAGCCCCACAGCCCCTTACAGGGGACATCAAAAACAGCCTGTTCCCGTTAAAGCACACAGCCCCAAATATGTTTCCAAGGGGACACTAGCACAGCCTGTCTGTAAGCACACCAAACCCCTGACAAAGGGGACACCAACACAAACCGTTTCTGTATTCACGCAGCCTGTACGGGCACATCCCCAACACAGCCTGTTCTGTAAGCACACAAACCATGTACAGGACACCCCCAAAAACAGCCTGTTCTGTATCAAAACAAAACCATGTACAAGGGGATATCAACACAGCCCCTTTTTTGTATCACACCCCCATGTACAGGGGCCCCCCCCCAGCCTATTCTGTATGCACAAAGCCTTTTTACAGGGCACACCAACACAATTCCGTTTTTTGTATGCAAAAACAGGGCCCTTTTACAGGGGGATATCAAAAACAGCCTGTTCGGGATGCACACCGCCAAGTACAGGGGGACTTTAAAAAACAGCCGTTCTGTATGCACACACCCACGTACCGGACACATCAACCAGCCCTGTTCTGTATGCCCCACCGCGAAGTAGGGCCCCAAAAACACAGCCTGTTCTGTAATTTAAAACCAAACCCATGTTACAGGGGCATAAAAACCCCAAAACAGCCTTTTTTGTAAGGGACACCCATGTAATAGGGGATATCCAAAAACACCTGTTCTGTATGCCCCAAAAAGCCATGGCCCGGGCACACTAGCACAGCCTGTTCTGTCGCCCCCACAGCCATGTACAGGGGCCCCCAACACAGCCTGTTTTTTTAAGCACACAGCCCCTGTAAAAAGGGGATATCAAAAACCCCCCCCCGTTTTTGTTTTGCACACGCCCCCCGTACCCCCGGGCCCCCAACCCCAGCCTTTTCCCCGTCTTGGGACACCCATTAACAGGGCACATCCCCCAAAACCCCGGCCCCGTTCTTATGCCCCCCCCCCTTTCAAAAGGACACACCAACACAGCCTGTTTGTATTCACCCCCGCCCTGTACAAGGGGAAAACCCCCCACAGCCCTTTTCTGTAAACACCCCCCGCCAAGTAACAGGGCATAAACCCCAAAGCCCCGTTTTGTAGCACACAGCCAGTACGGCAACCAAAAAAACCCGCCTGTTCTGTATGCACACAAACCCTGAACAGGGGACAACCCCCACCAGCCCCGTTCTGTAAACACAAAAGCCAAAACAGGAAAACCCTCAACCAGACGTTCTGTATGCACACAAACCCAAAGTAAAAGGGCACATCAAAACCGCCTGGGTTTTGATCACAAAAAAGGGGCCCGTACAGGGAAAACCCAAAACAGCCGTTTTTTTTAATTCACCCCCCGCCATGGTTTCCCGGGCACAAAACCCCACAGACTTTTTGTTTTAAAACACCGCCAAAGTAGTGATGTACAGGGCCCTACAAACCCCACCTTTTTCTGATCAACAGCCCTTTACAAGGACACACCAACACAGCCCCCCGGGTTTTGTATCCACAGCCATGTACAGCCACAACCAACAAGCCTTCTCGTAGGGCCCCAAAGCCCTGTACAAAGGGGGCCCCTATCAACACAGCCTGTTCTGTAAAAGCACACAAAACCCGTACAGGGACAACCCCAGCCCCGTTTTTTGTAAACACCCCCAGCCATGTAACGGGGAAAACAACACAGCCCGTTTTTTTGTAGCACACACCCTACGCAGAACATATCCCCACAGCCTGTTCGTATCATACAAACCATGTACAGGGCATATCAAAAACCAGACTGTTCCGGGATGCACACCGCCATGTACAAGGGGAAAACCCAGCACACCTGTTCTGTAAGCACCAGCCAAAGACCGGGCAAAAAACACCCCCAGCCTGTTCTTATGCACACAGTCATGTACGGAACACCCCCCACAGCCTGTTCTCATGCACACAGCCCCTGACAGGGGACACTAAACACAGGGCCTTTTCCCGTATAACCACACACCATGTAACCCCCGGGATTTCAACACAGCCTGTTCCCGTATGCCCACACCATGACAGGCTACAAACCCCAAAAGCCTGTTCTGAAGCACACACCATGTACAGGGCCATTTCCAGCCTGTTCTGTATGCACACACCACGTACAAAGGCAAAATCAACACAGCCTGTTCTGTATGCACCAGCCATGAAAAGGGCACACTAGCACGCCTGTTTTCTTTTATTCACACAGCCATGTTTCAGGGGCACACCCAACACAGGGCCCGGGTTTTGAAACACACAGCCAGTACAGGCCACACCAACCCAGCTGTTCTGTATTCCAAAAGCCCTGTACAGGGCACATCAACACAGCCGTTCCTGTATTGGGACACACCATGAAAAGGGTACACCAACAAAAGCCGTTCTGTAAAGCACCCAGCCATGTACAGGGCATATCACACAGCCTGTTTTGTATGCACCAGCCCTGTTTCAGGACACACCAACCCAGCCTGTTCTGGAAGCAAAACAGCCATGTACAAAGGGGCCCCCCCAACACAGCCCGTTCTGTAAACACACAGCCAATTTTCAGGCCAACAAAAACACCTGTTCTGTTTTTGCACACGCCATGTACAGGGGACATCAAACAAAAAAAGCCTGTTTTTTTTATCACCGCCCCGACAGGAAAACCTCAACACAGCCTGTTTTGTATGCACACCGCCATGAAAAAGGGGAAATCAACCCCACCTGTTTTTGTATGCAAAACCGGCCCTGACCGGACACACCTAAACCCCCCCCGTTTCTTATGCCCCACCAGCCCTAACAGGAAACACCCAAAACAGCCGTTTTTGTACGCACCCCAGCCATGTACAGGGGGACACCAACACGCCCGTTCTGTGTGCACACAGCCATGTACAGAAAACAACCCCAAAAAAGCCTGTTCTGTAAAGCCCCACAGCCAAGTACCCGGGCAATCAAAAACAAAACCCTTTCTGTATGCAAAACACCATGTACAGGACACACCAACACAGCCCCCTTTTGGGAAAGCACACAGCCATGTACCCGGGGAAATCAAAACCGCCCCGTTCTGAATTTCACACACCAAAGTACAGGGCACACCCCCACAGCCTTTCTTTATGCCCAAAAGCCATGTACAGGGGCCCCCAACCCCAGCCCGTTTGTATGCACCCCACCATGTACAGGGCAAAAAAACCAACACAGGGCCCTTTCTGTTGCACACCGCCTTTTTCCGGGGCCCCCTAGCACCGCCTTTTCTGTATGCACAACAGCCATGTACAGGGCACAAACCCAAAACAAACCGGTTTCTTTATGACACACACCCTGTACAGGGGCCCCCAAAACACACCTGTTTTGTTTTGCACCCAACCCTGTACATTCCCACCAAAAACCCCCCCCTTTTTTGGTTTCCCCCCAATCCTGCCCGGGCACACTAGCCCCACCTGTTTTTGTATGCCCACAGCCATGTACAGGGGAACACTAGAAAAGCCCCCGTTCTGTATTGGGACCCCAGCCCCCTGTAAAGGGCACCCCAACACCCCTTTTCTGAAAGCACACATCCTTTACAGGGCACACTAGCACAGCCTGTTCTTATGCAAAAACAGCCATGTACAGGGGACACTAGCAAGCCTTTTTTCCCCCGGGGGGATCCACACAGCCATGTACGGGCCCCACCCCCGCCCGGGCCCGTTTTGTAGCCCCACACCATGGCCCAAAAGGGGACACTTGCAACCCCGTTCTGATCACACAGCCATGTACAAAGGGGGTATCAAACAGCCTGTTTCCCGTATGCACACAGCCATGCACGACCAAAACCCAAAACAGCCCGTTCTGTATCACACAAAACCATGGGACCGGGCACAACCCCCAAAACACCCCGTTCTGTTGGGACAACCCCCCCTGTACAGGGGGACATCAACACAGGGCCTTTTTTTTTATGCACACAGCCCCATAAAAGTGACCCTCAACACAAACCTGTTTTGGGTTTCACACAGCCACATCCCGGTCACCTCAACCCCAGCCCCGTTCTGAAAGCACACAGGGCCCTGTACAGGGCACCCCAACACCGCCCCGTTTTTGTATGCCCCCCGCCCTTTTACCCCCGGGACAACAACACCCCTGTTCTGTAGCACACAGCCATCACAAAAGGGCATATCAAAACCCCCCCCGTTCGTAAACAAAATGCCATGTTTCAGGGCATATCCAAAAACCGCCTGTTCTTAATTTAACAGCCCGTACGCAAAATTAACACCGCCTGTTTTTTGTATGCACACAAACCCTGAAAAGGGGAAAATCCAAAACAGCCTGTTTCTGTTGCCCACACCACGTACAGGCACATCAACACAGCCTTTTTTTTTTGCACACAGCCACGTACAGGGCACATCAACACAGCCTGTTCTGTATCACAAAAGCCATGTTCGGGCCCCACAACACAGCCTTTCTGTATGCACCAGCCATGTACAAGGGGATAATTTAACACAGCCTGTTCTTTTAAGAAAACAGCCCTGTACAAGAAATCAACACAACCCTTTTTTGTATGCACACCCCAAATTTTTCAGGCAACCCCTCCCCACCTGTTCTGTATGCCCCACAGCCTGCAAAGGGCACATCAACACAGCCGTTTTTTGTTTTGCACACAGGGCCCTGAACCCGGGGACCAAAATCCCCCCCTGTTCTGTATGCACCCAGCCATGTACAGGGCACAACCAACCCCGCCTGTTTTTGTAAAGCACCCACCATGAAAAGGGCAAAACCAACACAGCCTGTTTTTGTATGGGGACACAGCCTGTACCGGGCACACCAAAACAGCCTTTTCTTTTTCACACACCATTTTCCCCCGGCCAAAACCAACACACCTTTCTTATGCCCCACAGCCCTGTACAGGGGGATAATTTCCCCCAAAAAGCCTTTTTCTGTAACACACAGCCATGTAACAGGGCACATCAAAACCCGCCTGTTTCTTTTAAGCACACAGCCCTGTACAGGGAAACAACCCCAGCCTGCTGAAACACACAGCCACGTACCCGGGGACACCAACCCACCTGTTCTGTATAGTAGCCATGGGGGAGGTTTATATCAACCCCAGCCGAATTTTTTGTTTTGCACCCAGCCAATTTCATGGCCCACCCAAAACAAGCCTGTTTTGTTTTGCACTCAGCCACATACGGGGACATCAACACAGCCGTTTTGTATTCACCCCAGCCACAAACAGGGGCCCCTAACCAAACCTGTTCTGTATGCACAAAACCCTGTTTCAGGGGCCCCAACCCAAAACAAGCCTTTTTTGTTTTGAGCAGCCATGTACGGGAACACAAACCCCAACCTGTTTCTGTTTTTCCACCCATCCCCAAACCAAGTACCGCAAAAACCCCCAAAACACCTGTTCTGTATGTAAACCCCTATAAGCCATGACCGGGGGACACCAAACCCCCCCTGTTCGTATGCCCCCCCATTTCCCAAACCATGTACAAACACACCAACAACCCCCCCCCCCCCCTTTTGTAAGCACACCTCCCCGCCATGTAGTGGGGGGGCCCTCCTCACAGTCATCACAATCCCGCCCAGGTCTCAGTCTTCCTTTACTTGGGCAGCATCTTTTAAGAAATGTTCCAACGCATGGGGCCGCTCCCCCCCTTTGGGAGTGGATGGTTCCCCAAATGTACCTTCCGGGAAAGTTGGGGCTGGGGTTCCACTGAATGAAAATTTCAAGCAGGCATGGTAGTGACATAAACTAAAATTTTGGGTCACAGGGGCTAAAAAATGTGGAATTAAAGAAGACTTTAGTGTTCAACATCATCATCATCATCAACATCATCATTTGTCCCTCACACGTTGTCGTCACATCAACATTGTTTTTCCCCAAACATCAAACGTCATAATCATCACCATCATCTTTGTTTAAACATTTATCATCATTGTTTTCATCATTCTTTCCATTATGATTTTTTTATAACTGGAATGAAAAACCCACCACTCCCAAAACAGTGGGGAAACCTCTGGGTAGAACATTTTCTTCTTTCCCGGGATTGTACAACAACCACACAAAAAACACCCACCCACACAAAACCCACACACACACACACACACACCACCCCCCCCACACATACCATGCATTAAAAAAATGCCTAGGAAAATTACAGAGGCAAAACCCCCTTTTTTTTTAAATTGACAAAATAATGAAGGGTTTGAAACAGACTTTTTAATTTTTTGTAACTTTTTTTTAGAAACAGACTGCTATTTAACATGGGTTCCCCCCCCCCCCCCCCCCCCCCCCCTCCCCCTTTCCCCTTCCCAAATTAGTCTCAAGTTTTCTTTTTCCACTCTAAAAAGATCCCACTGATTATTAAGCAGTCCCTTTCCCTCCTGTCTCTCCCCTACAACTTCAATCTTCATTGTTGTTTTTTTAGTCCACTAAAAGACAATCAAACTGATAATTTAACATACCCCCCTCTACTCCCACTTCACATCCCCCTCCCCCAACCCCCAGCCCCCTTTTTTCACCTCTGCTGGTTTCTGTATACTCCTACCTTCTTGATGACGTACCAGTTCTTCATCTTGACCTTGAGGGAAGTGCAGTTGTAGAAGGAGTACATCATGACTTCACTGGGGAAGTACTTGCTGAGGATCTCCCCCAACAGGTAACCATTGTGCATGTCCCTAATCAGAACAGTCACAGCAAGACAGGGTCAGACAAGCTGAAACTCCAGCTGTTGTGAAGTGATGCTTCTTGTAAACAGGTCTTCTAACTGCCTTCCACAAAACAGAATCATCAGATACTGAAGTTGGTCTTCAAGTGTACAACAAGATGTACATGAAAACAAGTTGATCATACCAGCAGCAAAAGCATATCCATGGGTACATGCTGTTACTTGCTGATTCGTATTACATAATGCAAGCAACGTTGAGAAGCTGCTTTCCCCCGTACTTCAGTTCAAGCCATAGAATACTCAGGCAAAAATGGACACTGCCAGATCTGTGCATTTCACACCACTCATTCCAGCGCCATGTCCACAGCCACAGCCTGACCCATCCTACCCAGCCCCAGCCCCAGCTCCCCAGTGTCAAGTCACCATGATGGATGAAACTGGTCTGTTTGGTCCCTGTCTTCCCAACTGAGCCCATCACAAAAAAAACTCTGCTGTGGGCTGGGTCCAGTTAGAGCAGAAAAATCCCACAGGTAAATGGCTCTGATGAACCCTGATCTTCCAGCTGGGAATCTGTGATGCTAAGGACTACCATGTCAGCTCGTACTCCACTGACAGGAAGCACAGATTGTCCCAAAAAGGTACGGCAGCTTTTATTTGTTTTAATGACTGCAGCACACAACCTTTTCAAAGTGCTGCATCAGTTTCAAAGTGCCGCACCACGCTTATATCAACACTTAAGTTCATAAATATTTCAAATGCCATGCATTCAAATGGTAAATACTAGACCGTTTATTGTTGCTGAGAAAAAGAAATAGACAGTTGAGAAAAGCTGAATAAACAAATAATTCATAAATGAAACAAGAAAATATGAGAAATCTAACAGAAAATGAAGAGCTTGTGACGGAAACCTGATTGTGGAATCTGTTAGCCTAGTTTTTTCCCCCGACACACTGCAAGTCTTTGCAGATGACACAAAACTGTATAACTCTCCAAAATTACATAAGAATTACAAAAGGATATGAAACATTAGTACAGTGTGTCTGATACTTGGAACCTATATTTTAATGCAGAAAAATGTAAAGTACTTCATATTGGTAAAACCAAACCCACAAAAGGAGTATATAATGAAAATTGGGGCAAGGAATAAAGTATCTAAATGTGAAGAAGAGAAAGACCTAGGTGTGACTTTTGACAAAAACTTATTATTTGACAATCATATTGTAAATAGTATTAATAAAGCTAACAGAATGATTGGAATAATAAAAAAACCTTACATTATGGAAAAGGACACTTTTTTGCAATTATAAGACACTAGTTAGACCTGTTCTTGAATATGGCAACACTGTATGGTATCCAATGCTAAAGAGACAATCAGAAGCTCTAGAACAGGTACAAAGAAGAGCAACCAAAATGATTCATAATATAAAAGATTACTCATATCAGGAAAGATTAAAATATCTGCAACTTCCACCACTTAAGGCAAGAAGAATAAGAGGTGACTTGATTCAGGCATACAAGATATTTAATGAAATTGATGATGTTGATAAAGCACGCTTTTTTTGTACTCCGCAGAAGAATGTTACAAGGAACAGTGAAGATAAGATATTTAAACAATATTCTAGAACGAATTTAAGAAAATTTACTTTTACTAATAGAGTAACCAACTTTTGGAATAAACTAACACTTAACATCAAACGTGCACCTAGTATTAATGTGTTCAAGAACCTCATAGATAAACATGAATTATTAACAAAAATTAGATATGAATTTGATTTTGTTCAGTTCAGTTCAGTTCAGTTCAGTTCAGTTCAGTTCAGTTCACTTGGGACTTTGATAGCCTCACAGCTTTTTGTGTCCCAATCATCTTATTTCATAAACATTGGTTGCTTAATGCATGCATATGCTCAGGATATATTTTAATCTATTCTATTACTTTATTTCTATCAATCAAATTGAGATTTTAACATATTTAACTCAGCGTTAGTATCCAGAAGGTTTTTAAAAGTATTCAAATCTTTTGCTTTTTTAATGTGCGCAGGTAGTTTGTTCCAATACGGTGCCACTCTGTTACTAAATGAAAATTTTCTAATATTAGTGCGACAATATTTAATTTGGATTTTGTTATCAGAATTTCTTGTAATTTGATTAGTGGTTAGTTGAAAAAATGTGTTAAAATTTGTACTGTTAAGTCCCTTAAATAGCTTGTAAGTCTCAATCAAGTCTCCCCTTATTCGTCTGAACTTTAACGATGGTTAAATTTAACCTTCGCAATCTATTCTGCATAGCTAACATATTTGAATTCCTTAATTAACAAGGTGGCTCTTTTTTGTACTTTCTCAATACTTGCTGATTGCCTTTTTAAATAAGGGCTCCATATCACATTTCCATACTCCAGGTGGGGTCTAACTAATGCCTTATATAGTAATGTAAAAACTTCAGTATCCAAATATGAAAAAGACTGTCTGATTATGCCGAGCATTTTATTTGCTTTCATCATTACACTGTTTATGTGCTTGTCAAATTTCAGACTGCTATCAAACATTACACCAAGATCTTTTTCTTCTGAAACGGAATCAACATCTGAGACAGCATCATTATATTTCATAGTATATGTATACTCCGGATTATTTTTTCATAATGTATAACCTTGCATTTAACTGGATTAAAATATAAATTCCATGTTTCACTCCACTTAATTAGATTATCAATATCATCTTGTAATTTAAGATGGTTACTTACAGGATCATATATTTTCGTATCATCTGCAAATATTTTACATGAACTAATTACACATTCTGGCAGGTCATTTATAAAAACTGTGAACAGAATAGGTCCAAGATACTTCCCTGCGGAATACCGCTTACAACATCTATATTTGAAGAATAATTATTTCCAACTTTCACCCTTTGTACTCGATTAGAAAGAAAACTCTTAATCCAGTTGTATATATTCCCATTTATACCATAACCTTCTAATTTTTTTTAACAATCGGTAGTGGGGCACAGAGTCAAAAGCTTTCCTAAAATCCAAGTAAATTACGTCAAAAGCAAGCCCATCATCGATCATATTTGTAAAATCTTCCATTACTTCTAAAAGTTGTGTCATACAAGATTTACCTGTCTAAATCCATGTTGGCAATCTGAATATAAGGAAAAATCATTCATATGGTTTACTATTGCATCTCTCACAAATGACTCAAGCACTTTGCAAAGGATACAAGTCAAACTTACAGGGCGATAATTTCCTGGGTCAGACCTGGTGCCTTTTTTAAATATAGCAGTTACAGTTGCAAACTTCCAATCACTGGGTACCACTCCTTCACTTATTGATTTATTGAACAGCACACACAAAGGCCATGCTAGTTCTACACATAACTCCTTTAGTACTCTAGCTGGTAAACCATCTGGACCAGAAGCTTTAGCAACATCCAATTTACTTAATTTTTCTTTTATCGCTAATGGTGTAATGACTATATCACACAGAGTTTTTCCATCAGATAAAGAGGCGCTGTCGATTTCAGGAACATTTTCAATATTTTCATGTATGAATACACTAGAAAAGAATTTATTTAGCACCTCGGCCTTATCATTTCACTAACTGCAATATTACCATCTTCTTTTCTCAGGGGACTAATTGAAGAGTTGACATTCAATTTTGAGCGGACATATTTCCAGAAGCATTTAGGATTCTTCTTACTATTTTTTGCAATTTTATGCTCATAGTCTCTTTTCGCTTTTCTCACCTCTCTAGAACATTCATTTCTTAACTTAATATAATTTTGGTAATCTATACCATCTTGTGTGATCAAAAATCTTTTATATAAATTGTACTTTTTTTTAATTTTCTTTAATACAGATTTCCTCATCCACTTTGGTCTTAAATTCTTGTTGCCTTTACTTCCAATTTTGGGTATATATAAATCCACTGCTTCTTGAATTTTATTTCTTATATTTGACCAACATGTTTCCACGTCTAAACTATCTAACTCAGTCCAGTCAACCTTTCTAAGATCCTCTCTCATTTTGTTGTAGTTCCCTCTTGCATAATTATATTTATGATGTTTGCTTTGCTTGTCACAGTCATCAATTGCGATATATACATCAAATATCAACACATCATGATCGCTTTTCCCAACTGGACTGTGGTGTTCAATGTCAGATATCAGGTTATCGTCGTTTACAAGAATCAAATCAATCAAGCTAGGTTTTTGTCCTGTTCTTCTTCTAGTTGGACTGCGAACAGACTGAATCAGATATGTATCGTTAACTGCTTCCACAAGCACTTCGTTTTCCCTCGAGGGTTCTTGCCAGTTTATTTTTGGATAATTAAAGTCTCCCATTATACAGACGTGATCGAACTTTTTAATAATATCTGAATGTAAAATATCCAAAAGTTTAGTATCATTCTCAGCATATGAACTAGGACTTCTATACATACATCCAAGTAACAGTTTTTTATTGTCCTTTGCTGAAAAAATAACACCACACACTCTCTTGAAACGCATGTTCGTTTAGTTCCTCACAAGGTTGAGCATGAAGGAATGCTTTACATACAATGCTACCCCTAAAATGGGGTCCTTATTCACAAAACAATCATAACCAGGAATACAATACTCAGGCATGTTTATATCCAACTGTCGTTTAGCTTTAATTTCAGTTAACGCAATCACACTCGCATTTTTTCTTGAATCAATGAAAATAACTCGCTCTTCTTGTTCAAGAAACTATCCAGATTTGAATAAATTACAGTGCAACTATTTGAACAAGATGTATCTTGATCAATATTAAAACTATGTACATTTTCATTCACATTCAGTCACTGCTTCCCTCCCCCCCCACCTGCTCCAGCACCACTGGCACCTCTTAACAATTTTCCCACCTCTTATGATCCAGTCATTATCTCCTGTTTCCTTCTTCTTGGTTTCAAGCAAGTTCTTCAATTCCCTGTGTCTCTGCCTCTGTAACGGGGTGAAGTCTGGATTGAAATAGATTTTTTCCTCTCTTTGTTTTCCCTGGTTTAAGGTACCATAGTTCCTCAGTATTATTTCTTTCCCTTTTTCAGAACCAATCTTGAATCTAAGTAACCTCGGTTTGTCAGATTTTTTCCCGAGTCTGACTGGTTCACAAACAGATTCATCTTTGAGTTTGGCATCAATCTTTTCTAGCATTTTCTTCACCCTCAGCAAATCCTCTTTTTCTCTGTCCTCCTGACTAACTTCATCACTCTCTCTCACTCCAACTACAATCACATTTATTTTCTTTTTTCAATCTCTCCCCTTTCGTCCAGAGCCTCTGCCAATTTCCTCTCAACAGCCTTCTCTATTTTTTGATCTAAGGACTCACCTGTGTATCCAGTTTCAAGTTTTACCAATTTATTCTCCATGGCTTCAATCTTTGCGATCAAGTGGTCAAGTTTGTCATCTTTCGCATCCCTTTTCATACCTTTACCTTGAACACACTGGGGGCAAATCCACTGAATGTATGTTTTGTCAGACTCACATAAGAAGTCAAATTCTGACTGTGTCAGTTCTGAACAATCAAAGTGACACCATTGTTTACAGTCATGGCACTCAATTCCTTTTTCATCATCCTCAACGGCTGAATCACACGATGGTTTTAAACACATGTAGTACTTGCTTCGTACTGAAGCCGGAGGCGGACTGGTACTGGTAGTAGTACTACCATTAACACTGCCTCGACCTTTCCTTGGTTTAACCATCTCTTGACAGTTTTCCCAGTAAAGAAAACAAGCTGATGGATAATAAGTCTGAGCTAGCCTATGACTGGACCAACGGTTATGAAAAAAAAAAAAAAAAAGGATATATACATACAGAAGGGGCGTAAAAAGCCTAAATAGGCTAAGTTGTATTGATACAACGCCCCTGATCCTGATCCTGATCCTGATCCTGAAGTTAAGTCATTTTGTCACGAGTTCTCTGTGCAGTTCATTTGAAGCAGATAATTCAAGATTATACCAACCATTTTGGTATCCTCATCTCAAAGCTCAGATTGAGACTTTGTATCCATTTAACAACTTCTCTTGGTAGCCCAGACATGATTTCACATTTTCAAACTCATCGTGTTCCGTTAAAACCAGTCGGCACGAAAGCGTACTTTCTGTTTCTCAGCAACTTTCATAGTCACGGGGTAAATATATTTAATGTTAGCTCAATCAAAACACTATTTGAATACAAATACTAATAATCATAACTTTTTCATGTATAATTTGAGCTTTAGATGTGTGTGTTGTTGTTTGTTTTTGTTTGTCGAATTCTGCGGACTATTTATTGTCCTTTGCTGTCGGACTTCCGGAAAGATAGCGAAAGTATGAAGGTTTGTTGACTGACTGTAAAGAAAACCGGTTATTTGTAAGTATTGGCTTTCTCCGCCTCGTATTTGACTCTTTTTAGTTTAGCGGGAAAAAGGACGACAGGCAAAATATCCTAGGCCTAGTATAAGCGATTGAAGTAAATGTTGTTGGTCTCAGTCATTGACAGTCAGTAACAGTCAATGACAGACCAGCAAGTTGGACAACAAATTAATACTCAGTGTCACAGTCTGTCACTCTCTGGACACTGTGCGTGCCATGATGTTCATAAGCATCATTATGATCACAGTATTTCACCCCTGGTCATTCTGAAGCTTAGGATACATGCCCCAGTCCAAGGAAAATCAACAGATGTTTGGGAAATTCATTGATCAAAGTGTTAGGATGCACAGGATAACAAGGTGTTCAGTGTCAGAGGCACACCTTCGTTTTGGCGGAAAAAGGTGAATTATTGGCCATATCCACATTCACTCGCAGTAAGAGAGCTTTGGAATTTTTCCTTGAGCTTCTTTCCATCAATAGATTCCCTTCTCTGATGAGGGTAAACACGGATGTTGCCAAATTGTTACTAACACTAACAGTAACATGTTATACAGAATTGAATCAGAACAATGTAAAAAGTTATATCTTCAAAATTCTTGTAGCTTCAGTTAGATTTGAAACTTAAAAGAATCTTGTTGCTCTGACATGATTTGTTGATAAAGACTGGACTATACATCTTTGACACACTATACAGCCAATTA
Source organism: Conus ventricosus (assembly GCA_018398815.1). Taxonomy (NCBI): domain Eukaryota; kingdom Metazoa; phylum Mollusca; class Gastropoda; order Neogastropoda; family Conidae; genus Conus; species Conus ventricosus. The sequence continues at coordinate 66,898,661 of CM031601.1, forward strand.
CTATTATCTTTGTCCTGTGGTGGAGTCATAGATGTCTTAGCTGACTTCACTTCCACCTGTCCAGAGCAGGCATATACAACGCATAAACTGTTCCTGCAGCAACTTTAGTTGTTTTTTTTTTCTTTCTTTTTTTTTCCGGCAGCATGGATTGCAATAGACCCATCAGGGTTAGTTTCCTTGAAGAGGAAGTTATTTTTGACACAGCCAAGTTAACAGTGTAAATGAGCAGTGAACTGCCTACATGCTGTCTTGAAATGATTTTAACAGTGTTTGCAAATTCAAGAAAAAGGATATAATCAAATGCATCTTGGTCATAAAGTCAAACGTGGCATAAAATCATTAAGTTCAGCTGAAAAGATTTCAGTTATTTTTAACAGCAGAGTTGGTTCAGCATCCAGTGTCCAAGGCTGAGATGATCCTTAAACATTTTGTTATCAACTCAATAATGATATTTGCAGAGGCAAACAACAGTTCAGATTTAGAACTAGAAGATGCTGATCTTGTGACAATTTGTGTAAGACTCTTTAGTTCAGAAAGAAAGAAGGGATGGGGAGAGGAAGGTGGAGAGAGCAACCACAAACTTTTAAAACTAACCACAAACTTTTAAAACTAAAACTAACTTTCAAAGAAGGTATGTCAACTGATTGTCTTTCTTTTCTCTGTATCAATCATGATGCTTTCTTTTTTTTTTAATTTTCAGTGTGTCTGCGTGTGTGTGTGTGTGTGTATGTGTATGTGTGTGTGTGTGTGTGTGTGTGTGTGTGTGTTGAAAATAAACTCTGGTATGGGTCAGTATCTTGACTGATTGTAGAATATTTGGAGAGAGAGAGAGAAGATTCGGTAAATTCTGCCATTCCCACATTCTGGTTGGTCAGACTGCCCACCATGGAGGGCATGGAAACATCAGCAGTCAGCCTCCTGAAGCGAGCTGTTGACCTTGACAGTGAAGGTCAGCGACTGGAGGAGGCCGCCACCTTGTATCAGGAGGGGGTCAGTCTGCTGCTGAATGTGATGAAAGGTCAGTGAGTCATTGTCCTCTCTGGGCAGGACAGTATGTGGGGGAAAAAATTATCTGTGTGAGTGGAAAAGACTGTATCTCACCTCTGTGTGTGTGGAAAGACTGATTATGTCTGTGGCAAAGGCTGTATCTGTGTGCGTGGAAAAGACTAGTTATGCCTGTGGAAAAAACTGTATCTGTGTATGGAAAAGACTAGTTATGCCTGTGGAAAAGACTACTGTATGTATGAAAAGACTCTACAGTTATGCCTGTGGAAAAGACTGTATCTGTGTGTATGGAAAAGACTAGTTATGCCTGTGGAAAAGATGTATCTGTGTGTATGAAAACTAGTACAGTTTGCTGTGGAAAAGATCTATCTGTGTGTATGAAAAGACTAGTACAGTTATGCCTGTGGAAAAGACTGTATCTGTGTGTATGGAAAAGACTAGTACAGTTATGCCTGTGGAAAAGACTGTATCTATGTGCATGGAAAAGACTTATGTCCATGGAAAAGACTGTATCTGTGTGTGTGTGTGTGTGTGTGTGTGTGTGTGTGTGTGTGAAAGACTATTTATATATGTGGAAAAGACTGTCATTATATGTGAAAAAGACTGTGTATGTGTTTGTGAAACGACTGTGTATGTAGAAAAGACTGTCTGTGTATATAATGGAAAAGACTTCCATGGAAATGGCTGTACCTGTTGACTTTGGCCATAAACAGTACTGTTATGGGAGGAGGTGTAGGGCAATAAATTTCCAGATTATTGTTTCTTGTCCTGGGGACAAAAAAAGATAAGAAAATCTCTGTGTCTCCCCAAATTTCTACTAGCCTTCCCAAAGTAAAGAGAAATATGATAAAAGTAATGGCCAAAGTAAGGTAAATCACACCAGTAATGGCATGCTCTTCAAACACGTGAAGCTAGTCTGAGAAGTAGACATGATAAAGGGAGCAGACCTGTTGTTTCAGCGGTGACCAAGCACTATGCATGCACACAGCTGACACAATTTGGTGATGAGTCTATGCCATTCAGCACCTTGCTCTGGTTCCACTTCAGGGAAAAAACAGGGAGTAGTGGGGGGGTGAAAGTGTAAGGGGAGGAGGGAAGGGGGACTGGTCAGCACTGAAGCAGACTGCACATTCTCAAGTCAGTCTTTCTCAGACATCGTCAAAAATTTGTTGCCCAAAGGACAAGGGGAGAGAGCATTTCCACTTGTCTCCTATTTGTCCCAGATGATTGGATGGAAGGGTGTTTTGAGCCTTGTGCTGTGTCAGTGTATGAGAGGACTACTTCTATTCAGTGTCTTTTCATGCTGTGTAATGAATGGAGAAAATGAGACATACAATGAAAATAAAGAAAATGAGTTATAGGAGTTCATGAAATGATGAAGTCACCTGTGATGTTTAAAGCCACACACACTTGAGTGTTTTTTCATCATACAATTTATGCACTGGGTTTGGTTTGGAGTGCTTAACTGCTCCCTCTGAAACGTAATTCAGTGATAAAATTTTGGTTCTTGGACCTCCCAGATGGCACCAGAAATTTTGTTCCATGCCTGATCTGTTGTGATGCATTTATTTTCCCTTTCCAAAAGCATCTTTCTTCAATATCGTACAATATTTTTCAAAAGATGATCAGAAGAACAAGTGCTTAGGAAAAGGTCTGCAGTGACTGTTGTAGGAAACACGAATAAAACAACATTCTTCCTCATCGTGAATCTCTGACATGCTCCATCAGTCACACTAAGATCTCAACGAAACATTTCATGTGAATATTTGACTTTGTACGGAAAAACAGTAACAGTTGTGAACACCGCTTTTCATGCGACATTTTGATTTGGTTGCAAAGCGAGATGACTGCAGGCGTCACCTGTGATGTTTAAAGCCACACACACTTGAGTGTTTTTTCATCATACAATTTGGTTTGGAGTGCTTAACTGTTAACTGCTCCCTCTGAAACGTAATTTGATAAAAATCAGTTGAGTTTTGTTCTTAAAATCTTCTTTTTCAGAAAGTCATGAAGTAAAGACATGAGGCTTTGTATAACAATTATTTATTCACCTTACTATCATATGAAAAATCAAGATTGTTTAATCCCCAAGTTCATTCTGTTAAGGCAAACCGGCTTTCAGTGAACTGAAGCAGTGACATTTTCTGTGAGCAGCCACATCTGATGCAGCCAAGAAGGTGCGACTGAGGGAGAAAATTGAGGAGTATTTGAAGAGAGCAGAGGATCTTAAAAAGCTGATACAGGCCAAGAAGGAAGGTAGGACCATTGTGTTCTGATCTAGTTTACGTTGTTGTTGTTGTTGTTGTTGTTTTTGCTGTTGTCCTGTAAACCCACGTTGCATATTAATTCAATCCTTGCCATTTTGATAATGCTGCATAGTTTTTTGTACGGTTGTTTTATTACACCTTGTCATAAATTATTTCAGTGCATGTCATTTTGTTGATAATACATTGTTACTGCAGTTTAATTCAATCCTTGCCTTTCTGATAATGCTGCATGGTTTTTGCATGGTTGTTGTATACACCTTGTCGTAAATTATTTCAGTGCATGTCATTTTGTTGATAATACATTGTTACTGCAGTTTTGTTTTATGCTCCTTGTTTTGCATTATTTTAGTCCACATCATACTTATAACACTACACTGTCACTGCATTCTTGTTTATACAGCTTGTTATACATTTATTTCTGTCCATGCTGTATTGTTTAATGCTTCATTGTTACTGCATTGTTGTACTTTTATACAGTAAGTTATGCATGATTTCAGCCCATGTCATATGGTCAATACTGTATTGTCACTGTGATGTCATTGGTATTACCATTAAGTATTGTGGTCATCATTATCATCATCACTATCATCACCCTCTTTATTACCACCATGACTGTCACGATCATAATCAGTTATCATTATGCTTGAAAATTCCACTGGCTGAGAGGGAAACGGGAGAAAACAAGGGGATGGAGAGGGAGGTTGGGTACAGACATGTTTTCAGAAAGAAACAGTCTGAATTTTATTCGGAAACATCTTTTGTGGCAGTTATAGAAAAGAGAGCACACCAGCGCAGCACAATACGAAACAACACAACACAACAAAGCCTATCACAACCCAATGTAAACTGTACTGCTCTACAGCACAATACGAAACACACAACACAACAAAGCCTATCACAACCAATGTAACTGTACTGCTCTACAGCACAATACGAAACAACACAACACAACAAAGCCTAGCACAACCATGTAACTGTACTACTCTACAGCACAATACGAAAACAACACAACACAACAAAGCCTAGCACAACCCAATGTAACTGTACTACTCTACAGCACAATACGAAACAACACAACACAACAAAGCATAGCACAACTCAATGTAAATGTACTATCCACACAATCGAAAAAAAAACACAACAAAGCATAGCACAACTCAATGTAACTGTACTACTTACAGCACAATACGAAACAAAACAACAAACAAAGCTAGCACAACTCAATGTAACTGTACTACCTACGCAGAAACAGGACAAACAGTATAAACCATCAAATAAAAAAACCCAGTAGAATACAACACCTTTGGTAACAGTAAAATCAAGAATTTTTTATTGGATGTATATGTTGTGAAACCCCTTTAAAATTGGAGGGGTTGAAATATCATTTTTACCAGTTTGAATGGCAGGGAAAGGGAAGGGGATGGGGGGGATGTTAGGGGGGGTGTGTGTTGTTAAAAGTGTTTCCAAGGTTTTTGTTTGATCAGAAATGGGTTCATGATAGTAAATTTTTCTCTGCGGGTCTTTATTTTCATTCCAAGTGTGGTACTTGCCATACAGCTGGGAAGTACCACAGCAGATACGCATTTGGGGGAATTCGACAGGGCCCCAGCTATGACACCCTGTTTGGGGGATTTTTCGAGGACAGTTTGACGTCCCTTGAGGTGGAGGATCCTTACATCCGCTCCGTACATCAGGTAGAGATGCACTGTGGGGTTGTGGGAACAAGGGCAAACCCAAATGTACACCAGGACTTTGCCTCGGGTGAGGTGGTTGTCAGCTCATGCTTCTCATGGTTTAATCGATATTGGAAGAGAGGTGTGTCACGTCTTTAGGATGATTCCCATGCATCAGAGGCAAAATAGATAAATAGATGAATTGCAGCTTATTTAACAACATTTTCAGTAATCTGCTGCATGTATCATGCCTGGTGAAGAAATAGAGTGTTACAAAATTCACGACATGAAGTAAGCTGATATAAATAAGCTGCAAGTAAGTAAACTAAGCACTCCTGTTGTGTGTTGGTGATGAAATAAACACAGCTGGATGAAATCAGATTGTCATATTTGGTGGTGAAATACATGAACTACAACTTAAGAAGCTGTAACTGCAGTGCTTTTAACAGTGAAACACTCTGCTGTCATTTTGAAGCTTTTTACAGAGGAAATACCTAAAAGAAAAATGTTTTCATCTTTTCTACCATGCCATGTTATTTGCCCTTGGTTGAATTGGTACAGATTTACAGTCATTTGATTCTGTTCTCTGATAAAGAAACTCTCAGAAACATCTGCTGAGTGAAAGCAAATACCCCTGACAACTTATTCCAGCAAACACTGCAGCTTTGCAAATGCGTCACAAGCTGCTAACCAGTTATATGCATTGTTGTGATCAGTAACCAATGAAAACGAGGGATGCAAGGAAGTTGGCAGTGATTGATCTTTGTTCTCTTCTATTTAGTCAGCCCAATAGCTGGCCAGGGGGACCCATTCAAAGACAAACTTTCCCTTGGCAAAACTTCCACCAGCTTCAAGGAGAATATGGCCAGAAGGTTCTGCCTGTTTGTTCTAAGCTACACCTACGTATCCAACCATCAAAACTTGTTCTGTGGAATATATACAGATGCACTGCCTGTGAGATTGATTTCTAAATATTTCAGGGCAAACTGGTGGTGGTTCTGATTTTTGGGTTAAAAAAAAAAAGGGGGGATCTTCTGCGTTTAGTTTGCTTTAGTTATTTGATGGTATTCTGAGGAGTTGTTCTGACAAACAGTCACTTGTACTTACAAATTTTCTTTATAGTATTCTGTAATAATGAAGTCATTGATGCCATTGCAGTATGTCATAGTTGATGCGTAGGTCAAACCAGTCAGTGGCAAACATGAAGAAAAAAGTTATAGTTTAAGAAAAGGTTTCTGTTCACTGTTAGATGTGTACTACCACTGCACTTGGGATAGTGGATGTGTTGTTGTTGCATTGTTATCAGATATACAACTTTCTCCGCTTTGTGAGCTGCTGGTGAAGAAGAAATCATCACTGAAGAACATACTTCTGATCACCAGCTTGGAGGAGGTGAGACTGACAACAGTCAGCTGGAATTTGTGTGTGTGTGTGTGTGTGTGTGTGTGGGGGGGGGGGGGGGGGGGTCTGGCTTGCTTTGGTTTCTCTGTATTATTATTAATTTAATCATTAAGTAATCTGTCTTCACAACAGTTTGACTTCAGCTGAAGAGGACCTGCTGATGATTAATAATTCATTAATCATTATCAAATGTTGGTTCATTCATATTTGTCCTTCAAGTATTTTTGGCCACTTTTTTTTATTTTATCCATACCTGTATGGAGGTTGTGTTTTGGTGACTTGTGATGAGCACTAACCACTTCCTGTGACAGAAAACAGCCTTCAGCACGAGAAGGTGAGTTCACCAACTTTCAGGTAATGACGGTGTGTCCATGTGTGTGCAACCAGGCAGGGCAGGAAGATGAATTCATCAACTTTCAGGTAATGATGGTGTGTCCATGTTTGTGCAGAACCGGCAGGGCAGGAAGGTGAATTCACCAACTTTCAGGTACTGTCGGTGTGTCCATGTTTGTGCAACCAGGCAGGGCAGGAAGGTGAATTCACCAACTTTCAGGTAATGTCGGTGTGTCCATGTTTGTGCAACAGGCAGGGCAGGAAGGTGAATTCACCAACTTTCAGGTAATGTTGGTGTGTCCATGTGTGCAGAACCAGGCAGGGCAGGAAGGTGAATTCACCAACTTTCAGGTAATGACGGTGTGTCCATCTGTGTGCAGAACCAGGCAGGGCAGGAAGGTGAATTCACCAACTTTCAGGTAATGACGGTGTGTCCATGTGTGTGCAGAACCAGGCAGGGCAGGAAGGTGAATTCACCAACTTTCAGGTAATGTCGGTGTGTCCATGTTTGTGCAGAACCAGGCAGGGCAGGAGGCCCAGAGACACAAACTGGACATGATCCAGAGGTCGCTGCACAAATACAACGTCCAGCTCACTGTGCAGTACTCGTCCACGCTCCACGACAGAGAGATCAGGTAGTGCTGCTGGCTTGGTGTAGATCAGGTAGTGAGTGCTGCTAGATTAGATAATCTACCTAGCTTGTGTGTGTGTGTATTTGTGTGTGTGTGTGTGTGGGTGGGTGTATTTGTGTGTGTGAAAGATGTGGTGCCTTGTCTACAACAGACAGTGTGTGTATTTGTGTGTGTGAAAGATGTGGTGCCTTGTATACTACAGACAGTGTGTGTGTGTGTGTGTGTATTTGTGTGTGTGAAAGATGTGGTGCCTTGTCTACAACAGACAGTGTGTGTGTGTGTGTGTATTTGTGTGTGTGAAAGATGTGGTGCCTTGTCTACAACAGTGTGTGTGTGTGTGTGCATTAAAGATATGGTGCCTTGTCCACAGCAGACAGATCAGATAGAGTAGCTAGCGTGGTGTGTGTGTGTGTGAGTGTATTGAATGTGTTCTACATGGTCCACAGCAGAGAGATAAGGCAGTTCAGACAGATTTCTGAAGAGGTCTGTTTTTCATGGCTCATCCAGAAGACTAGTGCTCAGACCACTAACGGATAGGGGGAGAAAGCAAAAAGAAACAAAAACCTGCCGCATGCTAGACTCAAACTATGGAACCAGTTCTCACCTCTTGTCCACCACACCACCTTTCACCTGTGTTCTGTTGCTAGGTGATGTCATGGCCACCTCACCACCTTTCACCTATCCTCTGGTCCTGGGTCATTAACCTTTTCAGTACCTTCTGTTTCAGTCTCTGCTTTCTGAATGACAGTCTGTCTGCCTGCACTACATAATCATGTCAGGTTTCTGTTCACACTCTGCTGTGTGTTGGGTTATTTCACTAAACCAACTGTGTCAGACTTACCAAAGCATCAATTTTCATCACTCCTTTTGCATATTAATGGGAAATGCCTGGTCTAAAATATCTGTATGCTTTAGAAATACATTTTTTTGTTGTTTCAAACTGGCATTTTTTCTCCACTGACTCAGTGGATAAAAGTGCTTGGAATCCAGCAACAGCAACAACATGTCCACTCAGAATACTTGGGTGGGGGGGGGGGGGGGGACAAGCATATACACACCTGCAGTCAGTGCAGGAAGGTGAGATGAAGCTTCATGTATCACTTGACATGTTACCATCTTTCAATCTTTAATGAAAGAAAGCAAAGAAACTACGCTAGTGTCTCCAACATCAGTTCATTAAGCTTTCAGTGTTCATAACCAATAGCAATGAAAGTGTTAACTTAGCCTACTTTTCACCTGTGCTGTGTTCTTTCTCTAGACAAGTTCCTGTCATCAGTTCAGTGTCTGCTTGTTACACTGGACTCTCTCACCTCTCTGTTTGTGGTTCTGCAGGTTTGACACAGGCTGGGTGATCAAGATCGGACGAGGTCTGGACATCTACAGACCCACAGACAGCAAGTTCTCCATTGGCTTCTGTGACTTTGACCTACGACCTTGTCATGAGACAACTGTGGACATTTTCCACCGCAAATTTGTTAAACAAGGGGCAGCAGCATCACCTGAAGAGTCTGGGTGTTTCCTGGCATGGCGGACATTGGGAGAGAGAAAAAGAAAGAGAGAGACGGAGAAAGAGAGAGAGAGGGAGAAAGAGAAAAGGAAAAAGAGAGGAAGAAAGAGAGGGAGAAAGAGTGTCTGTGTCTTTGTGTGTGTGTGCTTGCACGCATACATATGCAGGCATCTATGTGTGTTTGTATGCGTGCTGTGTACACATGTTGACAAATAGATGAAGGGTGTATTGGTGTTGTGACGGGTCCCCGACGCTCCCCCTCGTTATTAAAATATGATTTTCATATTCAGGGATGCAGGGGGTTATAGACAGAAGTATTTACGCTTTCACAACCAAAATGCGCTCTCGCATAGGCACACGCACTCTGTCACTCACATCGGGCCCGCACAAAGGTGACGGGAAACCAATAACATTTCATAGAAAATAATCAACTTTATTTAACTTGACTCCGAGCCCCCACCCGTCACTACACAACACAACTATCTGTATCATACAACAATGTAAACAGCATACAGACAATCTCATAAATCGCATCCCCTTTCCTTCAATCACTCTTCATTAACCAGGAAAGACAATATTCCACAATTCTGTTTGCACATTTTATAAACTTAAGAACAAATAAAACGTCCGTAACTTGCCGCATTCCTCGGTTGGCTGTCAGTTTCTCTCATCCCACTGTGCGACTACGAGCTGAAGCTGCCAAAACCGTTGTGTCCTCCCATTGGCCAAATCCCAGTTGGGGGACACTGGCAACGTAGCTTGAGTCGCACCCTCACACCGAGTCTCCCGGACTCCACCGTACTTCGCCCTCTCCACGGAAAGGGCTCCTGTCGGCCTCTCCCACAGGTCTTCTCTTGCTGCAAACACCCCACCGTTGTCTGGCAGCTCCCTGTCTAGGCTCCAACAGGCTGACACGTCTTGCTGTCGACCGTCCCCACACAGGAGACAATTCTTCTCGTCGTCGGCTCCGAGGCGACAGCAACCTCCACTGTCATACGTCCCCACCCAGGAGACAACGAGGCAACAGCTAACCTCTGCTTCACGCTGTATTTTCTTGAGCCCTCAGCAAGACGGGCGAGTTCACTTTCCCTTAGTGAGTCACCCACTCCCTGGTTTTCCAAGCAGCTTATATTCATTCTCAAACAAGAGAGAACCCGAGTTTAACTGGCTCAACCAATGGAATCACGGGCACACACACACATCACACGATTTGTACCAATAAATCCCCAAGTTATTTTTATTTCCACCAATGGAATCACTAGTCACCTACACATACACACACACAACAGCTGCTAGCGCTAACCAAGACTTGGTACCAAGTGGTTAATGCATAACCTCCCATTCAAACTCATGTTCGATTCCCCGAAGCTACCATTGTACTAACAGCCTGGACTCCTCTACCAGCCAGGACTGATGCTTCGAGTAGTTACTACCTCTATAGACAACAAGGTGCAAACCACTCAATAGGCCGAAGCCTTCCATTCATTCCCCAGAACAAGGACGACTGAATGGTCGCTGTACTCTGCCTGCAGGCTGACGGTCACCTACCCGTGACGGTCACCTGACACGATCGCCTTCCCTTCAGGCCCACTGGAGAACCCAGTGAATAGCCAGCCAGTGGTCGGACTGGACACTTCGCTACCCAGGACCGGCAGGTCGGCAACTCCTTGTCACTATCCCTCGGACATGCGAAACACTTCCCAGTAATCTCCCTCCTTCAGTATACGACTCGGGGTATTCCCCTCTGGTGATGCCTGAATTCGCACACTTGAACAACCCAAGGAACTTGCTCTCAACAACAGCAACTACCCTTAATTTGCCTAAATGCTCGAGAACATTCGGCCGACTCATGACACCCCCGTACCTAAGAATGTTTTTCCCAAATCAACATTTCCTCAAGGACGAATGTTCTCAAATGGATAAAACAACTCAGTAGCATGGATCAGTATAACAGTACTACCTCTATGCTTTAAGACTTCACTTCCATCAACATCTCTAACATGGATAATGTACCCAATTAAAATAATAAATCAGTCAGATGTTCCATTGAATCACTGTCATAAACTGGCTCACATATAATCAAGAACTCTCTCAATAACGTTAGCTATCAGCATGTCCATGCATGTTAATTAATCATTCCATTCACTTCTAATATAGCACAACCATGATTAACACAAGATTCAAATTCAGGTGTGGGGGCCCCAGCCTACTTAACATCGAAATCAAATTCAGGCGTGTGGCCACAGTCTACAAAGACACGATTCAAATTCAGGCGTGTGGCCACAATCTGCTCAAAACGGTCCCGCACACAATATGCAAATCAAACATTTATCCTGATGTCACAACTTATAACATTTTCACACTTTACCGAGCTGTGACAAAAACCACTTTAGCAAATAGATATGAACCAGAAAAATGAAAACTCATAACACGTGAGCATGCACTCCATCATAATGGCAATGAACACAAGCAACATCAACTGATAACCATCAATCAAAAAAATGAGAAATAAACATGAACATAGGCTCCACCCCTCCCTATACTGGCAATCAAAATCAATAACACAACTGGCCAGCTACATTATTTACACAGTAGCTGTCCGTAACAGATGACTGCTCACACCACCACCACACTCACAGCAGCCCGTAGGCATTGCTCCTACCATTGTCCTGCTTCTGTGTTCACACTACAACAGCAACACCCTGAAGGCATTACCCAACCCTTGACCTACTCCTGCCCCTCTCAATCTTGACCGCCGTTTGTGGCTCGCCAATAGTACCTGGGGCAGATAGTTTGCGCATTCCAGGCTTTACAAGAGAGTCAGCGCACCTTTCACACATTTTAGTCCTTAAAGGAGCGCGTGAAAATCTGCGCGATCCTTTTCTAGCCTGTTGGGCAAAATCTCCGTGAATTCAGTCCCCTTGCATTCATTGCCTCAGGGTCTGTTGTTCGAAGATCACATGAACTGGGCTGTCGCACCCATTCACTGCGACAACGATCATCTCCCCTTTTCAAATTTTAAGAGATGATCCCTCACTCATCTTATCCGAACCGATTTTCCTTCTCTCTGAGGAAATTCCTTGGTTCGAATCCCGCTCATGGCCTATGCCCATTACTTGATGAGCCGTATTTACTTTACCCTTTCCTGACACTGGATTATCTGCTCCCTTGAGCTGACTATCTTTGGCATTTCCTAACGATAGCTGGTCACCTCGACCTTCTTGCCATGCGTTTTTACTGCCTCCCTGGTCCCAACCCAGCTGCTGGTTCCAGTTACTCTGTGGTCCCCCTTGGCCCCGACCCTGAGGTCCGCCACTGTGGCTCCTACATTTCGACTACCACGGCAACCCCAAACAATTTTTTGAACCACCACTACGGCCACCATGGCCCACGGCACCGCACTACGGCCACTTCCATGGCCTACAGCCCCGCCACTACGGCCACCTCCATGGCCTACGGCACCGCCACTACGACCTATTTCATGGTCTATTGCACCACCCCCACGGCCACCTTCATGGCCTACGCTAGCTCTACTGCTAGTGGCGCCTGTGCACTCCACCTGCTTTCTGTTTTACTTTCCTACCCTGCACTGCCCTTGTTTTCCCCTACTTGACTGGCAGCCTGGTTAGGCTTCGGAGGATATACCTGCCCCCTAACAAAGCTGGATAGGGAAGATTGTTTTGCACTGCTGCAGTGAGAGTACTCCTGACAAACTCTGACTCTACTTTGACACGGGCCAAAGGTAGCCGATTAATTCTTCCATCTGCATATCGCACGCAGGTGGTTTCCCCGGGTATAGTCTGTCTCTCTCACGAAACCGGGCTCTACCATTGCCGCTGGAGTCAGTCCTGTATCTAACAAGCAGGTCACCGCTTCCCGTTTACTACTGCCCTAGTAGTTGGTGGTGGCACCCTGCCTTCCTGTTGAATTGTATCAACAGCAACCACTGAGTGTATTCGTACTCCGCTACATTCCTTGGCGATATGACCCTCTCTCCCACACTTAAAACATTGTGCGTTCACTCTAACATTCTCTTGAGTCCCACTGTTGCCTTGGGACTTAGAATGCATTTCTAACTGCGGTCTCGCCTCCTGTTTGTAGGGAGTCGGCGAATCACTCCTGACTGTGTGGTCTGGGCATTACGGGTCGTCTGGTTCGATCCCTTCATCCCATTACGCTGATCATGGGCAGATTCATACCTGTCTGCAACTTTCACTAACTCCTCTAAACTTCCTAATTCTCTTTCTGCCAAGAATACTGTGAGATCCTTCCGACAAGTGGAGAGAATTTGCTCCTTAACGATCTCCTCCCTCAAGATTCAAATGTTTGTTCAATGTTTCCTAACCTTAAACCATTTGTCAAAGAGAGCCCTAAGCCGATAAAGGAACTGTACGTGCGTTCACCTGATTTATGAACGGTTTCTCTGAACAATTTCCTATAAACTATCGGCGGTTACTTGATACCTCTGAAACAAAGCATCGCGCACCGACTCATAATCTGTCTGTTTTTCCGGTGGTAAGCAGAAAAAAACATCCCTAGCTTTGGGTGTCAGCAGCGCCGACAAATTTGTGGCCCACCGTTCTTCGGGTAAGCCCTGATCTTTGGCAATCCTTTCAAATTGCGAAATGAAATCCTCTAAATGGTCCGGATTATCATCGAACCTTGGCATATTGATCAAGGGACTGACATGTGGTGCAAAGTTCACTTGAGGTTTTGTGTCCCCGTCCCGTTCTTTCTCCAATTTTAATTTTTCTAACTCAAACTGCCTTATCTTCTCTCTTTCTCTTTCCTCTTTCCCGTTCTCTTTCTCTCTCTTCTCTTTCCCGTTCTCTTTCTCTCTCTCTCTTTCCCGTTCTCTCTCCTCTTTTTCCCCCTTCTCTTTCTCTCTCCTCCTTTTCCCGTTCTCTTCTCTCTCCTCTTTTTTCCCGTTCCCTTTCTCTCTCCTCTCTTTCCCGTTCTCTTTCTCTCTCCTCTCTTTCCCGTTCTCTCTCCTCCTTTTCCCCGTTCTCTTTCTCTCTCCTCTCTTTCCGTTCTCTCTCCTCCTTTTCCCGTTCTCTTTCTCTCTCCTCTTTTTCCCGTTCTCTTTCTCTCTCCTCTTTTTCCCGTTCTCTTTCTCTCTCCTCTCTTTCCCGTTCTCTCTCCTCTTTTTCCCGTTCTCTTTCTCTCTCCTCTTTTTCCCGTTCTCTTTCTCTCTCCTCTTTTTTCCCGTTCTCTTTCTCTTCTCCTCTTTTTCCTGTTCCCTTTCTCTCTCCTCTTTTTCCCGTTCTCTTCTCTCTCCTCTTTTTCCCGTTCTCTTTCTCTCTCCTCTTTTTCCTGTCCCTTTCTCTCTCCTCTTTTTCCGTTCTCTTTCTCTCTCCTCTTTTTCCCGTTCTCTTTCTCTCTCCTCTTTTTCCTGTTCCCTTTCTCTCTCCTCTTTTTCCCGTTCTCTTTCTCTCTCCTCTTTTTCCTGTTCCCTTTCTCTCTCCTCTTTTTCCTGTTCCCTTTCTCTCTCCTCTTTTTCCCGTTCTCTTTCTCTCTCCTCTTTTTCCCGTTCTCTTTCTTTTCTCCTCTTTTTCCCGTTCTCTTTCTCTCTCCTCTCTTTTCTTTCCTTCTTCCCGTTCCCTTTGTATTTTCTGGGCCTCGATTACACGGGCCAGTTCTCATCTACATATGCCTTCAGTTTTCCGGACCCTTTAGTCCTAAAGCTTTTCCTTCTTCAATGAGGTCCATCTTTTTCAGTGGACCTATTGTCTCAGCACCCTCTTCAGTCGACATTTTGAAGCTATCTAACCCTCGATCAGCTAGTTAATACAACCACAGTAACAAGCGAGATATCCACACGATCACTTGTAAATAAGCGATCAAATAGTTGTGCTACCACACAATCAATCTCAACAGCAACCAAATCAAGCAAGTTCAAATACAAGGCCCAGTCACGAAAAAAAAGATCAAAACAATCAACACATGACTAACATCTTTCCAGGTAAGAAAAAAAAATCTAGGTTTCCACAATTACGACAATTTTCAAATCCCTTGTAATTTGAACAAAACCCAGATACAAAAATCACTTATGACTCATTTATGTTCATCCCAGACGACAGTCCCCAATTTGTGACGGGTCTCCGATGCTCCCCCTCGTTATTAAAATATGATTTTCATATTCAGGAATGCAGGGGGTTATAGACAGAAGTATTTACGCTTTCACAACCAAAATGCGCTCTCGCATAGGCACACGCACTCTGTCACTCACATCGGGCCCGCACAAAGGTGACGGGAAACCAATAACATTTCATAGAAAATAATCAACTTATTTAACTTGACTCCGAGCCCACACCCGTCACTACACAACACAACTATCTGTATCATACAACAATGTAAACAGCATACAGACAATCTCATAAATCGCATCCCCTTTCCTTCAATCACTCTTCATTAACCAGGAAAGACAATATTCCACAATTCTGTTTGCACACTTATAAACTTAAGAACAAATAAAACGTCTGTAACTTGCCGCATTCCTCGGTTGGCCGTCAGTTTCTCTCATCCCACTGTGCGACTACGAGCTGAAGCTGCCACACCGTTGTGTCCTCCCGATTGGCCAAATCCCAGTTGGGGGACACTGGCAACGTAGCTTGAGTCGCACCCTCACACCGAGTCTCCCGGACTCCACCGTACTTCGCCCTCTCCACGGAAAGGGCTCCTGTCGGCCTCTCCCACAGGTCTTCTCTGGCTGCAAACACCCCACCGTTGTCTGGCCAGCTCCCTGTCTAGGCTCCAACAGGCTGACACATCTTGCTGTCGGCCGTCCCCACACAGGAGACAATTCTTTCTCGTCGTCGGCTCCCAGGCGACAGCAACCTCCACTGTCATACGTCCCCACCCAGGAGACAACGAGGCGACAGCTAACCTCTGCTTCACGCTGTATTTTCTTGAGCCCTCAGCAAGACGGGCGAGTTCACTTTCCCTTAAGTGAGTCACCCACTCCCTGGTTTTCAAGCAGCTTATATTCATTCTCAAACAAGAGAGAACCCGAGTTTAACTGGCTCAACCAATGGGAAACACGGGCACCCACACATCACACGATTTGTACCAATAAATCCCAAAGTTATTTTTATTCCACCAATGGAATCACTAGTCATCTACACATACACACACACAACAGCTGCTAGCGCTAACCAAGACTTGGGTACCAAGTGGTTAATGCATAACCTCCCATTCAAATCATGTTCGATTCCCCGAAGCTACCCATTGTACTAACAGCCTGGACTCCTCTACCAGCCAGGACTGATGCTTCGAGTAGTTACTACCTCTATAGACAACAAGGTGCAAACCACTCAATAGGGCCCAAGCCTTCCATTCATTCCCCAGAACAAGGACGACTGAATGGTCGCTGTACTCTGCCTGCAGGCTGACGGTCACCTACCCGTGACGGTCACCTGACACGATCGCCTTCCCTTCAGGCCCACTGGAGAACCCAGTGAATAGCCAGCCAGTGGTCGGACTGGACACTTCTCTACCCAGGACCGGCAGGTCGGCAACTCCTTGTCACTATCCTCGGACATGCGAAACACTTCCCAGTAACTCTCCCTCCTTCAGTATACGACTCGGGGTATTCCCCTCTGGTAATGCCTGAATTCGCACACTTGAACAACCCAAGGAACTTGCTCTCAACAACAGCAACTACCCTTAATTTGCCTAAATGCTCGAGAACATTCGGCCGACTCATGACAGGTGTGTTTGTCAATGTATGTCAAGCAATAAGAGGAGGGGATAGGGTGGAGTGGGCTAGGGGTGCTGATGGGCGGGGTGAGGAGCAGGTGGTTTGCTTGCTTCATTGTATGTTTGATTTTTACATATTACCTCTGTGTGTGTGTGTGTGTGTGTGTGTGTGTGTGTGTGTGTGTGTGTGTGATGTCTTTAAAACTTCATGGTTTTACTCATGTATTTTCTAGACCAATATTTTTTTCAGTCTGCTATTTCCTCTCTCATTCCTGAAGACATGTTGTTGATGCCTGGGTCTTCATGAACAAACTTTCAGATAATAGCATAACTTTTGTTATACATTAATTGAATTCCCTCACCCCACCCTACCCCTCTTCTCTCGCTCCCTCTTTCTCTCTCTGTCTGTCTCTCTCTCATTGTTGAAACAATTGAAATGTATATTGTGAGCTGTTTTCCTATTCCAGGTTTTGCCGTTGGCTATTTTTGCCCTGAAGATAAGATTTTTGCTGCTATTCTCTCTCTGTCTGTCTCTCTGTCTCTGTCTATCTGTCTCTCTCTCTCTCTCTCTCTCTCTCTCTCTGATTTGTTTATGGAACTATGAAGACATATTGTAAGCTGTTTTTCATGGGGGTTTTTGGTCATGAAAGGTATACTGTTTGGGCTGTTACTATCCCACAGTGTAACTCTTCTGGTCATCTTATTGAATAAACACTTTTCATTCTGCTATATGTCATTTGCCTGTTGTTTGCCTGAACCCTTTTCTTTTCTTAGTCTGTAAGGTGTGAATCTGTCAGATGATAAAACAATAAAAGATAAATAAGCAGTCATCCCAAATTTATATTTTGGTTCCTTAATGAAGTAGCAACCAGTTTTCCTTCAATATGATCTTTTTTCTCTTTGATGTCTCACCTACTATGCATGTTCAGTGGTAATACTTCCAAGCACAGACTTAAAGAGGAAATTGAAACTGAGGTCAACATGAGAGCAGGGCATGAAGAGCTGCAGAATTTGAGATTTTTTTTCTCCGTTTTTTGAAGCTTATCTATATTATGAGGATGAGAGTAATGAAAAGGATGCTATGGAATTCCATTCTGATTAGAGACTACATGACAGGGCTGAACTCAATGATTCCTTTCGTGATACATATACGCGTCCATCAGGCCTGAGAGATACAGACACCTGCAGTGTTGGTCAGGCAATTTGGGCAGAAAAAATCTCATAAATAAATGTCTCTGATGGAATTGAACTCACAACCTCCCAGCCTAAAATCTTTGACGTTAAACATTGCATAGTGGCAGTTAGCTTCTCTCTGGTATTTAGTGTGTTGGTTAATAATAATAATAATAATAATGAATACTTATATAGCGCCTATTCTCGGCTAGAGGCCAAGCTCTAAGCGCTTTACAATCAATGCTCGTTTACACAACGGGCTGCCTACCTGGGTAGTGCCGACTGAAGAGCTGCCAGCTGGCGCTTCATTCAGTCGTTTCCCGTGTCATCCAGTCAGTATCGCTCAATATCGATCACTCATTTTCTTTACTTCCTTCATTCTTTCTATTTCTCACGCAGGGCGCATGCTATGTGTAACGTGTCATCCATACCAACGGCCAAACTGGCCTACTCTTCCGAAAGTTGGTGATGGGATTTTACGTGTGTGCAAGATGTTATGCATGCGTTCACACACGGAACCTCGGTTTATAGTCTCGTTCGAAGGACTGTAAGGGAAATGGAGTCAGAACCAATGTTAACTCCGAGGGAAAAAATCCCCCTGTACCGAAATGCCCCGGCGGAGGTTCGAACCCGCAACCCCAGGATCACCAAGATTACGAGTCAGGCGCTCTACCAGCTGAGCTATTCCGGCTCCCTACTGGTTACTGGAGGATTTTTGTTTGTGTGTATGTGTGTGTACCTACCCCTGCGTGTATGGTATGTGTGTGTGCGCGTGCGTGCGTGCGTGCATGCATATGAAGTAGCTTTAATAAAACTGGTAAAGTAAAGATAAAAGGTTCAAGTCCCATAGCCTAACAGGTCATAGGGGAGGTGTTTCAACATGATTTGGTGCACAGCATTATAAAAAGCAGGAACCACCCCTTTCCTTCTGCTGCTTATACCCTCCCTGACCTAAATCAAGTACCTATTTATTATGGCAAGGCAGACCGAGAAGGTTTAACAGCAAAGATGCAGTGAACAGGTGCAGAATAACTTGTTAAGAATATTAGTATGTGCTTAAGTTAATAGTAAAGGCACAGGGCAACAGTGAAGTTAAACTGCAGACGAACTGTAAAGGCACATGACAAAAGCAAAAGGTGTGAGATGATTGTAAAGGTGCAGTGTAATCGTAAAGGTGCAGGGTAGTTTTAAAGGTGTAGGGTATCATTAAAGATTCAGGGTGGCAATAAAGATGCAGGATAAAAGTACAAATGCAGCATAAGAGTGAAGACAGAGGGTAACAGTAAAGTTGCAGGGTAACAATATAGGTACAGAGTAGCAACCAAGGTCCCGGACAGGACAAAAGGTTAGGGAAGGTGCAGGGTAAAAGTAAAGACACAGGGTACCGGTAAAAGTACAGGGTGTAACAGTTAAGGTGCAGAGTAACCTAAATATGCTATGTAATAGTAATGACACAATTAACAGGAAGATGTAGGGCACCAAGAAAGGAGCAGGTGCCAGTAAATGTGCAATGTTAACTGTGAAATTAAGATGCTGGGCAACAATAAAGGTGCAGGGTAACAATGAGTGTGCAGGGTAACAGGGAAGGTGCAGGGTAACAATAAAGGTGCAGAGTATGTAAATGCGTGGGAAAAAGTAAAGGTGCAGAGTAATAGTAAAGATACAGGTTAACAATAAAGGTGCAGGACAATAGTAATGGTGTAGGGTTAAAGTACAGCACAATGTAACAAAAACTGTATAAGATAACAGTAAATGCGTGAGGTAATAGAAAAGGTGCAGGGTAACAGTAAAGGCGCAGGGTAAACATAACTTAAAGAGGAGGAAGATGTTGATAATTTAAAAAAGTAAATAATAATGATAATAATAGAACCAACAAACCCAATGATGGCATGGCGACAGTATTGAATGGGCAATAACTCAGAAAATTTGCAGATCTTCGTTATGTTTGAGTTATATCCCTTTGCTCGTGTGTATGTTTCTCTGCGCGCGCGCCTGTGTGCGTGGGGAGAAGGGGGGGGGGGGGGGGGGGGGCGCAGATCTGGATGTCTGGGAACTGAAGAGATAACAACGGTTTCAAGAAACAGCCTCTTGTATCGATCACGACATCTTTCAAAAGTTTCACGAGGGTATTATTTTGAGTTCGGTTCAGGGAACGAAGGGGTTTATAACTGTCCGGGGAAAAAAGAAAGCAGTTTGGTTTGATTCAGAGCGAAAAGAAAATGAAAAAGTGACTCGACATTTCTTACAATATCTAACCGATTTGCATGAGAGAGAGAGAGAGAGAGAGAGAGAGAGAGAGAGAGAGAGAGATGCATGCTCAGAATCGCAGAGATACAAAAGAAAGCACTGAATATGTTCGATAAAATATTCTGAAAAACAGTAAACGTTCCAAAGATATCATGGGGTAAATTTCAACTGCGGATGACAAAGTTTTTCCACAAAATAATGCAATCAAGGAGAAATGGTACAGTCACCGATTTTCTTCTCTTCTTCTCTTTTCCTCTCTTCTTCTTCTTTGTTTTGTTCTGATAGTTTGTTGGTTTTCTTTCCTTTTTTTTTTTTTTTTTTTTTTTTTTACGGAACCTGGAAACGAAGGCATTGAATGAAAACGAGCGTCGTTTTCATTCAACGCCTATCTCGCCCCGAATTGGATGAAGAATAAGTGTTTGCTCGTTCATTTTCATTGTCTTGAGTGTTGTGTATCGGGCCTGAAGAAGACCTAAGAGGTCAAACGCGTCTTTTTTGTCTTGAGATTCATTTGCCTACGTGCTTTTTGTTGGTGTTGTTGTTGTTTTCGGGCGGTGCTTTATCAATAACTTCTCAAATTTTTTTTAAACAAAATAGAAAAAGAAAGAAGTAAACCGCCCATTAATTTTCAGCAAACTTAAATTTAGAACTTCATCACAATGACAATTCTAGTGTAAAATTTGAAAATAATGGGAGACAAATTTGTCGACTCTTGATAGGATTTTTTTTTTTTTTAAAGTAGAGTGGAGGGGAAGGGGGGGAGGGGAATTGTTCACAATGCAGAACTCACCGTGTCCCACATCTGTTGTAAAGAATTCGTATCATCAAACATCCCTTTTTTGCATCCCACCTCTTCTCCTCCTTCTCCCTTCTCCCCCCACTCACCCCATCCCCCCCCCGCACCCCCAACCCCAAACAACCACCCCCACCCCCCAAATAAAAACAACAACAAAAAACTCCTTTTCTTTCTTTCTTTCTTTTTTTTTTCCCCTTTTTTCTTTTCTCTCTCTCTTTTTTTTGTTGTTGGTTGAATTCTTGTCACGTGATTGTTCAGGACCGAGAATAAGTTTGCCTGCACGGAGTTGTGTTCCATCATTATTTCCTTAACATTTGTTTCCTCGTTTTCCCTTTTCCTGTCGGCGAAAAAAAGACCAGTACTCGAATGCTGGATACATCAGAGATTTTTGTGTTGCCTGAGTGGCTTTGTATCTAACATTTATTTTGTGTTGCCGAGTGGCTTTGTATCTTAACATTTATTGTTGTGTTGCCTGAGTGGGGTTTGTATCTTAACATTTTTTGTTTGTTGCCTGAGTGGCTTTGTATCTTTAAAATTTATTGTTGTGTTGCCTGAGTGGCTTTTTTTATCTTAACATTTATTTTTGTGTTGCCTTGAGTGGCTTTGTATCTTAACATTTATTGTTGTGTTGCTGAGTGGCTTTGTATCTAACATTTAATTTTTGTGTTTCCTGAGTGGCTTTGTATCTTAACATTTAAATTTTTGTGTTGCCTGGGTGGCTTTGTATCTTAACATTTATTGTTGTATTGCCTGGGGGGCTTTGTATCTTAACATTTATGTTGTTTGCCTGGGTGGCTTGTATCTTAACATTTATTGTTGTGTTGCCTGGGTGGCTTTGTATCTTAACATTTATTGTTGTGTTGCCTGAGTGGCTTTGTAAACTTAACATTTATTGTTGTGTTGCCTGAGTGGCTTTGTATCTTAACCCTTTATTGTTGTGTTGCCTGAGTGGCTTTGTATCTTAACATTTATGTTGTGTTGCCTGAGTGGCTTTGTATCTTAACATTTATTGTTGTGTTGCCTGAGTGGCTTTGTATCTTAACATTTATTGTTGTGTTGCCTGAGTGGCTTTGTATCTTAACATTTATTGTTGTGTTGCCTGAGTGGCTTTGTATCTTAACATTTATTGTTGTGTTGCCTGAGTGGCTTTGTATCTTACATTTATTGTTGTGTTGCCTGATGGCTTTGTATCTAAACATTTAATTGTTGTGTTGCCTGAAATGGCTTTGTATCTTAACAAATTTTTTGTTGTGTTGCCTGAGTGGCTTTGTATCTTAACTTTATTGTTGTGTTGCCTGAGTGGCTTTGTATCTTAACATTTATTGTTGTGTTGCCTGAGTGGGTTTGTATCTTAACATTTATTGTTGTGTTGCCTGAGTGGCTTTGTATCTTAACATTTATTTTTGTGTTGCCTGAGTGGCTTTGTTTTCTTAACATTTATTGTTGTGTTGCCTGAGTGGCTTTGTATCTTTCATTTATTGTTGTGTTGCCTGAGTGGCTTTGTATCTTAACATTTATTGTTGTGTGCCTGAGTGGCTTTGTACTTAACATTTATTGTTTTGTTGCCTGAGTGCTTTTGTATCTTAACATTTTGTTGTGTTGCCTGAGTGGCTTTGTATCTTAACATTTATTGTTGTGTTGCCTGAGAGGCTTTGTATCTTACATTTATTTTTTTGTTGCTGAGTGGTTTGTATCTTAACATTTATTGTTGTGTTGCCTGAGTGGCTTTGTATCTTAACATTTTTTTGTTGTGTTGCCTGAGTGGCTTTGTATCTTAACATTTTTTGTTGTGTTGCCTTTAGTTGCAAAGTGAGGCGACGGCAGGGGGAAATCTACACAAATGTGAAAACTGATTCATGAGGCTTCGCCCAAAACGTAGACAAACGAATCACGAGATTTATTTTTCAAATTCATTTCATGTTTAACTTCCACTTAAGTCGTTATGATTTGAAAATCAATCATAAATCACTTGTACAGTAACTGTCGAAATGTACACAGAGCTTGACATCAGAAATAGCTGAATCACTGAAGATTTTTTTTTTTTAAATGAATAAATTTAAGTATTTTTAAAGAAAAATTCAACAAAAGAACAATAACAACAATAATGCTTCTCTGTTATTGTACCTCTGTTTGGTGTCAGCCCTAACAAAGAGGGTTTAAAAGGGGTTTTCAATGACACATAATCTCTCTCTCTCTCTCTCTCCTTTTCCTCTCTCTCTCCCCCACACACACCACACCCAAAACACACACACACACACACACACACTGAGTGGGGCGACAAAAACGAAGATGGCCACTTAAACAGCCTTAGGCCTGTAACATGCGTGGGAACTTGGGCAAACTGAAGGACACCTTAACTGCTTGGCTCCTCCTAACACAGCTCTGTGTCGCCTGATTCTGAAGAACTGGCTGCACCCCCAAAAATAATGGCCAAGGCCTTTCTTAAGGATTTGAGTATTTATTTGACTGCGCAGTTAGATTGCTTTGAGAATCTTTAATGTGCTGAAAGTTGAATCTCCCCATTTTGGGTTTTTATGGCCGTCAAGGTACAAGCCAGGTATTCCAAGCAGATAGATTAAAATCAAAGGAATGAGACTATTTGGGCATTTTGGCATAGTAACTTTTAAAAGTCTCCTGCCATTTTTCCCTTTTCACATGTGTAATTATAAACATTTGAACACACTATAAGCATTTGCTTGTTGATGTTCAAATTTTCACATTTTTTGTAAAGCTAGTGATTGTAAAGTGGAAAATAAATTTAAATTTAAACCAGACTATTTGGCGCTTCCAGTTGGCCCAATGATAAGCCTGAAATGTGACGTCAGCTAAGGGGAAGGTCACGTATTTGAAGATTTCTTCAGCTAAGGGGGGGGGGGGGGGGGTCATGTATTGTAAAGACTGCTTGTGATTTCATCGGTGAAAATCCCCTAAAACAAGGGAAATAATTGGTGGGGAGTAGTTCTTTAGATCAATGATCAGTTTAAAACATTAAATGCTGGCTCAAATTTATGGTAGGTCTCAAGACGCTTACATGGATTATATTACAGTGTTTTAGGGGAAAAAATTGTAATTGTGGTGTGTGGCCACTGAAGACTGTTCACAACGACAACAGTGTCAGACATTCTATATTGAAGGGTCAGGACAACAAAGATTTCAAACCGACTTTTCCAGGATCAAGATCACCTTGTCATGCCCTCGGAACCAATGAGATTCCTCTTTCTGTTGTTCCGGCGGTAACACATGTCACACGCAATCTGATTGGCTCAGAGATAACAGCATCACACGCAACCTAGGAGGTGTAAGATATCATCCTCGTTAGTTCGTAACTTGACTCCGCTAGAGGTCAGTGGGGAAGTGACGTGTTGGACTTCTGTGTGTGTGTGTGTGTGGTGTGTGTGTGTGTGTTTCATTTTAACGTCTTTCCACTAATCGTGATATTAGACGATATGTGTGTGTGTGTGTGTGTGTGTGTGTGTGTGTGTGTATCTTGTGGTGTGTGCGTGTGCGTGTGTGTGGTATTGCATGCTGTTGACAACATCGCCAACAACTGGGAACAATGTGTCAAGATATCAGTATCAGGATATATGTGTACACGTGCGTGTGTGTGGTGTGTGTGTGTGTGTGTGAGTGTGGTGTGGTGTGTGGTGGTGTGTGGTGCGTTGAGTGTGTGTGTGTGTGTGTGTGTGTGTGTGTGTGTGTGGTGTGTCCTCAACCAGTCTGCTGGTGTCACTCCAACCTCTGTCAACGAGTCTCTCTCCACTGTCTGTCGCCAGCTCATCCTGGGTCGTCCTCTTTTCCTCTGGCCTGCT
>CM031601.1:66924201-66941701 GCA_018398815.1 Conus ventricosus
TAATGATTAACAAGAAACTACCACTACAACACATGTAACCCATAATTTGCTTATTGTACACACACAAAACACCACACACACACACACACACACACACCCACACACACACACACACAACACACACATACCATGCACTTAACAAATGCATAGACATTACAAGAAAACAATTTCTTTTAACTTGACAATATAATGATGAAATATTGATCAGACTTTGAATAGTTGTAACTTTTGTTTAGATCAGGCTGCTATTAACATCATCCCTCCCCCCCCCCCCCCCCCCCCCCCCCCCTTCCCTTCAACTTCAGTCTCAAGGTTTTCTGTCCACTCTACAAGATCCCACTGATTATTAGCAGTCCTCTACCCTCCTGTCTCTCCCTACAACTTCAATCTTCATTGTTGTTTTTTTAGTCCACTAAAAGACAATCAAACTGATAATTTAACATACCCCACTCTACCCCCCACTTCACATCCCCCTCCCCCAACCCCCAGCCCCCTTTCTTCACCTCTGCTGGTTTCTGTATACTCCTACCTTCTTGATGACGTACCAGTTCTTCATCTTGACCTTGAGGGAAGCGCAGTTGTAGAAGGAGTACATCATGACTTCACTGGGGAAGTACTTGCTGAGGATCTCCCCCAACAGGTAACCATTGTGCATGTCCCTAATCAGAACAGTCACAGCAAGACAGGTCAGACAAGCTGGCACTCCAGCTGTTGTGAAGTGATGCTTCTTGTAAACAGGTCTTCTAACTGCCTTCCACAAAACAGAATCATCAGAATACTGAAGTTGGTCTTCAAGTGGTACAACAAGATGTACATGAAAACAAGTTGATCATACCAGCAGCAAAAGCATATCCATGGGTACATGCTGTTACTTGCTGATTCGTATTACATAATGCAAGCAACGTTGAGAAAGCTGCTTTCCCCGTACTTCAGTTCAAGCCATAGAATACTCAAGGCAAAAATGGACACTGCCAGATCTGTGCATTTCACACCACTCATTCCAGCGCCATGTCCACAGCCACAGCCTGACCCATCCTACCCAGCCCCAGCCCCAGCTCCCCAGTGTCAAGTCACCATGATGGATGAAACTGGTCTGTTTGGTCCCTGTCTTCCCAACTGAGCCCATCACAAAAAAAATCTGCTGTGGGCTGGGTCCAGTTAGAGCAGAAAAATCCCACAGGTAAATGGCTCTGATGAACCCATGATCTCCAGCTGGGAATCTGTGATGCTAAGGACTACCATGTCAGCTCTGTACTCCACTGACAGGAAGCACAGATTGTCCAAAAAGGTACGGCAACTTTTATTTGTTTTAATGACTGCAGCACACAACCTTTTCAAAGTGCTGCATCAGTTTCAAAGTGCCGCACCACGCTATAATGTTATATCAACACTTAAGTTCATAAATATTTCAAATGCCATGCATTCAAATGGGTAAATACTAGACCGTTTATTGTTGCTGAGAAAAAGAAATAGACAGTTGAGAAAAGCTGAATAAACAAAATATTCATAAATGAAACAAGAAAATATGAGAAATCTTAACAGAAATGAAGAGCTTGTGACGGAAACCTGATGTGGAATCTGTTAGCCTAGTGTTTTCCCCCCCGACACACTGCAAGTTAAGTCATTTTGTCACGAGTTCTCTGTGCAGTTCATTTGAAGCAGATAATTCAAGATTATACCAACCATTTTGGTATCCTCATCTCAAAGCTCAGATTGAGACTTTGTATCCATTTAACAACTTCTCTTGGTAGCCCAGACATGATTTCACATTTTCAAACTCATCGTGTTCCGTTAAAACCAGTCGGCACGAAAGCGTACTTTCTTTTTTCTCAGCAACTTTCATAGTCACGGGGTAAATATATTAATGTTAGCTCAATCAAAACACTGTTTGAATACAAATACTAATAATCATAACTTTTTCCTGTATAATTTGAGCTTTAGGTGTGTGTGTTGTTGTTTGTTTTTGTTTGTCGAATTCTGCAGACTATTTATTGTCCTTTGCTGTGGGACTTCCGGAAAGATAGCGAAAGTATGAAGGTTTGTTGACTGACTGTAAAGAAAACCGGTTATTTGTAAGTATTGGCTTTCTCCGCCTCGTATTTGACTCTTTTTAGTTTAGGGGGAAAAAAGGACGACAGGCAAAATATCCTAGGCCTAGTATAAGATTGAAGTAAATGTTGTTGGTCTCAGTCATTGACAGTCGGTAACAGTCAATGACAGACCAGAAAAGTTGGACAACAAAATTAATACTCAGTGTCACAGTCTGTCACTCTCTGGACACTGTGTGTGCCATGATGTTCATAAGCATCATTATGATCACAGTATTTCACCCCCTGGTCATTCTGAAGCTTGGGATTCATGCCCCAGTCCAAGGAAAATCAACAGATGTTTGGGAATTCATTGATCAAAGTGTTAGGATGCACAGGATAACAAGGTGTTCAGTGTCAGAGGCACACCTTCGTTTGGCGGAAAAAGGTGAATTATTGGCCATATCCACATTCGCTCCCAGTAAAAAGACTTTGGAATTTTTCCTTGAGCTTCTTTCCATCAATAGATTACCTTCTGTGATGAGGGTAAACACGGATGTTGCCAAATTGTTACTAACACTAACAGTAACATGTTATACAGAATTAATCAGAACAATGTAAAAAGTTTTATCTTGTAACTTTAGTTGATGATTGTGGCATTATATCAAGAAGAAGAAGAAGAAGATTTGAAACTTAAAAGAACCTTGTTGCTCTGACATGATTGGTGATAAAGACTGGACTATACATCTTTGACACACAAATACAGCCAATTACTATTACTTTTGTCCTGTGGTGGAGTCATAGATTCTTAGCTGACTTCACTTCCACCTGTCCAGAGCAGGCATATACAAAGCATAAACTGTTCCTGCAGCAACTTTAGTTTGTTGTGTGTTTTTCTTCTTTTTTTTCGCAGCATGGATTGCAATAGACCCATCAGGGTTAGTTTCCTTGAAGAGGAAGTTATTTTGACAAAGCCAAAGTTAACAGTGTAAATGAGCAGTGAACTGCCTACATGCTGTCTTGAAATGATTTTAACAGTGTTTGCAAATTCAAGAAAAAGGATATAATCAAATGCATCTTGGTCATAAAGTAAAACGTGGCATAAAATCATTAAGACAAATTACCATTCAGCTGAAAAGATTTCAGTTATTTTTAACAGCAGAGTTGGTTCAGCATCCATGTCCAAGGCTGAGATCATCCTTAAATATTTTGTTATCAACTCAATAATGAGATTTGCAGAGGCAAACAACAGTTCAGATTTAGAACTAGAAGATGCTGATCTTGTGACAACTCATGTAAGACTCTTTAGTTCAGAAAGAAAGAAGGGATGGGGAGAGGAAGGTGGAGAGAGCAAACCACAAACTTTTAAAACTAACTTTCAAAGAAGGTATGTCAGCTGATTGTTTTTCTTTTCTTTTGTATCAATCATGATGTTTTCTTCTTTTTTTTAAAAAGTGTGTTTACGTGTGTGTGTGTGTGTGTGTCTGTGTGTGTGTGTGTGTGTGTGTGGTGTGTGTGTGTTGAAAATAAACTCTGGTATGGGTCAGTATCTTGACTGATTGTAGAATATCTGGAGAGAGAGAGAAGATTCGGTAAATTCTGCCATTCCCACATTCTGATTGGTCAGACTGCCCACCATGGAGGGCATGGAAACATCAGCAGTCAGCCTCCTGAAGCGAGCTGTTGACCTTGACAGTGAAGGTCAGCGACTGGAGGAGGCCGCCACCTTGTATCAGGAGGGGGTCAGTCTGCTGCTGAATGTGATGAAAGGTCAGTGAGTCATTGTCCTCTCTGGCAGGACAGTATGTGGGGGGAAAAAATTATCTGTGTGAGTGGAAAAGACTGTATCTCTCCTCGGGTTGTGTGGTAAGACTGATTATGTCTGTGGCAAAGGCTGTATCTGTGTGCATGGAAAAGACTAGTTATGCCTGTGGAAAAAACTGTATCTGTGAAATGGAAAAGACTAGTTATGCCTGTGAAAAGACTGTATCTGTGTGTATGAAAAAGACTAGTTATGCCTGTGGAAAAGACTGTATCTGTGTGTATGAAAAAGACTAGTACATTTTATGCCTGTGGAAAAGACTGTATCTGTGTGTATGGAAAAGACTAGTACAGTTATGCCTGTGGAAAAGACTGTATCTATGTGCATGGAAAAGACTGTGTGTGTGTGTGTGTGTGTGTGTGTGGTGTGTGTGTGTGTGTGTGTGTGAAAGACTATTTATATATGTGAAAAGACTGTCATTATATGTGAAAAAGACTGTGTATGTGTTTGTGAAACGACTGTGTATGTAAAAAAGACTGTCTGTGTATATAATGAAAAGACTTCCATGGAAATGGCTGTACCTGTTGACTTTGGCCATAAACAGTACTGTTAGGGGAGGAGTGTAGGGCAATAAATTTCCAGATTATTGTTTCTTGTCCTGGGGACAAAAAAAGATAAGAAAATCTCTGTGTCTCCCCAAATTTCTACTAGCCTTCCCAAAGTAAAGAGAAATATGATAAAAGTAATGGCCAAAGTAAGGTAAATCAAAACCAGTAATGGCATGCTCTTCAAACACGTGAAGCTAGTCTGAGAAGTAGACATGATAAAGGGAGCAGACCTGTTGTTTCA
Organism: Conus ventricosus; assembly: GCA_018398815.1. NCBI lineage: Eukaryota > Metazoa > Mollusca > Gastropoda > Neogastropoda > Conidae > Conus > Conus ventricosus. The sequence goes on from CM031601.1 coordinate 66,928,840, forward strand.
GCGGTGACCAAGCACTATGCATGCACACAGCTGACACAATTTGGTGATGAGTCTATGCCATTCAGCACCTTGCTCTGGTTCCACTTCAGGAAAAAACAGGAGTAGTGGGGGGGTGAAAGTGTAAGGGGAGGAGGGAAGGGGACTGGTCAGCACTGAAGCAGACTGCACATTCTCAAGTCAGTCTTTCTCAGACATCGTCAAAAATTTGTTGCCCAAAGGACAAGGGAGAGAGCATTTCCACTTGTCTCCTATTTGTCCCAGATGATTGGATGGAAGGTGTTTTGAGCCTTGTGCTGTGTCAGTGTATGAGAGGACTACTTCTATTCAGTGTCTTTTCATGCTGTGTAATGAAGGGAGAAAATGAGACAGATACAATGAAAATAAAGAAAATGAGTTATAGGAGTTCATGAAATGATGAAGTCACCTGTGATGTTTAAAGCCACACACAATTGAGTGTTTTTTCATCATACAATTTATGCACTGGGTTTGGTTTGGAGTGCTTAACTGCTCCCTCTGAAACGTAATTCAGTGATAAAATTTTGGTTCTTGGACCTCCCAGATGGCACCAGAAATTTTGTTCCATGCCTGATCTGTTGTGATGCATTTATTTTCCCTTTCCAAAAGCATCTTTCTTCAATATCGTACAATATTTTTCAAAAGATGATCAGAAGAACAAGTGCTTAGGAAAAGGTCTGCAGTGACTGTTGTAGGAAACACGAATAAAACAACATTCTTCCTCATCGTGAATCTCTGACATGCTCCATCAGTCACACTAAGATCTCAACGAAACATTTCATGTGAATATTTGACTTTGTACGAAAACAGTAACAGTTGTGAACACCGCTTTTCATGCGACATTTTGATTTGGTTGCAAAGCGAGATGACTGCAGGCGTCACCTGTGATGTTTAAAGCCACACACACTTGAGTGTTTTTTTCATCATACAATTTAAAGCACTGGGTTTGGTTTGGAGTGCTTAACGCTCCCTCTGAAACGTAATTTGGATAAAAATCAGTTGAGTTTTGTTCTTAAAATCTTCTTTTTCAGAAAGTCATGAAGTAAAGACATGAGGCTTTGTATAACAATTATTTATTCACCTTACTATCATATGAAAAATCAAGATTGTTTAATCCCCCAAGTTCATTCCGTTAAGGCAAACCGGCTTTCAGTGAACTGAAGCAGTGACATTTCCTGTGAGCAGCCACATCTGATGCAGCCAAGAAGTGCGACTGAGGGAGAAAATTGAGGAGTATTTGAAGAGAGGGAGAGGATCTTAAAAAGCTGATACAGGCCAAGAAGGAAGGTAGGACCATCGTATTCTGATCTAGTTTACGTTGTTGTTGTTGTTGTTGCTGTTGTCCCTGTAAACCCCACGTTGCATATTAATTCAATCCTTGCCATTTTGATAATGCTGCATGGTTTTTGTACGGTTGTTTTATACACCTTGTCATAAATTATTTCAGTGCATGTCATTTTGTTGATAATACATTGTTACTGCAGTTTAATTCAATCCTTGCCTTTTTGATAATGCTGCATGGTTTTTTTTCATGGTTGTTGCATACACCTTGTCGTAAATTATTTCAGTGCATGTCATTTTGTTGATAATACATTGTTACTGCAGTTTTGTTTTATGCTCCTTGTTTTGCATTTTTTTAGTCCACATCATACTCATAACACTACACTGTGACTGCATTCATGTTTCTACAGCTTGTTATACATTATTTCTGTCCATGCTGTATTGTTAATGCTTCATTGTTTTCTGCATTGTTGTACTTTGATACAGTAAGTTTTGCATGATTTCAGCCCATGTCATATGGTCAATACTGTATTGTAACTGCATTCTTATTCTTGTCATTGCAAAAGACCCAGCTTTGTTACTTATGATGTCATTGGTATTACCATTAAGTATTGTGGTCATCATTATCATCATCACTATCATCACCCTCTTTATTACCACGATGACTGTCACGATCATAATCAGTTATCATTATGCTTGAAAATTCCACTGGCTGAGAGGGAAACGGAGAAACAAGGGATGGAGAGGGAGGTTGGGTACAGACATGTTTTCAGAAAGAAACAGTCTGAATTTTATTCAGAAACATCTTTTGTGGCAGTTATAGAAAAGAGAGCACACCAGCGCAGCACAATATGAAACAACACAACACAACAAAGCATAGCACAACTCAATGTAACTGTACTACTCTACAGCAGAATACAGGACAACACAGTATAGAACCATGCAATATGAAAAACCCCGTAGAATACAACACACTTTGGTAACAGTACAATGCAATGTAATTTTATTGAGTATAGTATACTGTTGTGCAACGCACTTAAATTGGATGGGTTAGAAATATTATTCTTACCAGTTCTGTAATGGCAGGGGAAAGGAAGGGATGGGGGATGTTAGGGGGGGGGGTGTTAAAAGTGTTCTCCAGAGGTTTTTGATTTGACTCAGAACATGTGATGTCATGATAGTAAAATCCTTCTCTGCGGTCTTTAATTTTCATTCACAACGTGTGGTACCTTGCCATACAGCTGGGAAGTACCACGAGCAGATACGCATTGCTGAGAATTCGACAGGCCACAGCTATGACGCCCTGTTTGGGCGATTCATCGAGGACAGTTTGACATCCGTTGAGGTGGAGGATCCTTACATCCGCTCCGTACATCAGGTAGAGATGCACTGTGGGGTTGTGGGAACAAGGGCAAACCCAAATGTACACCAGGACTTTGCCTCAGGGTGAGGTGGTTGTCAGCTCATGCTTCTCATGGTTTAATCGATATTGGAAGAGAGGTGTGTCATGTCTTTAGGAAAGATTCCCATGCATCAGAGGCAAAATAGATAAATAGATGAATTGCAGCTTATTTAACAACATTTTCAGTAATCTGCTGCATGTATCATGCCTGGTGAAGAAATAGAGTGTTACAAAATTCACGACATGAAGGTAAGCTGATATAAATAAGCTGCAAGTAAGTAAACTAGCATCTCCTGTTGTGTGTTGGTGATGAAATAAACGACAGCTGGATGAAATCAGATTATCATTTTGGTGGTGAAATACATGAACTACAACTTAAGAAGCTGTAACTGCAGTGCTTTTAACAGTGAAACACTCTGCTGTCATTTTGAAGCTTTTACAGAGGAAATACCTAAAAGAAAAATGTTTTCATCTTTTCTACCATGCCAGTTATTTGCCCTTGGTTGAATTGGTACAGATTTACAGTCATTTGATTCTGTTCTCTGATAAAGAAACTCTCGAAACATCTGCTGAGTGAAAGCAAATACCGCTGACAACTTATTCCAGCAAACACTGCAGCTTTGCAAATGCGTCACAAGCTGCTAACCAGTTATATGCATTGTTGTGATCAGTAACCAATGAAAACAAGGGATGCAAAGGGAAATTGGCAGTGATTGATCTTTGTTCTCTTCTACTTAGTCAGCCCAATAGCTGGCCAGGGGCACCCATTCAAAGACAAAACTTGCCCTTGGCAAAACTTCCACCGGCTTCAAGGAGAATATGGCCAGAAGGTTCTGCCTGTTTGTTCTAAGCTACACCTACGTATCCAACCTTCAAAACTTGTTCTGTGGAATATATACAGATGCACTGCCTGTGAGATTGATTCTAAATAATTTCAGGGCAAACTGGTGGTGGTTCTGATTTTGGGTTAAAAAAAAAAAAGGGGGGGGGGGGGATCTTCTGCGTTTAGATTGCTTAGTTATTTGAGGTATTCTGAGGAGTTGTTCTGACAAACTGTCACTTGTACTTACAAATTTTCTTTATAGAATTCTGTAATAATGAAGTCGTTGATGCCATCGCAGTGTGTCATAGTTGAATGCGTAGTCAAACCAGTCAGCGGCAAACATGAAGAGAAAAGTTATAGTTTAAGAAAAGGTTTTCTGTTCACTGTTAGATGTGTACTAAAACACTGCACTGGGGATAGTGGATTGTTTGCTGTTGCATTGTTATCAGATATACACTTTCTCCGCTTTTGTGAGCTGCTGTGAAGAAGAAATCATCACTGAAACATCCTTCTGATCACCAGCTTGGAGGAGGTGAGACTGCTTGCTTTGGGTTTCTCTGTACTATATTAATTTAATAAATTAAGTAATTCTGTCTTCACAACAGTTTGACTTCAGCTGAAGAGGACTGCTGATGATTAATAAATTCATTATCATTATCAATGTTGGTTCATTCATATTTGTCCTTCAAGTATTTTTGGCCACTTTTTTTCATATTATCCATACCTGTATGGAGGTTGTGTTTTGGTGACTTGTGATGAGCACTAACCACTTCCTGTGTCAGAAAAGAGCCTTCAGCACGAGAAGGTGATTCACCAAATTTCAGGTAATGACGTGTGTCCACGTTTGTGCAACCAGGCAGGGCAGAAGGTGAATTCACCAACTTGCAGGTAATGACGGTGTGTCCATGTTTGTGCAGAACCAGCAGGGCAAAAGGTGAATTCACCAACTTTCAGGGAATGATGGTGTGTCCATGTGTGTGCAGAACCAGGCAGGGCAGGAGGCCCAGCGACACAAACTGGACATGATCCAGAGGTCGCTGCACAAATACAATGTCCAGCTCACTGTGCATACTCGTCCACGCTCCACGACAGAGAGATCAGGTAGTGCTGCTGGCTTAGTGTAGATCAGGTAGTGAGTGCTGCTAGATTAGAGAATTACCTTGCTTGTGTGTGTGTGTGTATTTGTGTGTGTGTGTGTGTGGGTGTATTTGTGTGTGTGTGTGTGTGTGTGTGTGTGTGGGTGTATTTGTGTGTGTGTGTGTGTGGGGTGTGTGTGTGGGTGTATTTGTGTGTGTGTGTGTGTGTGGGTGGGTGTATTTGTGTGTGTGAAAGATGTGGTGCCTTGTGATTTCGGAGGAGGTCTGTTTTTCATGGCTCATCCAGAAGACTAGTGCTCAGACCGCTAACGGATAGGGGGAGAAAGCAAAAAGAAACAAAAACCTGCCGCATGCTAGACTCAAACTATGGAACCAGTTCTCACCTCTTGTCCACCACACCCCCTTTCACCTGTGTTCTGTTGCTAGTGACGTCATGGCCACCTCACCACCTTTCACCTATCCTCTGGTCCTGGGTTATTAACCTTTTCAGTACCATTCTGTTTCAGTCTCTGCTTGCTGAATGACAGTCTGTCTGCCTGCACTACATAATCATGTCAGGTTCCTGTTCACACTCTGCTGTGTGTTGGGTTATTTCACTAAACCAACTGTGTCAGACTTACCAAAGCATCAATTTTCATCACTCCTTTTGCATATTAATGGGAAATGCCTGGTCTGAAATATCTGTATGCTTTAGAAATACATTTTGTTGTTGTTTCAAACTGGCAATATTTTCTCCAATGACTCAGTGATAAAAGTGCTTGGAATCCAGCAACAGCAACAACATGTCCCACTCGAATACTTGGGGGGTGGGGGGGGACAAGCATATACACACCTGCAGTCAGTGTAGGAAGGTGAGATGAAGCTTCATGTATCACTTGACATGTTACCATCTTTCAATCTTTAATGAAAGAAAGCAAAGAAACTACGCTAGTGTCTCCAACATCAGTTCATTAAGCTTTCAGTGTTCATAACCAATAGCAATGAAAGTGTTAACTTAGCCTACTTTCACCTGTGCTGTGTTCTTTCTCTAGACAAGTTCCTGTCATCAGTTCAGTGTCTGTTTGTTACACTGGACTCTCTCACCTCTCCTGTTTGTGGTTCTGCAGGTTTGACACAGGCTGGGTGATCAAGATCGGACGAGGTCTGGACATCTACAGACCCACAGACAGCAAGTTCTCCATTGGCTTCTGTGACTTTGACCTACGACCTTGTCATGAGACAACTGTGGACATTTTCCACCGCAAATTTGTTAAACAGGGGGCAGCAGCATCACCCTGAAGAGTCTGGGTGTTTCCTGGCATGGCAGACATTGGGAGAGAGAAAAAGAAAGAGAGAGACGGAGAAAGAGAGAGAGAGGGAGAAAGAGAAAAGGAAAAAGAGAGGAAGAAAGAGAGGGAGAAAGAGTGTCTGTGTCTTTGTGTGTGTGTGCTTGCACGCATACATATGCAGGCATCTATGTGTGTTAGTATGCGTGCTGTGTACACATGTTGACAAAGAGATGAAGGGTGTATTGGTGTGTTTGTCAATGTATGTCCAAGCAATAAGAGGGAGGGGATAGGGTGGAGTGGGCTAGGGGTGCTGATGGGCGGGGTGAGGAGCAGGTGGTTTGCTTGCTTCATTGTATGTTTGATTTTTACATATTACCTCTGTGTGTGTGTGTGTGTGTGTGTGTGTGTGTGTGTTGTGTGTGTGATGTCTTTAAAACTTCATGGTTTTACTCATGTATTTTCTAGACCAATATTTTTTTCAGTCTGCTATTTCCTCTCTCATTCCTGAAGACATGTTGTTGATGCCTGGGTCTTCACGATACACGATACACGATATTTTATTTGTCCTCATAGAATACAAGGAAAATTTGTTTGTGGTGCCATTATCAAAATTCACATATTGCAACAACTTATAAACTAGTATATCATTAAAAATATTCCACTCTTTGCACTGTGCTCAGTCATTCCTTGTCAATTCATTTATCCATCTTGTGTCACTCTATATATATAAATATTAACACATGCACACACACACATCCTACCACCCTCTCCCCCACCCTCCACCCCCCAGTTACACACACACACCACACCAATACAGAATCACACACACACACACCGCCAAAACAGTGTCATACACACAAACACACACACACACACACCACACACACACACACACACACACACACACAGAGGTGCACACATCACCACCACAAACCACCATCACATATGCAATATTATAACAACACTTAAATAAACACTCCAACTGTAAAACAGAATGCTCCAAGATAAGCTCAAAGTTAAGTATAAAAAAGAAAAGAAAACAAAAACAATAGCACCATTCAAAGGATCAATAATATTGCAAAATGTATAATTACGTAAACTGTAAAAGTAACCTGCAGAGTTAAATACAAATCAGGAATAAAAGATTTACTGCTAAGTAAGATGTTTGAAGTTGGGTGAGAGAGAAAGAGAGAGAGAGAGAGAGAGACCAAAGGGAGATAATTCATAGGGGTGTGAAAATTGAAAAACAGACTTGTATGAACATTTCACTATAAAAAAACATATCATTCTCTATTAAACCAAGTATGGAATAAAAGAGCACAAAATTTCAATGCCAGGAAATTATATCACAAAAAGTATGATTGTATAAACAGTAAAAATAATACAATCAAATAAAGATATTTGTAGTAAAAATGGCTTGGATGGGGGGGGGGGTTTCCTTCACACACACACACACACACACACACACACACACACCACACACACACACACACACATATATATATATATATATATATATATATATATACATATACATACATATAAATACATATACACATACATACATATATATATACATACATACACACACATACATACATATACATACATATATAAATATATATATATATATATACAACAAACTAATAAATTCCAAGGATAAGTACCGATATATATATATATATATATATACACACATATACATGCATACACACATACACATACATACATATATATATACATATATATACACACACACATACATACATATATACACATACATACACATACATATACATGTACACACACGCATACACACACATGTATATACATACACACACACATAAATACATACATACACACACATACACATATATATTTATATAATGTAACAATACAATGACATTCAAAATGAAATTTTTGCACCATGCCATGATATCACAGAAAAGTATGATTATTTAAATAGTAAAAAAATAATTAAGTCATGTATAATTCAATGATTAAAACACACACACACGATTCAGCGTGAGATAGCCGTGGCGAGCGGTCACGCGTTCTGCGCTCTCTACAAGCGTTGAATACAGGCTGAGTGAGCGATTTTTCTGACTTAGCCGTTTTTTTCTTTTGTTTGAATCTCGTCCAGCGGTGTTCGCATTAATTTTCGATTCTCGTCGAGTTGAATGTTTTCATATTCGATTCGAATCATTTGCCATCGATTCTTTTCCTTTTTCTTTTTTCTTTCGTGGCTTGACATTTTGAAACTCGAAGATGTCCGGGATAGGCGTTAACCCAGTGTTTGTAAAGGCGAGGAATATTCCGGACTCCTCCAACAATCACCCCTCCGTGTTGGAAATCTGCCTAGCGGGCGAACGGGTTGCTGGCCAAGGGTCTGTTGTGGGAGCACAGCAGATCGGCAGCCTGTGGAGGATCTATCCCGCCACGCAGGACGCCCGAACAAAACTCCTCGTTCAAGGTATTTGTGTGAGAGGAACAGTTGTTCAATTGTCTAACACTAATCCTTTTACTTTGCGAGACGACACTGGTGAGGAAAAGCCATACACGAAAGTTTGGATCGATAACCTGCCAATTTCTGTAGCTGACTCAGAGATTGAACATTCCCTCATTAAAGTCGGGTGCGAATTGCGTTCAACGATAAAGGCAGAGATGCTGATGGAAAACTAACCCGTTTTCTTACAGAAGGCGTTTTCTGTTCATAACACTTCCACCCGTACCCCTGGAAAAAACTCTGAAAGTCAGCGTGTTCACTGCAAAGGTCTTTCAACCGTGAACAGAAAAAGGCAGAAGGTAAACAAGCTATTTGTTCCAAATGTCTGAGCACAGGTCACCATGCATCAGTTTGTAAGAAAGAGATTGTAGATTTTGCAGGCAGACTGGCCATAAGCAGGTGACCCATTGTGCCCGTTGGAAAAAACTAATGATACCAGTGTGAGTGAGAGTGTGGCTGTCCAGTGTGAACGTGTAGAGAAGGAAGCAGACAGCTCCCGTACCGATGAGAGCGAGACGACGAGAGAGGAGGAGAGTGGGCAGTCCAGGGGCCGTCCGGGGGAACGCCAGACGACTCTCACCTCTACCCTCCAGGTTCAGTCTGTACGTCGCCACAGGTCCGAGACGCCGAAGCGGCCCCGCTCCTGGGAGAGCACCAGTCCCAGGGAGGTGAAAGGGAAGGACAAAGCAAAAAAAAGGAACACGGGCCAAGATTACCGTAAGTCACCCCCTTTAAGTGCTAAATCTGACAAGAAAGGCGATACAGATGGGTGAAGCATTGCAATCCGTGGACTGAACCGGAATTTCGACCTTGCTGATGTTACGGACAATGGCCTGGAATGTTGTATATTTGGGTATGTTCGGTTACTGTAAAGAAAATTTGCACTCATGAAAAATTCCATATTATTCATGGATAAAATACGCATATGTTCTATTAATGTGAGAGGCTTGAAAAATAAATTTAAAAGAAATTCAGTTTTTCACTATTTAAAAGGTCAGAAATTTGATATAGTATGTCTCCAAGAGGCGCACATAACAACTAGTGATTTATTGATATGGGAAAAACAATGGGGGGGACAAATTTTTTACAACGAAGGCACAAACAGAAGTCAAGGAGAAGTTATTTTAATAGCTAAACATTTTGATGGGGAAGTTAAATTAGAAATTGCAAATAACAGAATTCTAGTAGTTTCAGTTAACTGTAATGATTATAGTTTCAATGTTGGAAACGCTTATGCGCCTAATAACTCGAGAGAAAAAATGTTGTTCATGAAAAATTTACAAGAAACGTTAAATGAATTTAGTGAAAACAATTTTCTTCTAGTTGGTGATTTTAACTGCGTTCTTAACAATGAGCTAGACATTGTATCAGGTCATGCCCATGCTGATCCAGAAGTTAGAGCATTTAACCATACTGTTGCTACTCTACAACTCACAGACATGTGAGAGCATTTCATAAAAGCGAAAAGACTTTACTTGGTCTCGAGCAAATCCCTTTATTGCCCGTCGCTTAGATTACTGTTTTTTATCTGAGGGAATGCTACAGTTCAGTATTTTGTGTGAACACACCAATTTTTCCTCACTCGGATCACAAAGCGATATCATTAGAACTCAACAGCAGCGATTTCAGTCGTGGTCCTAGTTATTGGAAATTTAATAATAGTTACTTAAAGGACCCAGTATTTGTTCAAAAGATGAATGATTTATTAGACAGAGAAATTAATAGTCTTCCAGACTCAAACTCATATATGTATACATGGGAATTATGTAAAATCAAAATTAGAGATTTTTGTAGTGAATATGGGAAAATTCTAGCCAGTAAAAGAAAAAATGATGAAAAGAAATCAGAGTTTGAAATCTTGGAAGTTGAAAAACAAATGATTCATAACGTTACGAGTAAAGACAACCAAGAACAATATTTGATATTAAAACAAAAGTTAGAATTACTACAAGCATACAAAGCAAAAGGTGTGCAGGTAAGAGCACGAATTAAGTGGATTGAAGAGGGTGAACGCAACACTAAATACTTCTGCAGTTTAGAAAAAGCAAGAGGAAAGAAGAAAGTCATCACAAGGTTGTGTAGAGACACAGGGGAAGTAATAACAGACCAGAGACAAATTTTAGAAGAACAGGTAACATTCTATAAAAAATTGTATAGTCAGCCGGTAGAAGTACACAACGTTAGTGAATCTGTTGATGTATTCTTAGAAAACGAAACCATTCCTTGTTTGGATGAAAATGACGTTGCTAGTTGCGAGGGTATGGTTACTACTGATGAAACAACAAACGCCTTAAAAAAGATGAAAAATGGATCAGCGCCAGGGAGCGATGGAATAAGTATTGAGTTTTTCAAATTTTTTTGGAATAAAATAAAAGTTTTCTTAACAAACTCGTTTGTGGAATCTTTTGATATAGGAGAACTAGCATATACCCAAAAGGAAGGCATAATAACATTGTTACACAAAGGGAAAGAACTTGAAAGAGACAAGCTGACTAATTGGAGACCTATAACTCTGACAAACACTGACTACAAGATACTGGCCAAAGTATTGGCAGAAAGACTTGGAAGAGTCATCCACAAATTAGTTAACGACGACCAAGTAGGATATATCAAAGGCAGAAACATTGCTACAATTATACGATCAATAGATGATACAATCAATTACCTTAAAGGTCTACTTTAGAGATTTTTGATAATTTGTTAAAAACAGGTCTACATGTCATATAACTACGGTATGGTATTCATTTTTTAAATAAAATCGCCGAAAGAATTTAATAGATAAAAAACGATTTTTGCACACCTGTTCAAACCCCGCGCGGTAGACCGAAAACCGTGACGTCACTTGATAGACTGGCCGTCAGCCGCGACCTACACAACAAGCCAACGCCAAGTGAAATCAACACGAGTTGCGAACCCCTACAGCCTAAAAAGTCACGAGGGGTGACAGATATTGTGCTGTAGGCGAGTGCAGCCGCTCAGCAGGAGACGGATATTCTTTGCACACATTTCCATCTGATGCAGATACTCGAAAGAAGTGGATTCGGTTCGTGCAACCATGCCGGGCAGCTAAAGTTCTTTCAACCACGTCAGTTCCAGCTGGACCCGCGGAAACGAGCTATTCCGACAATTGCCAAACGCGTTCGAGTGGATCAAAAACTTCGTCTGCATTGTGCGCGTATACTTTGAAGGCGGAGTGGTAAGCTCGTACAGATGAGAAACGATAGTCGCACTTTATTCTGTTCTTCTCTATGGACAGATCACATTTGTTTTAATTGAATGAACACGTTAAGGCTTGAAGAAGGAAATCCCCCGCTCGCCGTCCACGCGTATTGCATCAAGAAGTCAGTGGGTAGCCTCCTTCGAGACTTCGGTAAAGACCGAAACGCCTTCGGAATGCTGTGTTCGGTGTTCTCCAGCTGAACTGAACTGACGTGGTAAAAAGAACTTAGCGTTCAAACTGATAAGGTACAGGCCTTGCAGAAACATCCCCAGAGATCACTTGGCTGTCGCAATCATAGTCACTGCTTTTACATGATAAATTAAATACCGAGCGAGATGCGCAAGAACCATCAGAATCGTTTTTCTGTCGCCGTCGCTGTCCATCATTTGACGTCAAAATCCAAGAGCAGTTAAACCATCCAAGTTTTAGTTGATTACCTCCCGTTTTCTTGATTACAGGTAAAAGGGCCCACTTTCGCGATCGATTTCGTGTGACGGGAGCGAATCGGATGTTTTTTTTAAACCAATTTATCAAACATTTCATATTTCTGCATAAGCTGACCAATTATCGAAAACCTCTAAAGTAAACCTTTAAACAAACAAATAAACGGGTTACTTACGGCAGTTGATTTTTCAAAAGCCTTTGATTCGTGTCAAAAGATTTTCTGTTGCATGCTTTTAAAGTTTTTGGTTTCGGAACTGAATTTAGAAAGGGGGTTTTTCCATTCTGACAAAGAACCCTGCTAGTTCAATAAATCATGGGGGATGGATATCTGAACCGTTTAATCTTTCTTGTGGAAATTTAGACAAGGATGCCCTTTTTCCTCCATTAGCCTTTGTTTCTGGCAGTAGAGTTGTTAGCAATTAAAGTCAGAAATAGCTCTATATCTGGCATCAGCGCCCCAAACCCCACTGTGCCAGATAATAATCCTTTAAAAATCAAACAAATGGCGGATGATACAACCCTATTTCTTAGTGATAAAAGAGACATGGTCAAATCTATAGAAATTTTTACAACATTCCAAAGTTTCTCAGGTTTAAAAATTAAATATACAGAAAACGAAGTCTACCCATGGGAAGGCAGATAGGAGAACCAGAACTTCCTTTCACCACAGTTGATAAAATAAAGATATTAGGAATTATTTCCAACGTGATAGGATGGCCAGGAAAATTGAAGATAATTGGAGTAATAGGATTATAAATGAATAAATTGATCAGAGAATGGATAAACGGGATATCAGTATACAGGGT
>CM031601.1:66947149-66952149 GCA_018398815.1 Conus ventricosus
CACTAAAACAAGCAGTAAACAGTTTTGCTGACGTTGAGTAGGAAATAAAATCTCGCAAGAAAAGAAAAGAAAAAATAAACCTTGCATGCCTGTTTCTTCTGTTTTCATATTTGTACGCCACACCAGCAACTCGTTTCCGCCAACCCCCCCCCCCCCCCCCCCCCCCCCCCCCCACCCCTCCTTCTCTGCTATGTCTGCTTGAACTAACGGCAAGCAGACAACCTTAATCCACGCCTTTCGGCTCAAGGAGACAACCGGCCTCCTGATTTAGGGCACCGTCCATTTCACGGTGGGCACATCTGTATGCCCCCCCCCCCCTCCCCCTTGTCTCATAAACCAGGGGCAGTCACGCGTGTCCAATCCCACGGCCAGCCGACCGCCACGGTCCAGAGAAAACCCGCCTAGGCCGAGAAGGCACACGGGCAAATGTAACCTGACACAGCCCATTGGTGGAGAGCTGGGTGATGGATGCACGAGCGGGTCCCACCTGACCCTGTCTGACCCCATTAAATCGGTGTTCCGGATGGACAGGAAGTCCAGTGCGTGGTCAGCATGTCAGATGGTCAGAGAGGAAACCCTGTGTTTTCTGGCGGAACACTGGTGATGCTGTGTGAGACTGTTGGTGCACTACAATGGCTGGCACTGGCAGGTCATCCTAAAGATGACTTATTATTCTACGTGGGGTTGTCATTTATACACATGGAAAGATAATGTGGCTTGTAGCGCAGTGTCCTGCCTTGAGCACAGCTGTAACAGGTAGAACATGTGGCTTGTAGTGCAGGTGTCTGTGTTGAGCATAGCTGTAACAGTAGAACTATGTGGCTTGTAGCGCAGGTGTCCGCGTTGAGCATAGCTGTAATAGGTAGAACTAGCTAGCTGTCTGTATGGGTTTAGCTGTCTGTATGGGGTTTAGCTGTCTGTATGGGGTTCGGCTGTCTGTATGAGGTAGAGCTATGGGGTAAAGTCTGTATGGAGTTTAGCTGTCTGTATGGGGTTTAGCTGTCTGCATGGGTATAGCTGTCTGTATGGGGAATAGCGTCTGTAATGGGGAATAGCTGTCTGCACTGGGCCTAGCTGTGTGTATGGGGTATAGCTGTCTGTATGGGGCTGAGCTGTCTGTAATGGGATTTTGCTGTCTGTATGGGGTAGAGCTGTCTGTATAGGGTAGAGCTGTCTGTATGGAGTTTTAAGCTCTTTGTATGGGGTATCACTATCTGTACGGGGTATTGCTGTCTGTATGGGTATAGCTGTCTGTATAGACGTCCGTCACGGGTATTGCTGTCTGTATGAAGTAGAGCTGTGGTATGGGGTAGAACTGTCTTTATGGGGTAGAGCTGTCGGTATATGGTAGATCTGTCTTATGGGTAAAGCTGTCTGTATAGGGTAGATCTGTCTGCACAGGTAGAGCTGTCTGTCATGTTGCATTGTGGGCATGTCTGTATTCGGAAACAAACTTCGACGAAGAAACACATGACTATCCACAAGTTATATTTGTCTTTTTGGCTTCTTGTTTTTTTTTTATTTTTTACTTCCTTCCATCTTTTCCTTTTGTGTCTTTCTTTCTTTCCTTCTTTTTCTTCTCTGGCGTTAAAAAAAAACAAAAACAACATGAATGCTATTGGCATAAATGTGACTACTACCGGCATGGGTTGGAAAAGTGTCCACCTGAGTTGGCTACTGCCCGCATCAGTGTGAACTCTCTCTCTCTCTGCGGTGATTGTGAACATTGTGGGCATGAGTTCAGGCACTGTGGGGATGCGCGTGAACACCGACAGCCTGGTGTTCGAGCTTGGCATGAGTCTGGACACCATTGGCTTGAGTGTAGAAACCCATGGAAGGGGCGGGGATGTTGGAAAGAGGGAGGTGGGGAAGGGGGGGGTGCAGGGAAGGGAAGCAGAGAATCAAATAGCACACGCACGTGGTGAAAGTGCGACGGGGTCTAGAACGAAGTGGAAATGAAGACCTAATGCCAGGGAAGACAACACGACATGCCATCCGCCACCCGATGACCTATGACCTCAGCGCCCACCATTCACCCGGACCGGACCACTCCACTTGGCATAAAGGGGCGTAACTCTAATCAACGTCTTCTCGGGGCCGGGGAACTGTGTTGTATTGCTCTCCCTTTACTGACCCTCGAACGGACAATGACGCAGAGCAGGCAGGGAACGTTGTGGTCCGGACATCCAATTACACCCCGACCCCAAAGACTGTCTCCCGGGACGCATAGACACAGACCAGAGAAACGCGAAGGTCACGGCTGCCTGGATGACCTTGACCTCCAGGATCACGTGACTGACGAGGCAGAAGCGTTTCTTTTACCGGTGGGTGAAACGGAACAGGATCCCCGTCCCAAAGCAACCGACCCTCATTTGTCCCTGGAGTTGCCTAGGCGTAAAAATGCATTCAAACTTTTGCTTGGCAGCTGTTTCTTAGAGTCCATTGTCCGCCATTAGATTCCTGCCGCGGGCTGACACGCCTGAGTGACTGTGATGACGTCTGTCTGGAAGATCCCTGCCGCGAGT
The DNA here is from genome assembly GCA_018398815.1 of Conus ventricosus. Classification (NCBI taxonomy): domain Eukaryota; kingdom Metazoa; phylum Mollusca; class Gastropoda; order Neogastropoda; family Conidae; genus Conus; species Conus ventricosus. The sequence goes on from CM031601.1 coordinate 66,949,675, forward strand.
GGACACGCATGGGTTGTCATATCAGCGTCTTTCGGAAAGCAGACACAGCGGGGGTATGTAAGAGTGCAGCGGATTGGTGTGTCGTGGACACGTGATGTTCCGGAAGTGTCTGCTTGGAACGCCTTGTTGGATTGAATTATTTGTGTGGCTGAGGATTCTCGTCTGCCCGAAGATTTTCCACTGTATGTGAAAAAAAAAAGTCTGCGTGCGTGCGTGCGCGCGCCCGCGTGCACGCATGTGTATGTGTGTCTGAGAGAGAGAGAGAGAGAGAGAGAGAGAGAGAGAGAGAGAGAGGAGAGAGAGTGAGTGTGTGTGTGTGTGTGTGTGTGTGTGTGTGTGTGTGTGTATGTGTGCACGTGTGCACGCGCATATCTCTCTCTCTCTCTCTCTCTCTCTCTCTCTCTCTCTCTCTCTCTCTCTCTCTCTCTCTCTCTCCCCCTCTATGTCAGTGTGAGTGTGTGTGTGTGTGGACACACAGGCGCGTGCGCGCGTGTGTGTATGTGTGTGTGACTCTTGTTTGTGACTGTGGGGATGCACATATGCATCTCTCTCTCTCCATATATATATATATATATATATATATATATATATATATATATTATATATATATATATATATATATATATATATATACATGTGTGTGTGTGTGTGTGTGTGTGTGTGTGTGTGTGTGTGTGTGTGTGTGTGTGTGTTAGTGAATGCGAGCGCGCACGCGTGTGTAAGCGCATACGAGCAAACGTTTCAGCAGCGTACGTTCACACATCTCGTGACAAACACCTTAGAAAACTCAACCCTGCAGCCCCCCAATCCCCCAGCTCCTCTCAGGATTTGTCCTCGATGTAAACGATCCATCTTCATGTTGAACCACCCAACACTGGGGAAAGAGAGCAGGGAGACAAACAGGGGGTGCAGTCTATCCATCTTCATATTGAACTGTCCAGCCCTGGTGAGACAGACAAGGGAGACAAAGGGGGTGCAGTCTATCCATCTTCATATTGAACTGTCCAGCCCTGGTGAGACAGACAAGGGAGACAAACGGGGGGGGGGGGGGGGTGCAGTCTATCCATCTTCATATTGAACTGTCCAGCACTGGTGAGACAGACAAGGGAGACAAACGGGGGGGGGGGGGGGTGCAGTCTGTCCATCTTCATATTGAACTGTCCAGCACTGGTGAGACAGACAAGGGAGACAAAGGGGGGGGGGGGGGGGTGCAGTCTATCCATCTTCATATTGAACTGTCCAGCACTGGTGAGACAGACAAGGGAGACAAAGGGGGGAGGGGGGTGCAGTCTGTCCATCTTCATATTGAACTGTCCAGCACTGGCGAGACAGACAAGGGTCACAAAAAAGGGGGTGCATTCTATCCATCTTCACGCTGAACGACGCAGCGCCAGAGAGAATGAAGAAAAATAATGGAAGTGTGGTGGTAGGGGGGGTGGGGTGGGGGGGGGTGCGAGGGAAGTCATTATCGGCTGCCTGCTGAGTCTGTGGCGAGAAGACAGTGATGTCCAGAGAATTCCGTTCACACCCCTCCTCCGTCATCCACGTGCCCAGCTCTGCACGTACTGACAGACTGGGTCCCTGGAGAGAGAGAGAGAGAGAGAGAGAGAGAGAGAGAGAGAGAGAGAGAGAGAGAGAAAGAGAGAGAGAGAGAGAGAGAGAGAGAGAGAACCCAAATCGGAGAACCTATTTTTAGAATAAAAGATAGATAAGCGTGGCGCCGCGAGGAATCTCTTCCTTTCCCTTGTCACTCCCGTGGAAGATGAAGCAGGTCCCCCCTGGTAGAGCAGCGCTGGGCAAGCCCGGCAAACACAGACACAGGTCCCCCCTGGTAGAGCAGCGCTGGGCAAGCCCGGCAAACACAGACACAGGTCCCCCCTGGTAGAGCAGCGCTGGGCAAGCCCGGCAAACACAGACACCTGCTGTGGTGGTCAGGCAGTAAAGCAACACCCTCAGAGACACGTCCAGCAAGCGGAAAAAAAACTCAGACTGCATGGTTCAGCTCCTTCAGTATGAGCCCGTGGCACACCGCACCCGAGGTGGGAATCCACAGGGACTGAAACATCACACAAAACCAATGTTTTTCATGACAGTCGTGCCATTGACTCACCACCCTGAGACGTTGGCTGTAAGACCACGGTGTGTGTGTGTGTGTGTGTGTGTGTGTGTGTGTGAGAGAGAGAGAGAGGAGAGAGAGAGAGAGAGAGAGAGAGAGAGAGAGAGAGAGTGTGTGTGGTGTGTGTTCGTTTTCTTTCTTTTTTTAATGTTTTTTTTGTTGCTTGTTTCATTCACTTGTACAGAAGATTCCATACAATGGATACCCACCCCTTTGGAAAATACACTTTCCATATAATAACAAAAAGACTTCAGTACGGTAGTTTCGTTCTAGTTTTTGTTTTTGCTGGCTTCGCCAGCTTGAGCGATTTAGTATTTATAGACAATTCATACAAAGCTATCCATGCCGCAGTGATTCAG
>CM031601.1:66959649-66962149 GCA_018398815.1 Conus ventricosus
ATGCCAGTGTGGCACAGAACAACATCATGATGCCAGTGTGGCACAGAACAACCTCATGATGCCAGTGTGGCACAGAACAACATCATGATGCCAGTGTGGCACAGAACAACATCATGATGCCAGTGTGGCACAGAACAACATCATGATGCCAGTGTGGCACAGAACAACATCATGATGCCAGTGTGGCACAGAACAACATCATGATGCCAGTGTGGCACAGAACAACATCATTATGCCAGTGTGGCACAGAACAACATCATGATGCCAGTGTGGCACAGAACATCATGATGCCAGTGTGGCACAGAACAACCTCATGATGCCAGTGTGGCACAGAACAACCCAATTTACCAAAGTTTCAAAGTGAGGTGTCTGCAGGCGGAGATTGAAACAAATTTTAAAGAGAGATTATAATTTTTCTCCGGACAAAAGGGACAAATCACGACGCGTTTCGACCTTTTTGGTCTTCTTCAGGCAAAACAAACAACATTCAGGACATTGAAAACGACGGACGAGCCATCAGTTATCTTCTCAAATTGGTCGCAAAATGAACGTTGAATCACAATTTACGAGGGAATGTACATAAAATATAAAAGAAAACGACCCCCCCCCCAAAAAAAAACAAACAACAACAACAACAACAACAACAACAACAACAACAAACCAAACAAACAAAAACCCCACCAGACAAGCAAACCACGAGTAAACAAAGGAGCGCTGTATAACTAATTGCTCCCCATGACTCACACAATATAACAAAGAGACTATTTTTCTCAGAACAATGATGGCCTTGACCGCCATCTGGTGAAAGGGGCGTAACCCCCTCCTCGCTTCCCCCCCCGCTCCCCCCTTCCAGTCCATATGTGGTCAGGAAATATTTACAGGAAGGTCACAATAGACCTTCAGCAACGTAACTTAAATGAGTGACAAAACCAGTTGCAGTGTTGCTGCCGCTATCATACATAAAGCTGACTTTTGTGTTTCTGTACTGATAGGTCGTATCTCCGTTTCTAAAACGTCTCTATCAAATACTGTCCTCTTCAAACTATGTGAACTGTATACTTTAACAGCTGTCCGGTATCTTGTTTACCTTGGCTCAAAGTTGCACTTTCTCATGTAAGATTTCATTTTATTACCTCAACAGAAGTCTTAACTCTCGAGTTGAAATAAATAAAATTATAAAAAAAACCAGTATGGGCCTCTTGTGAAAGCACAGCAATGGAAGATAAGCTGTTACCATGTTTGGTCATCTCAGGACATTCTTCTTTTGCTTCTGTCCAGTTTTCCTCGGCCACATGGCACACTGATACTGGGCAGCTTTCAAAACACACTATTCAAAGCCCTTCCATATTACTACTATCGATTTTGTTCTGCATTAAAATAGCTTGCCATGACTCATAATAGTCATGTCTTATTCTGTCTTCAGCAACACAACAATTTCCTAAAATAAACATACTTGCTAAAAACAAACAAACAAACAAACAAACAAACAAACAAACAAACACACCTGACAATCTAAAAAAAAAAAGGCCGTCATTATCACACATGAAAGAGATATTGATCCATTTAAATCCGGTGCCAAATCCCCATGCAGGAAGCGAGTTTATCTCAACAAAGTACCAGGACTTTGCGAGAAAGAGAGAGAGAGAGGAGAGAGAGAGAGAGAGAGAGAGAGAGAGAGAGAGAGAGAGAGAGAGAGATCAGAAAACTTTTATTCGATCAAGGATTGAGATTTTAGACAAGCGTATTTTTCCTCTGTGTGTGTGTGTGTGTGTGTGTGTGTGTGTGTGTGTGTGTGTGTGTGTGTGAGAGAGAGAGAGAGAGAGGAGAGAGAGAGAGAGAGAGAGAGAGAGAGAGAGAGAGAGAGAGAGAGAGAGATCAGAAAACTTTTATTCGATCAAGGATTGAGATTTTAGACAAGCGTATTTTTCCTCTGTGTGTGTGTGTGTGTGAGAGAGAGAGAGAGAGAGAGAGAGGAGAGAGAGAGAGAGAGAGAGAGAGAGAGAGAGAGAGAGAGAGAGAGAGAGAGAGAGAGAGAGAGAAGAAGAAGAAGAAGAAGAGAGAAAACAAAAACGAGCACAGGAATAGGAATGGGACCAAGACCACAAAAGAAAAGAGCAGGCAGGAGAGACGAGATCAACAGAGCGCGTGAAGGCAATCTAAGGTGAGTCAGGTAATCCTTTTGGCCTCTCCAAGGTCTCTGTTTGTCAGGCAGGTCCCTTGATGCCTTGCAGAGAGCCAGAGACGGTGAATTATTCATGGACTAGCTCTGTCAACACAGGGCAAGAGGAACTCGCGCGAGCACCCCTTCCATTCCCCCTCTCTCCCCCACACATCCACTCTCTCTCTCTCTTTCTCTCTCTCCACACACACACACACACAAGAGCGCGCACGCACGCACGCACGCACGCACGCACGCACGCATGCACGCACGCACGCACGCACGCACGCACGCACGCACGCACGCACGCACGCACGCACGCACACACACACACACACACAC
>CM031601.1:66967149-66974649 GCA_018398815.1 Conus ventricosus
TCCAAAAAATATCTTCACTCTCATTCTCTTAAGTATGATTTATTCCATCCTAATTAAAAAGCAGTCAGTGAGAACCATTTTTACCACACAATGCTGACTAACATTGTAGAGGAATGGCACTCAAGTATGAACAACCGTTTATGTGCTGGTTCAGTTTTTGTGGATTTTGCAAAAGCCTTCCTCGTCATTGAAAGCAGCCTTCTTTCAACAACAACAAAAAAAAATCATTTACGGTGTAAGCTTGGACATTGTAAACTAAGTAATTTTTCTAAACACCAGAAGGCAGGTAGTTTCTCAATATTCTGTATACCCATCCCCCATAACTGTCAAATATGACCAGGGATCCGCTGTTTTGATTTCAATTTATATATGATTTACCCCTTAACTTGAAAATTTAAATGTGTTCTCTTTGCTGATAAAACCGTTCTGCACACTACAGACAAGAACCATGATGGAGTTTACACTCTTCAGCAAAAAAAACACACAAACAAACAAAATTCTTGATTCGCTCGTCAGGCAGTCTGAAGCAAATCATACGGCTGTCTGACCTCAAATAAATCAAATCCTAGGTTAATAACAGCACGACGGAAATGTCAAACTTTTGAAAGCACTTTATTAAAGCTTAAAGTTTATGATTGACCAATGGGGTGAAGTTGACTCTTGTTAATTATCAGGTCTTACAGTGGATGATAATCTATCTTGGTCCGACCACGCTGCTGTACTTTGCTACAAAATTACCCACTATTGTTTTCAATTCAATAGAAAGAAAGAGCATTTTCTAGATCAACACACCCGGAAGCTATTTTTCATGCATGCATTCAACCAGACATGGAATATGCATCACCATGCTGGGACCTATCATGTAAAAGCTTAGATAGGCGATCAAATCTTCTTCTCTTCTCCCTCATAACTACAAACACTTGCACATTCTTCCTTTTAGTCTTAAATTTTGCCGCATTAAAGCTGGCTTCATGTAAAAGAAATCATGACTAAACTGACAATATCCTATCTCTACAAAAGATCTGAAAATACAATTTCTAATAACAATTATATAATTAATGCCGTTCCTACCCCTCGTCGCACGACCAATCTTTTTCTGTCATCCCTCACTTACTCTGGAAGTAAATTATGGAACGGGATGTAAGATGCCTTTAAATACAAATCCAGTTGATCGGCTTTCAGAATATGATCCCATAAATATTCTTATGGAAAAGTTATAACCAGCGCTTCCGAAAATTGGTCTCCTTGTATACGATTGTGTTTATGTGAGGAAGCCTTTTCATGAGCATATAGTGACATGGCGTGGTAATGGAGGTAGTATGGGTGGGGTGATTGCATATGTGTGCATGCGCGTACGGTGTGTGTGCGTGCGTGCGCGCGCGCGTACGCGCGCGTGTGTGTGTTGTGTGTGTGTGTGCATGTGTGTGTGTGTGCATGTGTGTGTGTGTGTGTGTGTGGTGTGCGCGCGCGCGCGCGCGTGTGTGTTCTTTTTGTCCTTCCCTAACTCCTGTCCGTCCTCCCCCGGTATCTCTCTCTCTCTCTCTCTCTCTCGTGTTTCAATACAATGCAACGTTACCACAAGTTTTGCCGGCTCCATGTGCACGCTTTCCCAGCCTTGTGTGACGTCACGGGTCATTGTTACTATACCTGTGCTTTCGAAGGGAGCATTATCACCCTTTGAGAGCGGCCACCGAGGTGGCGCCTCAGTGCAAAATGGAGCGCTATCTTTGCCTTCCCCGTTTACACCTGACACCGTTCGTTTTTGTGCGGGAAAGGCCCGATAAGGTCGACAGTACAGAGTTTGTGGTGACCTCAGAGGTCAAGTAGTTAAGCAGCCCTTTGAAGAAATGGAAATGGCCCCGTTTCTTTTATTATAAACTTTTTTTATTTGTGAAATGTGGAAAGAGATTTTGTCCGTGGATTTGGGTTCGATGAATTAATTCGATTCTATATGTCAAGAGTGACAGTGGAAATTTGCATGACTTGTCCACTTCTTCTGTTCCTAGCCTTTTGTTGAGGGCACAGGGGTTTGGGAGTGAGAAATCTAGCGGATGACAGAAAAAGAGCTGTCACTGTGCATTGTGCTAGCACTTAGAAACAACCAAATACTGGAAGTGCCTCGGACTCGGCCACAATATGTCTCAAGGACTGAATTGTATATATATTTTTTATAATGAGATTGCAGCGTGACTGGAGAGAGAGAGAGGGAGAGAGAGAGAGAGAGAGAGAGAGAGATTATGACGTTTATAGCCAAAGGGCATTGTCAGGATTGTCAGCTCATTGTAGTCAGCTCTCAAAATAGGTTAAAAGAAACACACACACACAATGGGTGGGGGTGGGGGTGGGGAAAGAGACAACACCAACAATAATAACAACAACAAAAGAATTAATGTACTGACAACATGTTGGAGTTAAAAGGGAAACTGTTTGCACCGACCCGAACCTTGGCACATCACCAAGAACCTGAAGGAGCCTGGTGAGCTGTTCTTCAGTGTGGTGCCCAAACGCTCTTCATTGAAGTAAGGGAGAAGAAGAAGAAGAAGAAGAAGATGAAGATGATGATGATGATGATGATGAAGATGATGAGGGTGTATTGAGATATAACAGATTATGTAGGGGGCGGAAGGTGGGTTGGGGGTGGGGGTAAGGACACGCAAACATAACGATACCGAGTTCTTTGTGCAGGAATGTGATTTCACGGCAAACGTTTCTTACGACAAGTTTAGTGTGAGGTCACACAGCTGAGTTCAGGGTTATGGTTGAGATCAAGCGGAAACGATTTTGTCAACCTCGGGGTACGTCAGTGGAGGAAGGACTAGCGCACAGCCCAAACACACTCACAGCTTGCTTACAATCTCATTCATATATCATGCATTCGTCAAATCAAACCACTAGTAAAGTCTATAACTTTACTACACATAATCATGGAAAAAAAACACATCAATGCGCATGGAGTCAAACAAAATAAAACATTCTCTCTTTCCTTGAACTTCACAAAACCATTTATCTAAATCATCATAACTAACCCGGGTATAAATAGATTTTCTACTTTACCTGGCCAGGTGATCTTAAACTATTTACGAGTCACTGTCTTTCCTTTTCTTCTTTTTTTTTTCCTTTTCACTGTCACTTTCACAAACACCAGTCATGACACAACTGCTGGCACTGGTCAGGTTGGACCGCCGGCACTGGTCAGGTTGGACTGCTGGCACTGGTCAGGTTACTGGCCTTGGCCTGTGGTTCTGCCTGATGAAAGTGGCGCTGCCAGGTATGAGGTCGAACCCCGGTTCAGATTGAATAGTGACTACCAGACATTGATCTGTTCTCCTTTCTTCCTTCCTGCACTAACGCATTGCACTCTCTCTCTCTCTCTCTCTCTCTCTCTCTCTCTCTCTCTCTCTCTCTCTTCTAGTCTGCTATATCAAATGGACATAGTTGCCTTTTTTTCTTTTTTTTTTCTTCTTTTTTTTTCTCTTCATCGATTAGCAACTCTCTCTCTCAACATCTCTCCTTAGTCCTTCCTCTGCAGACTCTATATGGTGCTAATGCTTCAACTCGGTTCTCTTCACTCCTCCTCTCATCTCTCTGCTTTTCTCTCGTGCAGAGCCTACTCCCAGAACCTCTCCCTCTATCTCTTCTTTTCTTCCCCTCCCTCCCCTAGCTTTCTTATTCTGTTCCTACCTGTCAAAAGGGTGAGTACCATTGGTCAGTATTTTTCCCGCCTTGTACCGAGGTTACCTCCCCTCTAATTTCATTGGACATGCGAATCATGAAAGTCACATCTACCGGCCTTGCTCTCTGTGGTGGTCAATGGGTCATTTAATTAATTAACTTGGTTTCATCCCCACTACACAATACCTCCTCCCTTCCTACTTTAACCGGCGACGTCTGGCTTAACTGTGGGCACTGGTCTTGCAAATTAGCTGTATCAGTCTGACCTAGACGTAGAGATCCGTCTGGCCAGACCTATTGAGACGTTGGTCAAGCCACTCAGTCTGTCTGCAGGACGGTGCCGTCTCCGTGAAGGACTAGAAAATAGCCTCCTCGCCGTGCCTAATTGGCTGACGCGACACATGAAGTCGTCTGCCTGGAAACCAAGATGTTTGAGTTTGGAACTTATGTCCAATTGAACTGGCTGGCGACTGACCACGATTTCGGTTTTTCTTTTTTTTGTCTGTGACAGATTTGAATAGATGAAAATGGCCTCACTTCAGTGGGAAAAAAACCCATATCTTTACTTATGGAGTTAACAAATCAGTTCAGTGCTGCATGGCAACAAGGGAAGTGACAATATGCATGACTTGCGCACTCCTTGTTTGGCGACGCAATCGTCAGAGTATGGTTGATGGAAGTGGAAGGTATGCCCCAGACAAACAACAACAACAACAACAACAAAACAGCAACAGAAACAACAAGAACAACAACAACAACACATAGAAAACGGGTTCCTATTGGTTGTGTTGCATGTAGGAACACCAGCACATTGGAACTAACTGCTTCCAGAACGCCGCCAACATGAAATCTCTTTCAGGAAAGCCACTGCTGCTGTACCTCAAAGGCCGAACTGTGCCGTGCATGTCTTTGAACGAAGACTGATCTGATGGCAAATGCCATGACTGTGCGGCTTGAAGTTCTAACAGAGAATATTTGAGGCTGCTGATTTGAATGTCTGCACCGAACTTACATCTGTCGGAGAGGAGGACGGGATAAAAATGTCACGTGACAGCGGGTGTCTCCTCCTCCTATGGTTCTCTCCCTTCTCTCGAGTCCACGTTCTCATTTCCGCCCGGCCTGTCCAGCAGGAAGTAGGTGGAGGTCAGCTGACCAGGCCCGGAAGCAGTTGTCTGGCCTTTTCCGACTTGTCGTGACGTGCAGTTTGTGACAAACTGAGTACTGGACTCACACGTACGGAGAGAGAGAGAGAGAGAGAGAGAGAGAGAGAGAGGAGAGAGAGAGAGAGAGAGAGAGAGAGAGCATTTTCTCTCTCTCTTTCTTTGTCTCTCTCTCTCTCTCTCTCTCTCTCTCTCTCTCTCTCTCTCTCTCTCTCTTTCTCTCTCTCTCTGTATTACAGAGACACACAGACACGGACGCACAGACACACACAGAGTGACACAGACACACACACACACACACACACACACACACACACACACACACACACACACACACACACACACACACACACATGTGCGCGCGCCCACACGCGCACACACACACACACACACACACACACACACACACACACACACACACACACACACACACATACACGCACACACTCTGTCATTCACTCACACACACACACACATACACACACAACACACACACACACACACACACACACACACACAGAAAGAGAGAGAAAAGAGAGAGAGAGAGAGAGAGAGAGAGAGAGAGAGAGAGAGAGAGAGAGAGAGAGAGAGAGAGAGCGACAGACAGACAGACAGACAGACAGAGAGAGAGAGAGAGGGGGGGGGGAGGAAGACAGCAGGACGGAACTAGCTACGGTCAAACCTTTGTTGAGAACTGTGTGACCCAGACCTACACAAGCGATCAGCTAGGTGTCAGTGTTGCCTTCTGTGTCACCAGCCAGCTGAGTCAACAACACACAGGCGCTACCCCCACCACGCCCACCTGCCCTCAGCCCTTGAGCGGGCGCGCAGGGCCAAACACACACAACACGACAGTGGCAAGGACAGGACTGTTTACTGAGATTTTGCATGGAAGAGGTTAGACAGCAAAGTAAATGTTACGTTTGAAACGATCTTATGATTACGAGTATAATAACAACAACAATGATGATGATGATGATGATGATGATGATGATGATAATAACAACAACAACAATAATAATAATAATAATAATAATAAAATTAATAATAAAATAATAATAATAATTATAATCTTCCCAAGAAGCCTGTGGCTCATATGGAACGATATGGCAGAGCTGTTTGAAAGTGGACAGCATTTTTCGTTTTATGATAAATTTTAGCTCTCAGTCGGTCTTTTCCTATAAGGGCGTGTTTTGGTGTTGAATTGCAGCTTTGGAAATTGAATATCTGCACTGTTCAATCTGTCACTGGCTTGTAGAAATGAAGGGGCCTCCGTCGATGGACAGAGGTACAGTACAGCCACGTAAGTAAAGAAAGGAATGAAGAAATGGACAAATTAATGACGAAATAGATAAAGGAAGAAAGGAATGATAAAATGAAATAAGGAAGTAAATGAATAAAATGAGAATTAAAAAATGCATAAATAGTTATATGCGTAAATATTTAAACAGAAGATGGGGCACTAAGCCTACTTAGTCTCTATCAGAGAGAGAGAGAGAGAGAGAGAGAGAGAGAGAGAGAGAGAGAGAGAGAGAGAGACAGAGGCAGAACAACACACATAGACACACACACACACACACACACACACACACACACACACACACACACACATACACACACACACACACACACACACAGAGAGAGAGAGAGAGAGAGAGAGAGAGAGAGAGAGAGAGAGTAGTAGCAGTAGTAGCAGATCGATCAGCCCAACAAGACTTCAAAGAGCAGACCCTCAACCCCTTGACCTTTGCTTCTTGACCTCTGCCTCTTGAACCCCAACATAAGGCATTGATCGAACAGCCAGCCTGTAACAGCACCCGGCGACCACTTCCCTGTTTGCCAATCAGCTCCACCCCCAGGGATGACGTAATTAACGATCACACTCCCGGCACCTTTGAACCTCCCGGCTACATCAATCGCCGCAGTCCCTTCCCCCTTATCCCCCCCCCCCCCCGCTTCCACTCACACATCATATCAAACGCCAGTAAAGAACTAAATCAATATGACCAGCTCGCCCGGTTTTCACAGCTGGGCACAGATGACGTCATTGTTTCCCTGGTGGCTCAAAGCGAGGTGGATAGTGGGCCCTGTTTGGTTCATTGTGAGGTAGACGGTGGTCCTATGTGGTTCATTGTGAGGTAGATGATGGTCCTATGTGGTTCATTGTGAGGTAGACGATGGTCCTATGTGGTTCATTGTGAGGCAGACGGCGGTCCTGTGTGGTTCGTTGTGAGGTAGACGGTGGTCCTATGTGGTTCATTGTGAGGTAGACGGTGGTCCTATGTGGTTCATTGTGAGGTAGCGGTCCTATGTGGTTCATTGTGAGGTAAACGGCGGTCCTATGTGGTTCATTGTGAGGTAGACGGTGGTCTTATGTGGTTCATTGTGAGGTAGACGGCGGTCCTATGTGGTTCATTGTGAGGTAGACGGTGATCCTATGTGGTTCATTGTGAGGTAGACGGCGGTCCTATGTGGGTCATTGTGAGGTAAACGATGGTCCTATGTGGTTCATTGTGAGGTAGACGGTGGTCCTATGTGGTTCATTGTGAGGTAGACGGCGGTCCTATGTGGTTCATTGTGAGGTAGACGATGGTCCTATGTGGTTCATTGTGAGGTAGACGGCGGTCCTATGTGGTTCATTGTGAGGTAGACTATGGTCCTATGTGGT
>CM031601.1:66979649-66982149 GCA_018398815.1 Conus ventricosus
ACTTTTTTTAAAACGAACTTTTCGCTGTTAAATTGCTGATGTGCTCTTATTACAGTAGATGTGGCATGGTATGGTATGGTATGGTATGGTATGGTATGGTATGGTATGGTATGGTATGGTATGGTATGGTATTGGTATGGTGCAGTATAATGTGGTGTGGTGCGGTGTGGTGTGGTGTGGTGTGGTGTGGTTTGGTGTAGTATGGTATGGTAAGGTGTGGTATGGTATGATTAAGTATGGTATAGTATGGTACGGTATGGTGTGGTATAGCATGGTATGGTATAGTATCACGAAAAGTGAGGCAGGTTGGATTAAGATCGAACAATTCATCTGAAGTAAAAAATAAAAAAAAAGAAATAATAAATAAGAAAACAAGAAAAAATAATAAACTGCTCAGAACAAAGTCTTGCCAAGGTCTCGACAAAGGAGCGTGCTACATGATATAGAAGAGATCAGCACAGCCTTTCAAAAAGTCCCAAACAAAGGATCCATCAGAAGACAAGAGGAAATAAGACATGTAGTTATAATTCTATGATGGTTCCAGAACAGACAGGGCTGCGGGCTGTGGGCCTGAGGCAGAAACTGTGGGGACTGGCGACATCGCTGGCAAAGACAGCAGACTTCGCACATAACACTGCTAATAACCGACCAGCACGACCGGCAACGCTGAAGGAAAAGGTAATGAAGAAGAAGGGGAGGAGGAGGAGGAGGAGGAGGAGGGAGAGGAGGAGAAGGAGGAGGAGGAGGAGAAAGAAGAAGAATAAGAATAAGAATAAGAATAAGAATAAGAATAAGAAGAAGAAGAAGAAGAAGAAAAAGAAGCAGAAGAAGAAGAAGAAGAAAAAGAAGCAGAAGAAGAAGAAGAAGAAGAAGAGAAGAAGAAGAAGAAGAAGAAAAAGAATGAAAAGAAGAAGAAGAGGAGGAGGGGGAGGAGAGGAGGAGGAGGAAGAGAAGAAGAAGAAGAAGAAGAAGAAGAGAAGAAGAAGAAGAAGGCCACAAGAGACATGGCGAGAAGACTTAAGTGTTCAAGCAGAATCTGATGGGGGAGGAAGGAAAATCAGCTTCGTACTGCTTACATTTCCAGTGACACCACATGTCCGGTGGCTGTGTGCCCAAGACATTCTTCACGAGGTGAATAGGCCCTTCAGGTTCGAATCCCGGCAGCGACAAAAGGAAGGCAATAGCAGACAGGACATCTATGAATTATGACCTGGATGCGGCCAGTGCCCTTAGAGTATAAGAAATCAGGGACAGAACACTTGTCTGAGGGGAGTTTCTTCTCTGAAGACCTGTGGTTAAGTTTTTCTTGGAGTTCCCTCCTAGCGGTTTGTACTGACAGCTCTGTGGACACACTCAACTCCTTCGATGGTGCCTGACCTTCTGCTGCCCACCTCTCCCTGGAGTTTCTTCCCACAATTCCAAGTCACCATGCGGATTTCTAGAAGAGACAATGGGAGATATCTTAAAGGAACACAAAGAGAAATCTGCTCGCGTTTCTTTTCTTTTTGTTCTTTCAGTCAAGACGACTACGACTTGGGGGCTCATCTGATCTATGTAAAAAAAAGAAAGCATACGAAGTCATGAACACAGAAATGATAAAATGTTGTTGTTTATAGTTCAAACACGTGCTCAGGGGCGGATCATGTGTCCAGGGTTAGGGAGGGGGGTATTGTTTAAGATGTCCTTAAATTAATGTGCCCCCCCCCCTCCCCGTCCTTCGGCCGTTCATCCTCCTTAATCCCCTATTGCATGCCAATACAACATGCAACACACACAGAATCACGACTCTTCCCATCCTTTCGCCCTTTCCTCCCCTCTCGTCCCCGGAACACAATCTAAAAGTTATCTTTGAAAGCAACGGTCGTGGGGTTTTGAATCTGTACGCGGACTTCATCCAGGCAAATCTGTGCGGCTTGAAACGTGACGAGTCGCGTTAACCGAGCTACTGACCTTTGCACAGAATACCAACGCTGAAAACGGATCCATCTTTCGTGACAGATCCGTCGCCAGCACGTTGAGGGAAGGCAGGGTGCATGTCATTTTACACTGCACGTGCAACACGTCGTGATCACGTGCAGGGAAGTCACGCGATGTGCCTGTTGAAGTTTCTGTAGATCATATTATGCTGTTGGTGCTGAAATGCAAACAGTCGTGGCAAAAGTTTTTTCTTATGGCGAAAAAAAGAAGCCCATGAACGTTTCTTTTTCCCCTGGACATCATGTTTTGGGGCTACACCGTCTCCAGCAATACTGGTCATTCGATTGGCCTACAATCTGATGGACGTGAAAGCGCCGTCAACGAAAAGGTAGGAGTGGAGAAGGGGAAGGATGGGGGGTGGGGGTGGGGGTGGGATGCGGAGTAAGTGGGGGGCGGACGGTGGTGCTGTAAGACTTTGATGGTGTTTTTGTGAGGTGGGAGAGCGAGGGAGGATTAGCCGGCTCAGGTCTTGTCCGCCGGTTGTGTTTGTTTGTTGTTCTGCCCCGGGGCTTCGATAATCAGC
>CM031601.1:66992149-66999649 GCA_018398815.1 Conus ventricosus
CCCTGTGTGGATCATCCACCAGTAACACCATGGCCGGGGCTCGTTCAGAAGGTCTCTGCACACACAACGCAGGAAGAAAAAGACACACCCGAAGGTGCGGGTACCATGGCCGGGGCTCGTTCAGAAGGTCTCTGCACACACAACGCAGGAAGAAAAAGACACACCCGAAGGTGCGGGTACCATGGCCGGGGCTCGTTCAGAAGGTCTCTGCACACACAACGCAGGAAGAAAAAGACACACCCGAAGGTGCGGGTACCATGGCCGGGGCTCGTTCAGAAGGTCTCTGCACACACAACGCAGGAAAAAAAAGACACACCCGAATGTGCGGGTGGGACCCAGGCAAGCACTGTCCTCAACTGCCGAACCAACCAGCTGGGAGCAGTCCTGCACTCCACGCTTGGAAGCCTGCGCTGTGTGTTCACCTGCTTTGAACGAATTTATTTTCCACTCTACAATCACGTAGCTTCACAAAAAATGTGAAAATTTGAACATCAACAAGCTAATGCGCATGTCCAGCGAGGAGGCTGCCTGGCTTTTGGAGCTCCCGTTTTTAATTCATTTTTACATCTTTTACGTCTTTACATCTTTACATCTTTTACTCATACGAGTAACTGTCAATTTTAATGATCAGCACTGTTGGTTTAATGCTAAATTTTATTTTATTTTAACGAAATTGTGTTTTAAAACCTTTCAAGGTGAGTCTTTCTTATTTGGCTTTTCAAGATGGCTACCGACGTGTTGTTCCTCGGCTTCGTTAAAAGTTTTCTATTTTTCCTTGCTCTTTCCACATGTGACAGGAACAACAATATTCCTAGCACTCAGTTTAATTTTGAAATTTTAGATGTAGATGTAGACGCCTTTAGTTCTATTTTTGCAGGTTTCAAAACTTTGTGCAACCTGAACCATGTTAGTGTCCTGTGTGCACCTGTGCCGAGTACTGTTCTCACGTCTATTACTAGGCCCAGATTTGAACCCCTGATTTCAATTAACATCAGAAATAGTACAGTGATAAGGAATTGTTTGATTAAAAGAGTTAGACATAGAGGAGTTAAATCATGGCTTTTAAGCCTTATCCTATCGGGAGACATTGAACTCAATCCTGGTCCGTCCACCAAAGTAAAATATCCATGCGGAGTTTGCAATTTAAGAGTCACATGGAAACATAAAGCAGTTGCCTGTGACGTCTGCAATTCATGGTATCACACTAAATGTATGTTAATGAATTCAGCAGTTTATGAAGCATTATGCAATAGTGATATATCTTGGACTTGTTTTACCTGCGGGCTTCCAAACTTTAGCTCGAGACTTTTTGAAGTTTCTATTGAAGACTGCAGCTCAGAAAGCAACCGTTTTGACCCTATCTCACCAGACCGATCCCAAAAGAAAACTTGAAATTTTGTCCTAAGTTTGCATCCACCCCTGATTCTAAAACTGATAAAATCCCAAATCATAAAGTGCAACGGAACCCCAAATCATTAAGAGAAAAAGATAAACTTAAATGCATAGTTGTAAATTTTCAATCTCTTATAAAGAAAAAGGAAGAACTCAGTAATTTAGTCACCGAAAAAAACATTGATGTTGTAATTGGAACAGAAACTTGGCTAGAAACTGGAACATCCAGCAGCGAACTTCTAATGGAGGACTTTGATATTTATAGAAAGGACAGACTTGGAAAAAGAGGTGGGGGAGTCTTGATTGCCATTAGGAAGAACTTAGCCAGTGAGTTTTTATATCAAGGCAAAAATAGTGAAAGTTTATTTTGTAGGATTAATTTTAAGAATAAGAGACCTGTCATTGTTGGATCAGTTTACAGACCTCCAGACTCAGATGAAAATGTATGTTCGTCTATCTGCAGAGACATTTCTAATATTGTTTTGGCCAATAGGAAGGCAATATTATGGATTGGTGGAGACTTTAACTTACCAGATATTGATTGGAGTGAAGATGCCATACTTGGTAATCAATACAGTAAAAATATTAATACTCAGATTTTTGATGCCACCAAAGACCTTGGATTAGTACAGTCAGTTGAATCACCAACTCGTGGTAAGGCATTCCTGGATTTATTTTTTACCAATTGTCCAGGCGCCTTAGGCAATCAGGAATTAATTGCAGGCCTGGGTGATCATGATATAGTTCTCTTAGAGAGCAACTTTCAACCCTTTCGAAGAAAACCCCCTAAACGTACCATCAGACTCTGGAACCAAGCAGATTTACCAAAATTGCGCAGGGATACTCGTGATTTCAGCCGTCTTTTTTTGAGGTCCCATAGTGTTAAAGATAATGTCAGTGACCTTTGGAAGTGTATAAAATCTAACTTGGAATTTATTATGGATGACAACATACCTACTAAAATAACTTCAAGCAAGAACCACCAGCCATGGATTACTACAAAAACTAAACGTTTGTTGAGAAGGAAACATCGTTTCTTTAAGAAATTGAAACTACATCCTAATTCAGAAAGATTACTGGTTAGGTATAAACATATTAAGAGACGGTGTCAGAGAGAATGTAGACTTGCTCACTCCCAAATTATGTTAATTCGATGATTTCGGAAGGTGATCATCAAAACAAGAAATTATGGTCTTACATAAGGAGTAAGAGACAGGACAACATTGGGATTCCAGACCTGAGAAACAACCAGAATAACCTAATACAGGACCCTGAAGGGAAAGCAAACTTACTAAACAAGCAGTTTTGTTCAGTTTTCTCCAATCCCAAACCTTTAATTAACGTTAGACTAAAGGATGATGATAAACTCCCTGAAATGCAAAACATCAAAGTAAACAAAGCAGGAGTATTTAAGTTACTGACCAATATCAATGAAAACAAAGCTACTGGTCCCGATGGCGTTCCTGGCAAGCTCTTAAAATTATGTGCCAATGAATTGAGTGAGGTATACCAATTACTTTACCAAGCTTCACTGGACCAGGGAGTAATACCTGATGAGTGGCGAGATGCGAGCATTGTTCCCTTATTCAAAAAGGGTGACAAAACAAAAGCAGAGAACTATAGACCTGTATCTCTTACATCCATATCAGCTAAACTACTTGAACACATAATATATAGTAGCATAATGGACCATCTTGACAAATATGACTTCTTAAATAATTCCCAGCATGGTTTTAGACAGCGAAGGAGTTGTGAGACTCAACTTATAACAACTCTCAATGATTTTAGTAACTGTTTAAATAACAGACAGCAAATAGATGCAATTTTATTAGACTTTTCTAAAGCCTTTGATAAGGTTGACCATGAGGGCCTGCTGCTTAAATTAGAACACATTGGCATTGACGGTTCTTTGCTAAATGGGCTAGATCATTCCTCGTTGGGAGAACGCAGAAAGTTGTTGTGGAAGGGTCGTCATCCCATTGTAAACCAGTCTTGTCAGGTGTACCACAGGGAACTGTTCTGGGGCCCTTGTTTTTCTTAATTTATATAAATGACATAAGTAGAAATCTCTCTCCTGGAACTACTATAAGGCTTTTTGCAGATGACAGTTTAGTATATAGAACAATCAGAAGCAAGAATGATACTCGCATTCTACAAGAAGATCTAAACGCTTTACAAGAGTGGGAAAGAACTTGGAAAATGGAATTTCATCCCAAAAGTGCCAAGTGTTGCGTATATGTAACAAACGCTCACCAATTAGATCAGATTATTCTATCCATAATACTATTCTTAAAGAAACTAATGCTGCAAAATATTTAGGCGTGATTATAGATAGTCGTCTCAAATGGAAAGAACATTACAATTTAGTATGTAGAAAGCAAATAACATCTTAGCTTTCTTATACAGGAACATCAATGACTGCCCCCAAAAGGTTAAAGACGACTGCTACAAAACACTGGTTAGACCAGTACTGGAATATGGTTGCTCAGTTTGGGATCCTTACCATCTAAAGGACATTGATAACCTCGAAAAGATTCAGAAGAGAGCAGCACGGTTCGTAACAGGGAACCACATCAGAGAAAAGGGGAATACTAGGAAGAACATGAGGAAATTAGAATGGAAACCCTTAGAAGAGAGAAGAGCTTTTATTAAACTTAACACCTTTTTCAAAGGCAGAGCTAAAGTAATTGATATTCCAATGGAACAACTAGTATTGAATAAAAGTAGCACCAGGAGTGGCGGTCAATGTTATACCATACCTGCATCAAATATTGACAGCCACTTACATTCTTTTTATCCCAGTTCTGTACGGCTGTGGAACTCACTGCCGGGTGCCATCAAGATTGCCACAAGTGCAATCTCATTCAAGGGACAAATTGATTCGACAGTTTTGAGATCTGCATATTGATGATTTTCTATTTTTATTTCCCAGATATTTTATTATCACCTGGGCCTGAATTTGGCCATTGCTTTTAAATCGAGTGCGACCCCTTGTTGCCAAATTTGCTCCAGGGGCCAACAGTCAGAGTCGCACTGTTTTATGTTATTTTATTTTATTTTTTAATATGCGCGCTGGTGACCTACTCGTTTTTGAGTGAACCAGTATTTTAGGAAGAAGAAGAAGAAGAAATGTCTATAATTACACATGTCTAAGGAAATGGCAGGATACAACTGAAGTTACTATGCTAACAAAAGACGCAAAAAACAACAACAAACATACCCACACGAATGCAAAATGTAAATATATACATGTACATAAACATACTTTACACATACACATATACATAAACGCAAAAAATGTACAAAATTGAGGAAAACTAAGAAAAGATAGTTGTAAGCAAAGAGTAAACACTAAAGACTATAAAATGCATGATAATCAACCACTCAACGTCATTAACGTTTATATGACGCGTTTTGGAGAGAGAGAGAGAGAGAGAGAGGAGAGAGAGAGAGAGAGAATGTATTCTGCTCTAAGATTTCATTATCATAAACGTATGTATCATTACTGCATGCGAAGTTTTACAACATGTTCTCCAAAACGTTTAGATTGTTTAATGAAACGATGAACAGTTTTGAATATAGCTTCGTTATCCTCACGTCCGAGGGATTGCTTACCACGGAGAAGGATCCCAACTTCACCTAGGGTGCAGGCGCGCACAAGACATTCCATGAAGACGTGAAGGAACATAACTGGTCCCTGGCAGATGCCATTGTATAATGACTATCGGATGTGACCTGACAGAACCTCCAGGGGAGCGTTCCCATGGGTGTACCAGCTAATATGACTGCAGACAGAGCCCACCAGCGAACAACGCCACCGCAACACCAAATGGTTATGTCGTCTTTTCCTTTGTCTTCTATGGTCTTTCCCCACTCCTCAAAAAAATCTGGACAAAAGTCAATTCCGAATCCTGCGTAGTGACATCCTATCTGCGCAGTATCCCTCTGCAAGCTGACTTGTTCGACCCCTCCGTGAGTGCCGTGGTTGCACCAAAAATTAATGCGCCAAGGCTTTGCTTCATGAGTCGAGTATTTATAGACAGGCACAATTACATTGTTTTGAGAATGTTTATTGTGTCTAAAAACTGATCTAGCTTCTTTTATTCCATATGTTCATCCAGGCACACACCAGGTGGTTCCAAGCTCACAGATTGAAATGGAAGGAATGGCACTATTTGGGGGAACAACCTGGCACAAAGATAGGGTCACGGGTGAGTGGGAAGGTCTGAAATGTGACGTCAGGTAAGGGGTAGCTGATCTATATGTAGCTTGTGAAAAATTTCATCGGTTGAAATCCCTAACAACAGGTGACATGATTGGGGGTGGGGGTGGGGTTCATTTGATCTATTGTCAATTCAACACCCATCGTCGGCTCAGAATTATACTATGCCTCAAAAACGTTTATATGATAAAATGATTCAGTGCACAATCCTAATTGCGGCGTGTGGCCGGTGGTGGTGTGAGGTGGACTCCACACGGAAATCACTGCAGTCAACACCTCTGGGCCAGGGTGGTCCGCTCCACTGGGCGTCGTGACGGTGAAGTCAAAAAGGCGTGAAATGGTTGGGTAAGATGATCGGTGGAAGGGAGAGGGCGGGGGTGAAGAGGGCAGCACGCTTTGCCTCCCTTGGCTGCTCACACCTGCGGTAGGGAGGAAAGTTGGGCTGGATAGCCTCCCCTCCCCCCACCATCCCTTCCAACTCCTCCGCACACACGCACACACGCAACGCTTCTCCAGCAGTGTCTATGAAGAGTTGAATGACCCGTGCTTTCCCATGCTTCCCAGCCTTTCTGTCCACTGTCTGGTTGTCTGGAAATGTTGTTTAAGGCACTGACACCACGCTTACGATAAGTATGACTCATTATTCTCTTCTTTTACGAAGTCGGACGATTGAATATTCACAGAACAGGGATTCTAGAATTATCTGAAGATGAGGACCTGCGAGAGGTTTCTTGTCGTGACCCCAAAGCATCCAGATTTGGGTGCTGTCTTGATCCTGGTGATTTCCTACCAAGTTGGGTGATGAATGAAGGACCACCGTAAGATTAATCATGCACTCAGATCTTTATTAAAAAAACAAACAAACAAACAAAAACAAAAACAAAAAAAAAACGGTTAAAATGACTCCGCCAGAACAACATTGACAAACGAATTACAAGACAAAACGCGACGCGTTTCGACCTTTTAGAGAGCTGGGAGGGGGTGAGGAATGAGGACAGGGGAGGAGGCTGGGGAGGAGGGATGCCAGGAGTTTAATAATGATAATAATGTTCATAGTGATAAGTTAAAAAAAAATTCCAAAATTTTCATTTCACAATCTTGATAGTCGCTTCTAAACTTTGATACGTAGTACACAGTCAAAATCAAAGCATCCTAGCAAACAAAATTGCACTCCTTAAGTAGAGAATAAACATCTATATTTATGTAAGGAACGAGGGTAAGTATCAGAGATGGCAAGCGGCAACAATGAGCCAGACATTTTGATTTAAGATATGACATTAGTTCTGTTTCACATTAAGCCTGTTGTTCATATTTGTTTCTTTTCAACAAAACATATATAAAGGCACTTTCATTGATTCCTTCAGAAATTTAACTCGAAGGTCTATATACAGGTAACAGTCGAATAAGATCATATGCAATCTTACACGCACGCTTGCGAGTGTGTGTGTGTGTGTGTGTGTGTGTGTGTGTGTGTGTGTGTGTGTGTGTGTGTGTGTGTGTGTTGACAAAGAAGAGGAGAGAGAGAGAGAGAGAGAGAGAGAGAGAGAGGAGAGGAAGAGAGAGAGAGGAGAGAGAGAGAGATGAGAGAGAGAGAGAAGAGAGAGCAAAGAGATACGGATACGGATACGGATACGCTAGTTTATTCAATAATAGGCCATTGCCCCTATTGAAGGGGGTGCAACAAAAATCGTTCCAAAAGAAATATAATACAATATACATGATCAAACTTGATACACTAAGAAACACACAGAGAAAGTATCTTAAACGCTTTATATAGATAAATGGACAGATTTTTAGTTGTTCTTTCGTTATTTGATGCTAGAAGTAATCCAAGACGAAACAGATTCGGATATTTATAGTACTTTAGATGAATATACCTTACTCTT
>CM031601.1:67004649-67007149 GCA_018398815.1 Conus ventricosus
CCAGATGGATTTAGGTGATAGGATAGAAGCAACAGCAATAAAAGAAGCTTTTATAACCCTCAAAGATCACAAACCTAACTCTCACAACAACCCTACTTGTAGACTAATAAACCCATCAAAATCTGAATTAGGCAAAATTAGTATAAACAAAATCCTGGAAAAAGCAATAGAGGACATAAAAACAAACACTGAATACAATCTCTGGAAAAATAGTTATGAAGTTATCCAATGGTTTAAGGAATTGAACAAACAGAAAAATACAGTGTTCATTAACTTTTGACATAGTGGATTTCTACCCTTCTATCGATGAGGAATTACTCACTAAAACACTAAGATTCGCCAACAAATATACAAATATAACAGATTCTGAGATGGAAATCATTCTCCACACTAAGAAAACCCTTCTCCATAGCAACAATGAAACTTGGATTAAAAAAACCAGCAGAAATTCCACGTTCGATGTCACGATGGGATCTTATGATGGAGCTGAAACTTGTGAAATTAGTTGGACTTTTCATGTTATCTCATATACAGAAAGTACTTGGTAAACAGGTTGGCTTATACATAGATGACGGCCTCGCCGCATTAAACAATAAACCAAAAATCATTGAAAACAAGAAAAAAGAACTTTGTAAAATCTTTCAAAGCTACAACCTAAAAATCACAGTAGAAGCCAACAAAAAATAGTAAATTATTTAGACATAACATTAGACCTAAGGACCACACATACAAACCATACAAAAAAACCCAATGACACACCTGTCTACGTAGACATCAAAAGTAACCATCCACCCTCTGTTTTAAAAACCATACCCAATGGCATAAACAAAAGATTATCTGAACTGTCATGCAATGAGAAAGAATTTAACAGTGCAGCAGCCGAATACCAAGAGGCGCTGAATAAAAGTGGCTACAACTACAAATTACAATATAACCCAGATAATAACATGAACAGCAATAAGAAAAACAGGAAAAGAAAAATTATATGGTATAACCCTCCATATGATGGAAGAATAAAAACCAACGTAGGAAAAGAATTCCTCAGAATCCTTAAAACCTCATTCTTAAAAGAACATGTACTATCTAAAATATTCAATAAAAACACCATCAAGCTATCGTACTTGTGTATGCCCAACCTTAAAAAACATAATTGATTCTTCCAACAAAACCAAAAATAATACAACTAAAGAGGGTGACGAAAGGATATCTTGTAATTGCACAAAAAAGACCAGTGCCCTCTGAACAACAAATGTCTCTACAGCAACATTGTGTACCAAGCTACGGTAACAACAGACAGTGATAAAGAAACATACATAGGGATCACGGCAAACCATTTTAAAACCAGATACGCAAACCATAAACAGTCCTTCAAAAATGAAAAATATAAAAACCAAACAGAACTAAGTGAATATATTTGGAAGCTTAAAGATAAGAAAATAGATTACAACATATCATGGAAAATTATAAAAAGAGCAGCACCATACAACAACATATCTAAAAAATGCAACTTATGTACTACAGAAAAGTGGCTGATATTATGTAAACCCCATCTAGCATCCCTGAACTCTAAAATAGAAATGATTAATAATTGCAGGCACAAATGGAAATCTTTGTCAATGCACCATTCCCTGGCACGTCCCCCCTGAACGCGCCCCCCAAAAAGAAACAATCTACAGGCCACGTGCCACACGCACAGAGCTCACACGCCCACACACTAATCTATATAACACTGGTGGCGTGGCCCATGTTGTACATACCCTGAGGAGAGCACTTGCTCGAAACAAGTTTGTCGGGTAGTTTTTAATCCATTTTAAAATCCTATTTTAAACATGTTATGTCGCTCCCTATTTGGTTGACCATTTTTAGACTTCTGAGTGGTCTTTTGACTCTAATTATATATATAATATATATATATATACCAGTTTAAAATAGGATTTTAAAGTGGAAAAATTAATATATATATATAATATATATATATATAAATATATATATATATAATATATATTGTTGTGTGTGTGTGTGGTGTGTGTGTGTGTGTGTGTGTGTTGTGTGGTGTGTGTGTTTGGAGGGCGGCGGGTGTGGTTAAGAGTGGGAGAGACTATGTATACAGTTATATATGGCATGAAGAAGCTTAATTGTTCTTCACCGTGTTGTTCTTTTGTTTCCAAACCTTTTTCTATTTCTTCTCTTTCGGCTTTTTTCCACTTACACCTCTTTCATAATGTGAGTCCAGTATTCGATCATTACACCACATCTCCAGCCTCATCCGCTGTCACACACACACACACACACCACACAACACACACACACACACACACACACACACATCTTCTTTAAAACGGCGGTTTACTTTTCAATCTCAGGCCTTTTAAGGAGCTGAACGTCGACTGCCTGTTTGGGGGAAATATAAGACGGACCTTGAGGACATTTACAGTATATACCTCAGTGGACGTGTGCGAGTTGTGGTCTTGGAAACCTCTGGACATTTGCCTTGTATGTC
>CM031601.1:67012149-67014649 GCA_018398815.1 Conus ventricosus
ACTAATGATGATAATGATGTTGATGATGATGACGACGACGACGACGACAACGACAAGACGACGATGATGGTAATGATGACGATGATGTGGGTGGAATTACACGCTGACGATCTAGCTGGAGAGGGGGGGAAGGGGGCGGGGTCAGATGGGTGTGGGAGGGTGACGGGTAGGAGGCATGCGGGAGGAAGGACCACTGTACATCGTTGATCACCTGTGTCCTCATTGTGAAGATCACGGAGACTGATTAGTCACACAGTCTAATTGTAAAATTATCAAGATCGTTAGGAATTTGTTGAATTTGTAAGATTAATATGACTCGTTTAATGAACAACCTGTTCGGCTATTTTATCGCTGCAGTTGTTGTAGCTAACTGACTTTAAGATCTGTAAATGCTGCTGGACGGGCAGAACAGATGGTTTGGCCACTGTGCTGTAAGATGTGTAAAATGCTGCTGGACGGGCAGAACAGATGGTTTGGCCACTGTGCTGTAAGATCTGTAAATGCTGCTGGACGGGCAGAACAGATGGTTTGGCCACTGTGCTGTAAGATCTGTAAATGCTGCTGGACGGGCAGAACAGTTAGTTTGGCCACTGTGCTGTAAGGGAATCTGTAAGATGCTGCTGGACGGGCAGAACAGATGTAGTTTGGCCACTGTGCTGTAAGATCTGTAAATGCTGCTGGACGGGCAGAACAGATGGTTTGGCCACTGTGCTGTAAGATCTGTAAATGCTGCTGGACGGGCAGAACAGATGGTTGGCCACTGTGCTGTAAGATCTGTAAATGCTGCTGGACGGGCAGAACAGTTAGTGTGGCCACTGTGCTGTAAGATCTGTAAATGCTGCTGGACGGGCAGAACAGTTAGTGTGGCCACTGTGCTGTAAGATCTGTAAATGCTGCTGGACGGGCAGAACAGTTAGTGTGGCCACTGTGCTGTAAGATCTGTAAATGCTGCTGGACGGGCAGAACAGTTAGTGTGGCCACTGTGCTGTAAGATCTGTAAATGCTGCTGGACGGGCAGAACAGTTAGTGTGGCCACTGTGCTGTAAGATCTGTAAATGCTGCTGGACGGGCAGAACAGTTAGTGTGGCCACTGTGCTGTAAGATCTGTAAATGCTGCTGGACGGGCAGAACAGTTTAGTGTGGCCACTGTGCTGTAAGATCTGTAAATGCTGCTGGACGGGCAGAACAGTTTAGTGTGGCCACTGTGCTGTAAGATCTGTAAATGCTGCTGGACGGCAGAACAGTTAGTGTGGCCACTGTGCTGTAAGATCTGTAAATGCTTCTGGACGGGCAGAACAGTTAGTGTGGCCACTGTGTTGTAAGATTTGTAAATGCTGCTGGACGGGCAGAACAGTTAGTGTGGCCACTGTGCTGTAAGATCTGTAATTGCTGCTGGACGGGCAGAACAGTTAGTGTGGCCACTGTGCTGTAAGATCTGTAAATGCTGCTGGACGGGCAGAACAGTTAGTGTGGCCACTGTGCTGTAAGATCTGTAAATGCTGCTGGACGGGCAGAACAGTTAGTGTGGCCACTGTGCTGTAAGATCTGTAAATGCTGCTGGATGGGCAGAACAGTTGGTGTGGCCACTGTGCTGTAAGATCTGTAAATGCTGCTGGACGGGCAGAACAGTTAGTGTGGCCACTGTGCTGTAAGATCTGTAAATGCTGCTGGACGGGCAGAACAGTTAGTGTGGCCACTGTGCTGTAAGATCTGTAAATGCTGCTGGACGGGCAGAACAGTTAGTGTGGCCATTGTGCTGTAAGATCTGTAAATGCTGCTGGACGGGCAGAACAGTTAGTGTGGCCACTGTGCTGTAAGATCTGTAAATGCTGCTGGACGGGCAGAACAGTTAGTGTGGCCACTGTGCTGTAAGATCTGTAAATGCTGCTGGACGGGCAGAACAGTTAGTGTGGCCACTGTGCTGTAAGATCTGTAAATGCTGCTGGACGGGCAGAACAGTTAGTGTGGCCACTGTGCTGTAAGATCTGTAAATGCTGCTGGACGGGCAGAACAGTTAGTGTGGCCACTGTGCTGTAAGATCTGTAAATGCTGCTGGACGGGCAGAACAGTTAGTGTGGCCACTGTGCTGTAAGATCTGTAAATGCTGCTGGACGGGCAGAACAGTTAGTGTGGCCACTGTGCTGTAAGATCTGTAAATGCTGCTGGACGGGCAGAACAGTTAGTGTGGCCACTGTGCTGTAAGATCTGTAAATGCTGCTGGACGGGCAGAACAGTTAGTGTGGCCACTGTGCTGTAAGATCTGTAAATGCTGCTGGACGGGCAGAACAGTTAGTGTGGCCACTGTGCTGTAAGATCTGTAAATGCTGCTGGACGGGCAGAACAGTTAGTGTGGCCACTGTGCTGTAAGATCTGTAATTGCTGCTGGACGGGCAGAACAGTTAGTGTGGCCACTGTGCTGTAAGATCTGTAAATGCTGCTGGACGGGCAGAACAGTTAGTGTGGCCACTGTGCTGTAAGATCTGTAAATGCTGCTGGACGG
>CM031601.1:67019649-67024649 GCA_018398815.1 Conus ventricosus
CCTGAATGTATCAAAGCCTGGATGAAGCAGAACCTGAATGTATCAAAGCCTGGATAAAGCAGAACCTGGATGCATCAAAGCCTGGATGAAGCAGAACCTGAATGTATCAAAGCCTGGATAAAGCAGAACCTGGATGCATCAAAGCCTGGATAAAGCAGAACCTGGATGCATCAAAGCCTGGATAAAGCAGAACCTGAATGTATCAAAGCCTGGATGAAGCAGAACCTGGATGCATCAAAGCCTGGATGAAGCAGAACCTGAATGTATCAAAGCCTGGATAAAACAGAGCCTGAATGTATCAAAGCCCGAACAAAACAGAGCCTAGATGAATCAAAGCCTGGATAAAACAGAGCCAGGATTAATCAAAGCCTGATAAAGCAGATCCTGAGACATCGGACGCTAGAAAAAGCAGGGCCGTGCCCCCAACTACAGTCCATGACAGAACTTAGAAGCCAGGGCTCCAAACTCACAGCAGCCAGGGCTCCAAACTCACAGCAGCTAGGGCTCTAAAGTCACATCAGACAGGGCTCCAAACTCACAGCAGCCAGGGTTCCAAACTCACAGCACCCATGGCTCCATACTCACAGCACCCATGGCTCCAAACTCACAATATTTAGGGCTCCAAACTCACAACACCCCGGGTTCCTAACTCAGAACACCCGGGGCTCTAAAATCAAAGCACCAAGGGCTCCAAAAACACGGCACACCAGCCAGGGCCCCAAACTCACAGCAACCAGGGCTCCAAACTCACAGCAGCCAGGGCTCCAAACTCACAGCATCCAGGGCTCCAAACTCACAGCACCCAGGGCTCCAAATTCACACCAGCCAGGGCTCCAAACTCACAGTACCCAGGGCTCCAAACTTATAGCACCCAGGCTCCAAACTCACAGCTCCCAGGGCTCCAAACGCACAGCAGCCAGAGCTCCAAACTCACAGCACCCAGGGTTCCAAACTCACAGCATCCAGGGCTCCAAACTCACAGCAGCCAGAGCTCCAAACGCACAGCAACCAGAGCTTCAAAGTCACAGCGGCGAGGGCTCCAAACTCACAGCAGCCAGGACCCAAAACTCACCGCAGCCAGAGTTCCAAACTCACAGCGGCCAGGGCTCCAAACTCACAGCACCAGGGCTCCAAACTCACAGCAGCCAGAGCTCCAACCTCACAGCGGCCAGGACTCCAAACTCACAGCACCCAGGGCTCCAAACTCACAGCATCCAAGGCTCCAAACTCACAGCAGCCGGGGCTCCAAACTCCGTCCGGCACATCAGGTTTGGCCCTCTGGCTGTCAGATGACGGGTTCCTAACTGGCTGGGTCACAACGCTCCCCTGTCTCCCGCACCGCCGTGGGTCAAGTGCTTCATTGTGCATTGAGAGGAGCCTTCAGCCCCCCCCCCCCCCCCCCCCCCACAACCACCACCACTTTTCTTCTCAAGATGTTCCGATGATCCCTGTCCACATCCTTAACCCTGCAACGATAAGGTCCAAGAAGAAAATTATAAACAACTTTTGTACGAAAGCAAATGTCCATCCACCATCCCCCCCCCCCTCTCTCATGTCCTCCCTCCCCTCCCCCGCCCGACCACTCCGCTCACCATACCAGCTCCAGCTCCCTTCTTCTCCTTTCATCCCCCTTCCTCACTCACTCTTCCAGAGAGAGAGAGAGAGAGAGAGAGAGGAGAGAGAGAGAGAGAGAGAAGGGTCAGTTAGCCTCATCAATATTAACCCAGCGCAGGCCCCATCGGAAAATGGCAGGAGGTGGCCGTAAAGTGGTCGTTTAGCGACATTACTTTACGACAACCAGCGAACGGAAATGAAACGCACGGATTCAGGCAGGGCAGGGTGGGGACGTGGGGAGTGGCGGGGGAGAAGGGGGGGGGGGGGGTAGGGAGGATCGATGGTTTGGCTTGTTCCTCCATCATTAATCCCTTCCGTCCATCGGCGAAACAACTCTCACTCAAAACTCGCTGCTTTTCTCTCGCAGTTCATCAAATAGAGAGAGAGAGAGAGAGAGAGAGAGAGAGAGAGAGAGAGAGAGAGAGAGAGAGAGAGAGAGAGAGAGATTGTTGAAATCGGTGTCTGAATAAAATGATGTGCCTGTTTATGGTTGCGCACGTGCCTTCGTGCACACATGCACACACATGCATATATTTGCACGTGCGTGAGCATGCGCCGTTACTTGTGCACACACTTTCCATGAGCGATCGCTGCAGGTGCAGAGAAAAGAGGGACAACGTCAGATGGAAAGACAGAATGAGACTGGCACAAACTTTGATTGCCTGGAATGCATCGTTTACACTCTCTCTCTTTCCTGATCCCTCCTCCTCCTCCTCTTCCTCCTCCTCCTCTTACTACTGCTACTACGCCTGCTACTACTACTACTACTACTATTGTTGTTGTTGTTGTCGTGTATTGCTATTATTTTTTTTAATTGATAGTGCTTTCGCTGTGTGTCCTAGGTGTATGAAGCAGATGATCGTATACATATGGAAAGACGCCTACAATCTTTATTCCTCAGTAATAACGGTATAACAACGGTATTTTAACTCTCTGTCTCTGTCTCTATCTCTGTCTGTCTGTCTGTCTCTCTCTCTCTCTCGTCTCTCTCTCTGTTTTAAACGTCTGTCTGTCTGTCTGTCCGTCTGCCTGTCTCTCTCTGTCTCTCTCTCTGTTTTAACGTCTGTCTGTCTGTCTGTCTGACTGTCTGTCTCTCATCCTATCTGTTTCGACGTCTGGCTGTCTGTTGTCTTTCTGTCTTTCCCCTCATACACACACACACACACACACACACACACACACACACACACACACACACACACACACACACACACACACACACACACACACACACGTACGGCCCACACACACACACACACATGCACACACAGAGTTGGAGTCGTTGTTGCTGAGAGGAGAAATGTTTCTCCTGGCGATAAATTCGTGTGGTTCCAGTCACATTTCTGAGGCATCAGACTTCTAACTGTGAAGATTTCTGTACAAAGCTGCTGTTCTGCCACTGTTGAGGCACCCGACTTCTGACTGTAAAGATTTCTGTACAGAGCTACTGTTCTGCCACTGTTGAGGCACCCGACTTCTGACTGTAAAGATTTCTGTACAGAGCTGCTGTTCTGCCACTTTTTCGGTTTGCTCACACACTGGCTTCCCGGATTCCCAGCCCTGATATCGTCTTTTGCGGTCGGCTGGGCTATAAACAACATTGCTTTACCTTTCCGGATTCCGATTCACGTTCGAGGTTACCACAAGGGCCAAGTAGTACCGATACAGTTTGACCAGATGAAAATCGCCTTAGCTCTATGGGGAAAAAAATTATGAATGTGAAAAAAAATGATTTTATCCTGGAATTTGGTGCGGGTAAATTAGTTCAATGTCATATGTCAGTAAGGACAGCAGAATTCTGCCTGGTTTCTGGACTTCTTGTGTTTGTACGCCATTGGTAGGGCACAAGCATTTGGGAGTGAAAAGCCTAGGAGACGACGGGAAAATGAAGAGTCGTGTGGCTCGTGCTGTAATGTAAATCATTGCATCTGCCTCCCAGTCAGGCGTAGTATGGGTCAAGGGCTGGACTGTGTGATGACTATGTTTTGGTACTGGCTGATCTTCTGACAAAAGCCAGGTGCAGCTTTGAGTGTAATAGAGAATATTACAGCGTTTGGGGCCTAATCTGTAACAATGGACTCGGACCTATAACACGAGTTTTCTTTATTCTTCCCTTTCTAAAACCTATTCACGACTACAACAAATGATTGTAGTTTTTCCCTCCTTCTTCACTTCATTTTAGCTTGATCTAGCTTAAAGCTCTCTCCGTGTCTTGCATAACTAGTCATTCTGATGTATGCTCATGCTGACCCCTGCCCATATCGTCAGCATGCTTGTATGTGTCTGTTTGCGTGGGAAGGAGGATGAAAAGGACGGGCGGGGGGGGGGGGGGGGGGGGTGGACAGAGGACAATGGTGCACAAACAATGAAAATCATCTGAATGAAAACAATGCGGGTGCTCGATTAGGTGAAACAGAAAACGGAGAAGAGAGGACAGGTGCGCAGGCGTATGGCCATAGAAAACTTGAAACCGATACTGCTTGACGTTTCACATTGTAGCTTCTTGTTTCAGCACAGATTGCGCAATCAGTAATAAAGAGATCATGTATTTTACTTTGTTCAAAATTCTGTCCTTTTCGTTTCTTTTCTGTTGTTTTTTTTCTCTCATAAAATTGCTGTCCTTTTCGGTTTTTTTCCTTCATTAAGATTCTGTGATTTTCGTTTGGTTTCTATGTTAAATTAGAATTCTGTCTTTTATGGGGGTGATGGATTTGAAAGGTCAACGAAGCTGCTGAATATGATCTTGATTGTGTTGTCGTTGTTGTTGTTTTTACTCAGTGGTTGCCGCCTGTCGTTGCTGCTGCTGCTGTTAATTTTGCTGTTTTTTGTTGTTATTACGTATGCTGTTGTCACTGCTGTTGTTGTTTAATTCATGTCGCTGGTGGTGGTGTTGTAACTGTAGCCGCTGTTGTTGTTGTCATCAGTCGACGTTGTTGTTCTTCTTCGGTTGTTTTTGTTCCCACTTGATGTTCTCCTGTTGATTTTATGTTGTTGATGTCATAATTGGTGTTCTAATTCTCGTTTATGTTGTTGTTGCTGCTGTTATCGTTGTAGCTGCTTTTGCTGTTCTTGTTGTATTCTGGTGCTGTATGATTGCTGGGGGCAGCAAGATCAATTATTCAAATTAACACAGTCAAACACTCGGTGATGCTCACAGGGTCACCTAAATGTCACGGAAAGAGCACACACACACACACACACACACACACACACACACACACACACACACACACACACACACACACACACACACACTACACACACGCACGCACGCACGCACACACACTACACTACACTACACTACACTACACTACACTACACTACACTACACACACACACACACTACACTACACTACACTACACTACACTACACTACACTACACCAC
>CM031601.1:67029649-67042149 GCA_018398815.1 Conus ventricosus
GTCACATCAAACCACTAGTAAAGTCTATAACTTTACTACACATGATCATAGAAAGAAACATCAATGCATATGGAATCAAACAAATAAAACATTCTCTCTTTCCTGAACTTCACAAAATCATTTATCTAAAACATCATTAACTAACCCGGGTATGAATAGATTTCTACTTTACCTGGCCAGGTGATCTTAACTATTCACGAATCACTGTCTTTTTCTTTTCCTTTTTTTTTTTTTTTACTGTCACTTTCACAACACGACACAACTGCTGG
Organism: Conus ventricosus; assembly: GCA_018398815.1. NCBI lineage: Eukaryota > Metazoa > Mollusca > Gastropoda > Neogastropoda > Conidae > Conus > Conus ventricosus. The sequence continues at coordinate 67,029,919 of CM031601.1, forward strand.
CACTGGTATTGGTCTGCTGCCGCCTGGTCAGGTGAGACTGTTGGCACTGGCGTTGGTCAGGTTGGACTGCCGATGAAAGTGGCGCTGGCCAAGTATGAGGTCGAAACCCGGTTCAGATAGAACAGTGACTATCAACATCGATCTGTTCTCCTTTCTTTCTTCCTGCATTAACGCATTGCACTCTCTCTCTCTCTCTCTTCTAGTCTGCTCTTATCAAATGGACATGGTTGCTTTTCTTTTCTTTTTTTTTTCTTTTCTTTCCTTTCCTCTTCATTAGTTAGCAACTCTCTTTCCACATCTCTCTTTAGTCCTCCTCTGCAGACTATCTCATGCTAATCTCTCAACTTGGTTCTCTTCTCTCCTCCCCTCATCTCTCTCTCTTCTCTCCTCAGAGATTACACTCAGACCTCTCCTCTCTCTCTCTCTGTTCGTTCTCCCCCTCGTTCTCCTCTTCATCTCCCTGCCTTTTCTCTCCTGCAGAGACTATACCCAGAACCTCCTCATCTCTCTCTCCCTGTTCGTTCTCATCTCCCTGCCTTCCTGTAGGCGAGAGCCTACTCCCCCGAACTTCTCCCTCTCTCTCTCTGTCTGTTCGTTTTCCTCGTTCCCCCTCTCTCTCACTCACGCATTCCTTTATGCCCTAACCCCGTGTCCAAGGGCCAGTACCATTGGTCAGTATTTTTACCCCTGACACCCGAAGTTATCTCCCTCTAATTCCATTGGATATTCAAATCATGACAGTCACGCCTACACACCTTACTCTCTGTGGTGGTCAATCGGTCATTTAATTGATTAGCTAGATTTCACCCCCACCACACACTACCTTACCCCTCTCCTACTTAACTGGCGCCGTGTGGCTTAACGTGTGGGCACTGGTCAGTGTAAATTGGCCAGATGAGCCCGGCCCAGGCACTGAGATGCGTCCGGGCAGACATCGAGGCGTCGGTCAAAACGGCTTAGTCTGTCTGGGTGGATCGTACCGTCTCCGTGAAGCCTCTCCACTAAGCTTAATTGGCTGGGCCCGACCCATGGGCCCGTCTATCTGGCGCCTAGAATGTTTGAGTTGAAGCTTATGTCCGAACAAATTGGCTGGCGACTCCACGAGTTGGGTTGTTTCATTTTTGTCCGTGACAATTTCCCCCTTGCAAAAGACCATGCTCCGCATTGTCTCAAAACAACGGTACAAAAAGGACAACAACTGAATTTGCTGACACACAGCTACACGTGCAAAGTTTGAAAAATACTTTACAACCAACGGTTTATAAATTATAAAATATACCATTAGTGAATACCACTCCAATGAGTTATCATTGACATGCGCTCTTGCGTTATTTCAATTCATTTTATAACGACCTCTGTGCGCACTTATGCCATTCCCCTACCTGCGGATTTGCCACATCTTCTTTTCACAATTCTTATGAAAAGCACAATATAATATGATCACGATCCATGACACTTCACTGAGGAATCTCCATCCTCACTTATTGCAAATAATGCATTACTACACAAGCGACTGTATGCTCCAAGCATAACTACATTCACATGAACAAATCTCACAAAGAAAACATGAACAAGTCTCACACAAAAATATGAACCATAGCCAACTGGGAATGAACCCATATCCAATCAACATAACTGTAGTCAACACATATTATCAACAAAGCACCCCGGATATGACTGACTTCCTCTGAGTTGCAGCTTGCTAGACTACACGGCTTAAATAGTCAGCTCCGACATTCTGTCGACCTGGGATGTACTGCACTCGATACCTGTAGGGCTGCAGTGCCATTGCCCAACGCAGCACTCTGCTGTTTTTCAACTGCGCCTCCTGCAGGAATTTGAGTGGTTGGTGATCTGTCTCTATCACGAACTCTTTCCCATACAAGTATTTGTGGAACTTCTGCACGGCCCACACAACAGCTAAACACTCCTTCTCCACCGTTGCGTACCCTTCTTCACACTTTGTCAACTTCCTGCTAGCATATCTCACAGGAAACTCGACCCCTTCATGCTCCTGTAACAATACTGCACCTATCCCACCGCCTGATGCATCTGTCCGCAACAAAAATGGTTTGGACATATCTGGTAGCTTCAAGATGGGACGGGAACCTAGTCTTTCCAACACCGTCTGCAGTGCTTGCTCTGCAGCGTCTGACCATTCGACCACTGCCGGTTTCCCTGCCTTGACCAAATCACTGAGAGGACTCGTGATTGCTGCGAAATTTGGAACAAACTCCCTATAGAACCCAATAAAACCTAGCAGACTCCTGACTTCTGTTTTGGTCTTTGGTCTCTCTGAATTCATCATCTTCTCCACCTTTCCCCTTTCTGGCTGCTTTGTGTCGCCTCTGACAACAAAACCTAGGAACTCCTACTGTCTAGCCCTTCATACAGTGACACATCCCTGTATGACTCTTCTGGAAACTTAGGCAACAAAATCTCCCCTTCTTCTGCTGGGTCTCTTTCACCTCATCAATGATTGCTGCTGCGCCTATGTGCTGGGTCTCACGCTGAATGTATTTGCGGAGCAAGTTTGCATGGAAAAGTTTTGATTTCCCATTCACATCGATTCGGTAGTCCTGATCTACCTTTTCAATGATGGTGAATGGTCCCTTCCAATGCATCAGCAGCTTGTTGTGATCCGTGGGAAGCAGTAATAGGACTTGATCTCCCACCTTGAGGAATTGCTTCCTCACCTTCCTGTCATACTGCTTCTTCTGGACGACCCTAGCCTCCTGCAAACTCTCCCTTGCGACCTTACATGTCTCCTCGAGCCTATTGCGTAGGTCCACCACATACTGATAAGTGGTTTTGACCTCTTCTGACTCCTGTTCTCCGGACCACAGCTCTTTGAGAATGCACACTGGTCCCGAACTGTCCGCCCATACAGCAGCTCAAATGGTGAAAAGCCTGTGCTTTCCTGAGGGGCTTCCCTGTAGGCGAACAGTGCCGCTGGAATGTAGCGGTCCCAATCTGCTGGCCTTTCCTCACAGAGCTTCTTTAAGATGCCCTTCAGCACACCATTGAATCTCTCCACCAAGCCATTGCATTGTGGATGGTATGGGGTAGTGAGCAGCTGTGTGATCCCTAGCAGCCTGTTTGACCTCCCTCATCACGCTGAGGTGAACTGTGACCCCTGTCACTGAGAATTTGTGCTGGCACACCCACGCGAGAGAAGATGTCTACCAGCCCTTCAGCGACCTGTTGCGTATCTACGCTTTCAATGCAACCGCTTCTGGGTATCTGGTCGCGTAGTCCACCAGCGTCAACACATACCTGTGCCCGCCTTTGGAACAGGGCGCGATTGGGCCAATCAGATCAACAGCCACTCTCCTGAACGGTGTGTCAATTAAAGGGGGATGTTTAAGAGGCGCCTTCCTCTTCACCCCTCTTGTGGCTGACCTTTGACACACGTCACATGACATGCAGAAACGCTTGATGTCTGCCATTGCTCCTGGCCAATGAAAGTCATCAAAGATTCGGTCAGCTGTTTTGCTGGTGCGAGATGACCCGCCATGAGCGACTCGTGACCACTGACATGACAGTGTCACGATAACCTGCTGGTACCTCTAACTGAGTGGTCACCTTACCTGTCTTCCCCTTGGTGAACACTCGGTACAACAGCCCGCCTTTCACAAGAAATTCTGTCTCACCTCCTCTAACCTCCTGTTTCTCTCCACCTCTTGCCAACTCCCAAGACTTCACGAGCGAAGGGTCTTGTTCCTGCGCTGCCCTAAACTCATCAGGCGACACATCTATGCCTGACTTCCTTGCGGGAACGACTAACGGTTTATCAACCTTTCCCTCCTTCTTGCTCCGTTGTTGAACTGCTGCCCCTGTAGCAGTCAACAACTCAGGATCCCCTGGATCCCTTGCCCCTGGAATATTTCCAATGATCAAATCATGAAGGGGTTTCTCCATCACCAACGCAGACAACTCGCCTGAGAAGTAAGGGGTACGTACTTCTATCTTAGCAACTGGAAACTCCCTCACAGTGCCATCGATTAGAGTACAGGTCTGGATTTGCCCTGTCAAATCCCCTTTCTCGACCAGCGTTGTTCGTACAACACCGCATGAACAACCAGTGTCTCGTAACACTTTCACCCTCTGCTGGCCAATCCACCCTTCTTCCACTGGTAACGAACCACTCAGCCTAGTGCCCTCCATCCCTGACACTGACTGCTGTCCAGTGCTAGCCATAGGCTGCACTCCACCCTCTTCAGACTGAATCCCTTTTGGTTCCACTGCAGGTCGTTTCCCTTGACGACCCTTATCCACCTCTTGCAAGGCTGCTGCCTTCTGGAACCTCATGCGACAATCCCTCGCCACATGTCCCTTCTTGTGACAAATGAAACACCTAATGTCCCTTTGCCCTTCCTTCTGCCCCACCACTGGGTTTGCAGACTTTGCAGAAAACTCCCTGGTCTCCTTGCACTCTTCTCACCTGTGCCTAGCACCTGTTTTCTCCTGCACCTTCGTGCCCAAACGTGCCTCTCTATACACCTCTGCGAACTTCAACAACTCTCCTGCTGTCTCTGGCTGTCTCTCTTTCAAATGTATGGTTAACTCAGGGCCGCAACCTGACAAAATCTGTTCCTTCATAACTAGCTCTTTCAACTCAGCGAACTCCTTCTTCGTACCGCTCAACTCTAACCACTTCTCAAAATAGTGATCTAGGCGTGCACCAAACTGAGTGTACGTTTCCCCTGCTTGCAATCTAGCTGAACGAAATTTCTTTCTGAATCCTTCCTCTGTGAGGTCAAATCCCTTCATTAAAGACTCCTTCACAGCACCAAAATCAGACTGTTGTTCTGCTGGTAACGCAGTGAAAATTTGTAATGCCTTACCCGTCAGTAACGCCGACAAAATGACTGCCCACTCTTCTGGAGGCCAACCCTGACTGGTCGCAAACGTTTCGAAACGACTGATGTATGCATCAATCGAATCGGTCCCTTCAGAGAATTTTGGCAACTTGAGTCGGGGGGCATAGCTGCGCACAGAGTCACTGGAAACTGAACTACCATCATCGGTGGCCTCCCTCTGCATTCTCACTTTCTCTAACTCCAATTGAACCTTTAATCTTTCTGTTTCCTGCGTTTCCCTTATTCTTTCTGTTTCCTGCGTTTCCCTAGCCTGATTATCATTAGCCTGAATCTTAATTTTTCTGTTTCCTGCTTCATTCTTTCTGTTTCCTGCGCTGCGCTAGCTTTAGTCCTTTCCTGCTCTGCTATTTCTACTGCAACACGGCGTCTTTCCGCGCGTTCATCTCTTTCCATCTTTTGTTGGTTTTCAACGAATGCACGCAACTCATCTCCTGAGTAACCTAAATCACGAGCGACGCTCACAAGTTGTTCAATAGGGGTGTTCTTTTCTTCCGCCATTATATCTCTTTCTTTTTTTTTTTTTTTTTTTGAACAAGATTTTATAACTACGACAGCCAAACTGGTGGTTACCGACACGAGTGACGTAATAGCACGATCCTATGAATGATAATATTAGCTTGGGGCAACGTAGTTAGTTTTTATAAGACGCCCAGCGCCTGACCCAACTATGAGAGCGAATTATAGGCAATCTGTGCGAAATAAGTACTCTGGGGCTGAAATGCCAAGCCTAGTATTAACTATCTTGGGAAACAATGCCAAGCCTAGTATTTAACTATCTTGGGAACATACAGTAAGACAACCCCTTGTCTTAGGATTACAATACTTGAATCCCACCCAGCTTCCTCTCTGAGAAGTTGAACAATTATAATAAATGGGCCAGAATATCCTGGCAGGCTCGCCAATAAATTGTCAACCTCGGGTGATGTCGATGGAGGAAGGACTAGCGCACAGCCCAAACACACTCACAGCTTGCTTACAATCTCATTCCTATATCATGCATTCGTCACATCAAACCACTAGTAAAGTCTATAACTTTACTACACATGATCATAGAAAGAAACATCAATGCATATGGAATCAAACAAATAAAACATTCTCTCTTTCCTGAACTTCACAAAATCATTTATCTAAAACATCATTAACTAACCCGGGTATGAATAGATTTCTACTTTACCTGGCCAGGTGATCTTAACTATTCACGAATCACTGTCTTTTTCTTTTCCTTTTTTTTTTTCTTTTTACTGTCACTTTCACAACACGACACAACTGCTGGCACTGGTATTGGTCTGCTGCCGCCTGGTCAGGTGAGACTGTTGGCACTGGCGTTGGTCAGGTTGGACTGCCGATGAAAGTGGCGCTGGCCAAGTATGAGGTCGAAACCCCGGTTCAGATAGAACAGTGACTATCAACATCGATCTGTTCTCCTTTCTTTCTTCCTGCATTAACGCATTGCACTCTCTCTCTCTCTCTCTTCTAGTCTGCTCTTATCAAATGGACATGGTTGCTTTTTTTTCTTTTTTTTTTCTTTTCTTTCCTTTCCTCTTCATTAGTTAGCAACTCTCTTTCCACATCTCTCTTTAGTCCTCCTCTGCAGACTATCTCATGCTAATCTCTCAACTTGGTTCTCTTCTCTCCTCCCCTCATCTCTCTCTCTTCTCTCCTCAGAGATTACACTCAGACCTCTCCTCTCTCTCTCTCAGTTCGTTCTCCCCTCGTTCTCCTCTTCATCTCCCTGCCTTTTCTCTCCTGCAGAGACTATACCCAGAACCTCCTCATCTCTCTCTCCCTGTTCGTTCTCATCTCCCTGCCTTCCTGTAGGCGAGAGCCTACTCCCCCGAACTTCTCCCTCTCTCTCTCTGTCTGTTCGTTTTCCTCGTTCCCCCTCTCTCTCACTCATGCATTCCTTTATGCCCTAACCCCGTGTCCAAGGGCCAGTACCATTGGTCAGTATTTTTACCCCTGACACCCGAAGTTATCTCCCTCTAATTCCATTGGATATTCAAATCATGACAGTCACGCCTACACACCTTACTCTCTGTGGTGGTCAATCGGTCATTTAATTGATTAGCTAGATTTCACCCCCACCACACACTACCTTCCCCCCTCTCCTACTTAACTGGCGCCGTGTGGCTTAACGTGTGGGCACTGGTCAGTGTAAATTGGCCAGATGAGCCCGGCCCAGGCACTGAGATGCGTCCGGGCAGACATCGAGGCGTCGGTCAAAACGGCTTAGTCTGTCTGGGTGGATCGTACCGTCTCCGTGAAGCCTCTCCACTAAGCTTAATTGGCTGGGCCCGACCCATGGGCCCGTCTATCTGGCGCCTAGAATGTTTGAGTTGAAGCTTATGTCCGAACAAATTGGCTGGCGACTCCACGAGTTGGGTTGTTTCATTTTTGTCCGTGACAGGGAGGTGTTAATCTGACAGATTTACAGTCTACGTCAGGTAGACACATGAGCAGCCAGGGAGGGAAGGAGGGAGAAGGCACGCGCAAACGTGCTCGAGCGAGCGCGCGCGCGCGCGCGCGCGCACGCACGCACGCACGCACGCACGCACGCACGCACGCACGCACGCACACACACACACTCGCGCGCGCGCGCGCGTGCATTGGTACATTTAAACACGAGCATGCGTAAGCATGCAGTCATACGTGTGCGCATGCAGGCACCTGAAGGTACAGAAATGCTGTGCGCGTGTACGCACGCACGCACGCACGCACGCACGCACGCACGCACGCACGCACGCACACACACACACACACACACATGCGCGCATACGCGCACACACACACACATACATACATACACACACACACACACACACACACACACACACACACACACACACACACACACACACACACACACACACACACACACAGAGTCACGCACGCACCCCCTCCACACATATACCCCCCCCTCCCTCACACACGCACACACATTAAGTCCCTGAATTCTGTGTATCCTGTGTATTTGCTTATTAGTATTGTTGTTGTTGTTGTTTTTTCACAAAAAAAGGATTGTACCATAAAACAATACAACTGTGGCAACAGCAAAAACAACAAGAACAGCGGGTCCATGAATAACAGCTACAAGAGCAACAACAAAACAAAAAACGACGACAGAAACAATAGCAGTGACAATATAAACAACAGCAGCAGCAGCAACAACAACAGCAGCACCAGCAGCAACAACAAGAACAATAACATCAGCAACAGCAGAACCAAAGCTACAGTAACAAAAACAACTGCAACAACAACAAAAACAGCACCAGCAGCACCAGCAGCAACAACAACAACAGCAGCAGCAGCAGCACCAGCAGCAACAACAACAACAGCAGCACCAGCACCAGCACCAGCAGCAGCAGCAACAACAACAACAGGAATCGTCAAGAACGGCCGATACAACTAAAAGAGACCGCACGAATCTGCACGAATATAAGTGATGTCAACTGAGAGAAAGGGAACAAAATACATCTTGTGATTAATGAATATACAGAAATACAAAAAAGGCATAAAGACAGAATTTAAAAAAAAGAAGAAATACAAACAAAACAGCAGGGATAGCGGCGGCAGCAGCAGCGTCAGCAGCAGCAGTGGTGGTGGTAGTGGTAGTGGTAGTGGTAGTGGTAGTGGCAGCAGCAGCAGCAGCAGCAGCAGCAGCATTAGCAGCGGCAGCAGCAGCAGTGGTAGTGGTAGTGGTAGTGGTGGTGGTAGTGGTGGTGGTAGTGGTAGTGGTAGTGGTGGTGGTGATGGTGGTTGTGGTTATAGCAGCAGCAGCAGCAGCAGCAGCAGTAGTAGTAGTAGTAGTAGTAGTAGTAGTAGTAGTAGTAGTAGTAGTAGTAGTAGTAGTAGTAGTAGTAGTAGTAGTAGTAGAGGAAGTCAGCCTCAACGGAAGTAGTGTCGATGGTGATGTCTTAATCCGGTAAATAATCCATCGATTTACCAATCAATTATCTATATTATTAATTCATTGGTTGGTTGTTGTATTGATTTATTAACTGAATGACTGATTGAATGATTTACTGATTCACTACTGTGTGCACTGATGGACGGGTAAACGGATCGACTTTCTCCCTGAACGGCAACGGCATATTCAAATAACATCGTCTTGAATATTTCTTGATGTTTCATACGTATCGTATTGTAGATGCAGTTGGGCACAGAGAAAGACAGACAGACAGAAGAAATGGAAAAGAAAGAACAAAAGAAATAAAGGTAGATAGAAAGAAAGAAACAGAGGAAGAAAGAAAGAGAGAAAGTAATAAAGAGATAAGGAAAGAACGAACGAAAGAAAGAAATAAACAAACGAAGAGAAAAACAAAAGAAGAAAGAAACAAAGAAACAGAGGAAAGAAGATAGAGCGAAGGAAGAAAAATGAGAAAGAAACAGCTCGCCAAAAATCAATAAACGAAAAGATGCGAGTGGTCCAGGACATACAAATATTGATTTTCATCGTTTCAGCAACACAAAAACAGACATCTGGAATAATGGGAATCGTTCGGCTTCTCTTCTCCGCATTCTGTTTTGTTCGGACATTCATCTGATTGCATTGAGCTTGACAAATACTCCTGCATCCATATTTGGGTGAATTCCTCTCAACAGATGCGTGTCTGAGAGCACGACAATCACTTCTGCACCTATATTGTGGTGAATTCCTATCATTAGATGTTTGTCTGAGAGCACTATAGTCTGACAATCACTTCTGCACCTATATTGCATGGATTTCTCCCATTAGATGTTAATCTGAGAGCGCTAAAGCTTGACAATCACTTCTAAATTCATGTTCTGGCCAGTTCCTCTCTTTGGGAGTTCCATTTGATAGCACTACAGCTTTTTACAAAGATATCCCTGTCCAAATGTTGCAGTATGTTTATGTCTTTAGACGCTTTTCTCATAGCGTAGCAGATTTATAAGAACGTTCTAGTTCCTGTGAAACGTGAATCTGTTTGGAGAGATTTGAAACATTTTTGCGAGTTCTTGCCAATAGATGTTCATTGGATGATTACTCTGAAGCTTTACAATGATAATAACGCCTGTGTTTATGGGTAAGGCAAACAATGATAATAACGCCTGTGTTTATGTGTAAGGCAAACAATGATAATAACGCCTGTGTTTATGTGTAAGGCAAACAATGATAATAACGCCTGTGTTTATGTGTAAGGCAAACAATGATAATAACGCCTGTGTTTATGTGTAAGGCAAACAATGATAATGACGCCTGTGTTTATGTGTAAGGCAAACAATGATAATAACGCCTGTGTTTATGTGTAAGGCAAACAATGATAATAACGCCTGTGTTTATGGGTAAGGCAAACAATGATAATAACGCCTGTGTTTATGGGTAAGGCAAACAATGATAATAACGCCTGTGTTTATGGGTAAGGCAAACAATGATAATAACGCCTGTGTTTATGGGTAAGGCAAACAATGATAATAACGCCTGTGTTTATGGGTAAGGCAAACAATGATAATAACGCCTGTGTTTATGGGCAAGGCAAACAATGATAATAACGCCTGTGTTTATGGGTAAGGCAAACAATGATAATAACGCCTGTGTTTATGGGTAAGGCAAACAATGATAATAACGCCTGTGTTTATGGGTAAGGCAAACAATGATAATAACGCCTGTGTTTATGGGTAAGGCAAACAATGATAATAACGCCTGTGTTTATGGGTAAGGCAAACAATGATAATAACGCCTGTGTTTATGGGTAAGGCAAACAATGATAATAACGCCTGTGTTTATGGGTAAGGCAAACAATGATAATAACGCCTGTGTTTATGGGTAAGGCAAACAATGATAATAACGCCTGTGTTTATGGGTAAGGCAAACAATGATAATAACGCCTGTGTTTATGGGTAAGGCAAACAATGATAATAACGCCTGTGTTTATGGGTAAGGCAAACAATGATAATAACGCCTGTGTTTGTGGGTAAGGCAAACAATGATAATAACGCCTGTGTTTATGGGTAAGGCAAACAATGATAATAACGCCTGTGTTTGTGGGTAAGGCAAACAATGATAATAACGCCTGTGTTTATGGGTAAGGCAAACAGGCAGATACACACAGGCCTGTGTTTATGGGTAAGGCAAACAGGCAGATACACACAGGCCTGTGTTTATGGGTAAGGCAAACAGGCAGATACACACAGGCCTGTGTTTATGGGTAAGGCAAACAGGCAGATACACACAGGCCTGTGTTTATGGGTAAGGCAAACAGGCAGATACACACAGGCCTGTGTTTGTGGGTAAAGCAAACAGGCAGATACACACAGGCCTGTGTTTATGGGTAAGGCAAACATGCAGATACACACAGGCCTGTGTTTATGGGTAAGGCAAACAGGCAGATACACACAGGCCTGTGTTTATGGGTAAGGCAAACAGGCAGATACACACAGGCGTGTGTTTATGGGTAAGGCAAACAGGCAGATACACACAGGCCTGTGTTTGTGGGTAAGGCAAACAGGCAGATACACACAGGACACAGGGAGCAAAGTGATCTTTCATTTGACGCATTGTACAAAACAGACAAGTGACTATTTCACAAATAGATCTTTTTCACACGTACTCATATAAAAACACTCAAAACAATGCAGCCCAATTAAATGGCTGCCGTAGAATATATTTGTACATTGCCGTATTTTCAGTAAATATGTACTTAGTGTCAGTCTTCTGTTTCATGGTGAATTTTAGTCGAAAGTCGTTCATTTGTATTTCGCCGTATTTTCAATAATGCTACATTCTGTGTTACTCTACTATTCCATGGTGAATTTTGTCCATAAATGTTCATTTAAATGGTAAATAATTTTAACAGACATTAATTTGTGTTTTGCCATGTTGTTAGTAACGCGGCCCTCTGTACTGGTCTCCGATTGCACGGTGAGTGTTGAGAACAGATGTTCACCTGCTACCACTGATGCCTTCAAGTTGAGTCCGAGAGTAAATTTTGTTGAATGCTTCTTCTTCCTCTTCTTCTTCTTCTGCGATCCTTTTTCTTGTTCTTGTTCTTGTTCTTGTTCTTGTTCTTGTTGTTCTTGTTCTTATCTTCTGCAATCCTCCTCCTCCTCCTCCTCCTCCTCCTCCTCCTCCTCCTCCTCCTCCTCCTCTTCTTCTTCTTCTTCTTCTTCTTCTTCATCTTCATCTTCATTTTCTTCTTCTTCTTCTTCTTCTTCTTCTTCTTCTTCTTCTTCTTCAATCCGTCTTCTTCTTCTTTTGCGAGCCCTCTTCTTCTGGTTCTTCTCCTTCATCTTCCTCCTCCTCCTCCTCGTCCTCCTCCTCGTCCTCCTCCTCCTCCTCCTCCTCCTCTTCCTCCTCCTCCTCCTCCTCCTCATCATCATCATCATCACC
>CM031601.1:67059649-67062149 GCA_018398815.1 Conus ventricosus
CACCTCGTCAAAGTGTCACAGAACAAAGATGACATCCTACACCCCACCACTCATCCCTCACCGGCCTTTCTGCGTCTATAGTTCCTCCATAGCGGATACCCAACACCCCACCGCCCACGCCCTTCAGGCCTACGGGATCTCCCCGTCTTATACCCCCTCCCTACAATACCCACGTGAATGGTCTTTGCACACAGCAAATGAAGCGTCACTCAGCCCATACATCGGCCAGCCCAATACACGCTCAAAAGACACGATAGTCGGTAACGTCTCGCCGACCTCCAGGGTCAGGAGGTGGTCTGGGAGAGAGAGAGAGAAAAATGTGGTGAGAAAAGACGACGATGTAGCAAGCTAGCTAGAGAGCCTGAAGAGTTAATAAGCACGCCAGTCAGGATGTTTGAAGACCGCAACAGACCAGTCCGGACGTTTAAAGAGTGTAGCACAACAGCCAAGACATGTAAAGAGTGTAGCAAGACAGCCAAGACGTTAAAAGATTGTAGCAAGACAGTCAAAGCATTCAAAGATTGTAGCCAGCCAGTCAGGATATCTAAAGAGTGTAGCACGCCAGTCAGGACGCTTGAACAGTGTAGCTCGCCAGTCAGAACCCAAAAGAGTGTAGCAAGCCGGTCAGGATCAGGACGTTTAGAGAGTGTAGCAGGTCAGTCAGGATGAGTGTAGCCATACAGTCTGGACGTTTAAAGAGAATAGCTAGACAGTCAAGACGTTTAAAGAGTGAAGCAAAACAGCTAGGACGTTTAAAGAGTATAGCATGCCCGTCAGGACGTCTACAGAGTGTAGCCTGCCAGTCAGGACGTCTACAGAGTATAGCATGCCAGTCAGGACGTTTAAAGAGTGTAGCACGCAATTCATGACGTTTAAAGAGTGTAGCACGCAAGTCAAGACATCTACAGAGTGTAGCATGTCAGTCAGGACGTCTAAAAAGTGTAGCCAGCTGGTTAGGTCACTTGAAATGTGTAGCCGGCTGGTAAGGTCACCTGAAATGTGTAGCCAGCTGGTCAGGTCATCTGAAATGTGTAGCCAGCTGGTCAGGTCATCTGAAATGTGTAGCCAGCTGGTCAGGTCATCTGAAATGTGTAGTCAGCTAGTCAGGTCATCTGAAAAGTGTAGCCAACTAGTCAGGTCACCTAAAAAGTGTAGCCCAGAAGTCAGGTCGTCTCAACAGCCTGGTGAGTCAGACCAAAGATAGTTCGCCCTCCGTAGGGCGTACAGTCTTTGGTCAGACTATGCAGCTGGCATTCAAACACTTGCCAGTTCCAGTCCCCCCTGGCTGCCTATTTTATCAGAGGAAAAGGGAGGTAGGAAGGCAGGGTGTAAGGGAAGGAAGGAAGGGGAGAGGGTAGCTATGATCTGGGGTTACAAAGTCTGTTACTTAATATTACATTGGCAAAAGGTGAAACACATGTAGTTATCAACGTCTTTGATAAATTCACACACTCGCGATTGCCCAAGCAAGCCACCCCACACCCCTCCCCCTCCCCCAACCCCATATAGCCTTCTTTCTCCCCGCTGTCTTCTGCCTCCATCCTCTCTCTCCTCCCCTCCCCTTTCGGTTCTCATCACTTTCTGTTATCATCTCTCTCTCTCTCTCTCTCTCTCTCTCTCTCTCTCTCTCTCTCTCTCTCTCTCTCTCTCTCTCTCTCTCCAAACACGTGCGCGCGCATACAACATACAACACACACACACACACACACACACACACACACACACACACACACACACACACACGCACGCACGCACGCACGCACGCACACACACACACACACACACACACACACACACACACACACACACACACACACACACACACTACAATTCAATAACACTTTATTGGTCCGCATCTAAATTCATTTGTGTATTCAGAGGCTAATGATAAGAGAATATACACATTGTAAGCTCATTATAAATAAACCAAACCTCACCACACCACACCACACGACACAACACCATACCACATCACACCACACCACACAACATCACACTACACCACACCAAAATCAACTTTTTTTCCTTTCTCTCTCTATCAGTGACCACGACTTTCACCTATGAAACAGGCATCAGTCATTTGACAGACCACGGAACACGCCTCAACGGAGCATCAAGGACAGCCAGAACAACACTACAACACACAGGGAATATGCCACAACCTTGACGCACAATCAAAGCATCCCCCCACTGAAACACAAACAGTCCCCACAACATTGCCGGAGATGACTCTTTCCACCGGGACAGACAGTCCTTTAAGCGGCGAGGAGAGAATGGACTTTACGGCTGCGTTTGATGGAGCTGAACAGCGAGAAGAAAGATCGCCCAACGTGGCCTTCCAAGCGCCCGAGACCATCTCAAAGGCTGCGCTGGTGGCTTTTATGGGGCTCTGCCTGGATCAAACGAACCTGTGTGGAGGTGGGCAGGGAAGTCCGCCCTGGTTGTAAACCGATTAATGGCCAGCTTCGCTGAAGATGATTTCACTGAGAACAGCGCGGAG
>CM031601.1:67067149-67069649 GCA_018398815.1 Conus ventricosus
ATTCCTGACAGACAAAAACTCATGATTTGCCTTGGAAAGGATAATGTTTCAATGAGAAATACACACACATTTGTTCCTCCATGTTTGGATTCGGCGTGTGCTCTGCAACGTTTTTCAACAACAGTCCAAATGCCTAAAAATAACATAATGACATTTTTCCGTCTTACATTGTTAGTTCTATATGTTTTTTGAATAAATAAGCCATTCTCTCTCTCTCTCTCTCTCTCTCTCCTCTCTCTCTCTCTCTCTCTCTCCTCTCTCTCTCTCTCCCCCCCCCGCCCCCCCCCCCACGTCGCATCTTTTAAATCAACCGTTTCCGGTATTACACATGAAAAATACCAGTGTTACACACGGAAAAAAAACAGTATTACATGTGAAAAACACTGGTATTACTCATGAAAAACCATTAATTGAGTAGAACAAACATGAGAAGGTCAGACCAACATTTTTTTTTTTAGGGGGGGGGGGGGGGGGGGGGGGGGGGGGGGGGGGGGGGGGGGGGGGGGGGGGGGGGGGGGGGGGGGGGGGGGGGGGGTCACGCATTAATCTGTTTCTGTTTAGTTTTTTGTGTGGTGTTAAAAATAAGACGAACCAAACGGTTTCATGGATGATTACAACGAACACAATCCCATTTCCTGAGAGGACGGTAGCATCACAATCACCGGCCCTCATCCCCCACCCCTCCTCCCCCTGTTGTTGCCTAACCCACCTGGAAGTGATGGCCCCCTTCCCCACCCCCCACCTGACCACAGCAGCACACCGCACCTCCCCCCCCCCCCCCCCCCCCCCCCACCTTGCACTTTGAAATCCCCCAACGCGACCACTGCCCATAAAAGCCCGCATAAAACATCACCGTCTCTCGCACGTGAACTCCGCTGACACCTGTGACGACCTCCACCCCATCTCTCTCACACCGCTGGAGTGAGATTTCACACCGACTTCAGATTAGTGCTCCAGCACGCTTAGCCAGTGCTGGTCGAAAGTCTTCTGTAGAGAGAAACCCATAAAGCATCAGGCGGTTTAGAGCCCAGTTGACCGAGGTGGTCACATTGAGAAGGGCGTGAGTGCACAGAGAGACAAATCTCCCCCCGAAAACAAAAGACGTATATCAGTCTATACAGAAAAAATATTTGTTTCAGAGGAGGGGGAGGTGAAAAACGATTGAGAGGGCAAGTTTGGCACTTAAAAAAACAAACAAACGAAGAGAAATGGATCGGAGGTGGGAAGGAGAGTGCAAACTCAGATATTTGATTCTTATAGACCTTGGCAGAAGGGGGATGTACATGAAACATAAGCAAGTCGCATTACCAAACAAAGAATAATTATTACAGTGTATAACTGCAAACTGTTTTTACTGTGCTTTCATTTGCAGATAACATGAAAAAAGATAACTTGAATGAGCAAGGTCTTGTATAGAGGAGAGAGAGAGAGAGAAGAAGAAGAAGGAGGAGGAGGAATGAAGATGATTAAGGCCAGATTACTGGTGCAAATGCCCAAAAGAAAAGAATAACTGCAAAACAGCTCCTGTTTTCCAACGGAGAAGGCAAGCAACAATAGCAACAACAACAACATCACCAACAACGACAATATCAAAAAAACAACAACAAGTTGATTATTGACAAATACATGTCCAATATAGGTAGGAAAGGGAGGAAGGCGAGAGGAAGGATGGAGATTAAGCTTCCAATCTCACACACAACAAAAATCGTACTTGAGGATACACATAGCCATATTTAAATCGTAGCAGTCGGGACAGACCCTGGCGAATAACATCAACAATCTTCGTCATAAAAGATGGAGCGTTTCTAGCCGAGGGCACCCATATGGTCAGTTCACCTGGGAATAGGAGAGCCGTGTAAAATTCAGAGCGACGTCTATTGTCGCTGGGGTAGTGGAGAGGCCACTTGATCTGTCTTAGTCTGGATTAGAGTTACCTCCCTTGACCCTGACACCTCGCCAGCAGGCAGTAAACCTTTACCTCCAGGGTAGCTGGTACCAGCATTGTTGCTGACGTGCGTTACGCGTGGATCTCTGGGCTGGCACGAAGAGCCTCTCGGCCATGTTTGACCACCGATCTTTTGTCGTCGTTGCAAGTTGTAGGATGTTATCTTTAAACTGCGAATCAACTTGAAAAACGGACGAGTGATTTAACACGCCGAAATTATTAATACGTATTTATCATTACTGGTTGGTTTTTAATGCTTTCCATTTCTCCCCTTCTGATGTTTATCGTGCGCACGCGCGCGCGGGCGCACTGGCACACACACACACACACACACACACACACACACACACACACACACACACCACACGCACGTACGCACGCACGCCCCCCCCCCCCCCCCCCCCCCCCCCACACACACACACAGATGTTTTGTTGCGTCGCGTCCAGTAGCCATTACATACTGGCATGTGACATGGCATTGACATCTTAATGGAATGCCCACGTGCTTGCCTGCATCCTGTGTCTACACAACACAGGTTCCAAGAGTGGTGCAGG
>CM031601.1:67074649-67077149 GCA_018398815.1 Conus ventricosus
GTGTGGTGTGATAAACTCTGGAGCAATAGCAAAGGAATAAAGCTGATTCCCCCACTTTCCACAAACCCCCTACCTTCACCTCACTTCTCCTCCCTCCTTCCACTTGCCCCCTCCTCCCTTCCCCATGCCCTTTTTTTATCTTTCCCCTAACACCTTACCTCCCCTCGTATCTATGGTGTTGTGGTAACTTTACGCATCACTGTTCAGCCATCTTTTGCAGATTTTTTTTCGGGCATGTTCTCCGAAGACGGCTTTATCTAAGAATTTCTTTTTTTTTTTTTTGGACCTATCTCATTTATATTTGTATTAACATTGTGACATGACCGAAATTAAATACTAAACAAACCAACCTCTCCATCACCATCACCATCACCACCACCTACCCCGGACCAAAATGGCAGGAGCCCATTTCTTCCAGACCACCGCACAAAATGGCCGCGACAAGCCAGCTTCTTGCCGGCCTGAGGCTTGGAGACCGGAGTGGTCTGTGTGACATGAGGGAGGAAGCATGGAGGAAGGGGGGGGGGGGGGGGAGGAGATGGGCACCGCCTCCTTCTTCATCATTCCTTTGTCTGTGTTATGACCCCACTGTTTCCATAAGGGGGGCTGGGGCGGTGGTGGGGGGAGTGGGGAAGGGAAAGGGAGGAAGGAGGTGTGGATGGGGGGAGGGGAGGGAGGATGGAGAGAGAGAGAGAGAGGGGGAGGGGTGTGACCGGCTGTTTCAGTTGATGGGTGGAAGCAGAGAAAGAGAGAGCCGGGGGAGGGGGGGGGGGGAGAATTGGGGGATGGGGAAGTAAATGGGATGTTTGGCGTAAAGAGGGATAGGAAGCGATGCTGAGTCAGTGAGGGCCGGGCTTATTTATAACTGAAGGAGCTAGAGCCGTTCAAAGGAACGAGAAAAGCTAATAAATGTGGTCATATCAACAGTCAAACAAAACAAACAGGGCTCCAAAGGCAAATTAATGTTACCAGCCGACGCGTGAATTCTACCACCTATCCATGCATTCTTTCATCCTTCTTTCCTTCCTCCCTTCTTTCCTTTCTTCATTGTTTATTTCCTTCGTTCCTTCTTTCCTTTCCTCCCTCATTCTTTTCCCCCTCCCTTCCTTCCTTCCATCCATCCTTCCTTGTTTATTTTTTAACCTTATTTCCTCCCTTCCTTCATTTATTCTTTTCTTCTACCCTTCCTTCCTTCCCTCCTTCCTTCTTTCTTATTTATTAAGGTTTTTCCTTATTTCCTTCATTCTTCCCTTTCTTTCTGCCTTGACTGTTGTCTTCCCATTTTTTCATTTCCTCTTATTTCTTTTCTTCCTTTCTTCCTTCCTTCCTTCTTTTCTTTCTTCTACCTTATTTCCTTCCTTCTTTCTATGTCTTTATGCCATCCTTATATCCTTCCTTCCTTCATCATTTTCTTCTTCGTTCTTTCCTTCCAGCCTCATTTTTTTCCCTCCTTCTTTTCTTCCTTCCTTCCTTGTTATCTTCCTTCTTTATTTCCTCCTTTCTTTCCTTATTCCCTTCCTTCCTTCCTTCTTTTCTTTCTTTCTTTCTCATTTCCTTCTTCCATTCCTTCATTTCTTTCTTCCTTCCTTCCTTATTTCCTTCTTCCCTTCCTTCTTTTTTCCTGATTTTCTTCGTTCATCCATTCTTTTCTTCTGGATTTCCTTCTTCCTTCCATACCCCCCCCCCCCCCCCCCCCCCCCCCTCCTACCTTCATTTATTTAGTTTTGTTTTGTTTTGTTCCTTTCCTCCTTATTTTCTTCCTTCGGTTCTGCATCCATTTTTTCCCTTTCCTTCTCTCATCCCTTCATTCTTTTTTCTTTTCTTCTCCTTTATTTTCCCCCAAACGTCCGACAATTACTCGAATAAGAGTGAAAAAAAGGTTTTAAAAAAAAAACTAAACAAAAAACAAAACTCACCTCACCTGCTGTCTGTAGTGATTTGTGACGTTGTTCGAATTGAAGCACGGGCGAGATCTGTCTCATGACAATCATCAGATGGCCCCCGGGGGTGGGCCCTTCTGTAAACTCCTGGATGTGTGCAGCCATTTGGCTCCAGCTTCACAGAGTAACTGTGAGTACAGGTCACACAGTAAGCGCGCGTTATGTACAGACCTATTGATCAGAAGGGTGTTTGTTGACTCAGCCTTGGACTTTCTGTGTCGCTACTGGTCTGTCGTATTGACCTCTGTCTTCACCTGGACGTGGTCACTACTGTGGACCAAGGGATGGCGGCATCATAGAGAGAGAGAGAGAGAGAGAGAGAGAGAGAGGAGAGAGAGGAGAGAGAGAGAGAGAGAGAGAGAGAGAGAAGTTATTGTTAATCGCTTCAGCCGAGACCTACGGAGAGGAATTCTTCCGGAACAAGCAAAGGCGCAATGTTGCTGCAGTTTCTGTAACAGGGAGGGGCGGTGGTTTTATGTTTCTGCAGTTTCTGTGACAGGAGAATGTGTGTATGTGTGTTACTGCAGTTTCTGTACCAGGAGAATGTATGTATGTATGTT
>CM031601.1:67094649-67099649 GCA_018398815.1 Conus ventricosus
CAGCAGCAGCAGCAGCAGAAGCAACAGTAGCAGCAGCAGCAGTAGCAACAGCAGCAGCAGTAGTAGTAGTAGTAGTAGTAGTAATAAGTAATAGTCGTAGTAGTATTAGCAGCAGCAATAGCAGTAGGAGTAGAGGTAGTAGCAGTAATAGTGTTGCAAGCTACTTTCTCTTCCTCCCTCTCCCGCCCTCTCTCTCTCGCTGTCTCTCGCTGTCTCTCGCTGTCTCTCTCTGTCTCTCCCTGTCTCTCCACCTTCTCTCTCCTCCACCCATCCCCTCCTCCCTCTTTCTCTCTCTCTCGTCCATGCGTCAGGCGGTGTTGCTCCGTACAACTGAAGACGACCCACCAACAGACTAATCACAGCATGTGACTCCGCTGATCAAAGTCCTATCAGTCGCCCCTCATCTCTCGCGGCATGCCAGCAGAGCTGTGCTGTGCGGGGCACCACAGGAGAGTGGCCGATGTCGGTGCCATGTTTGGGCAAACAGGACCAGCTCCACATCAAAACACGGGATCACAGGCCGACCTCTCCACCTCGAGGACACGCTATGATTAATCGCTTCCCCCAAACCCCCGGACCCGGCCTCAGATGTCACTCCACCCCGCACTGCAGTCATGTACCCCGCGAACAGGTGGACCGAACCACCCCTCTTTCTGCTTCCAGCTTTGGCCGATCTACCCGCATGGCCGTATCGCTGACCCGGCAGAGGGCCGACTCCTACCCGTATTGATTCAACTAGATTGAGGATTGGGAGACACGGGGTTGTCGGGCAAAAGATGTTGTAGGGGATGTTCGGGTGGCTTGGCCAGGTGATAGGGGGTATACCTGTGCTGCCCAGAACAGGCGGAATGCTAAGTGGAGGAGAGGACAGCGGGCAAGAGGGCCAGAGTGGGGTGTGAGATAAGCACCAAGGGTCTATTGACTGCCGTGGAGGGCTGGTGGCTTGATCCCCGCTCTGTTATTTAAAGTGGAGGAGTCCAGGCTGACGATTACATTCATTCAGTGTGCTGCCTGGGGGTTGAATTGGGGGGGGGGGGGGGGGGGGGGGGGAACACTAGGATGTCACTGTTACCGCTGTCGCTAAAGGGGTGACGAGATGAGGGGTAGGATTGTTTGTTGGTTTTACTCTCTGTGTGTCTGTCTGTCTCTGTCTGTCTGTGTCTCTGTCTCTCTCCATATATACATGTATATATAACATGTATATATGTATACACACACAACACACACACACACACACATATATATATATATATATATATATATATATTAATTATATATATATGTGTGTGTGTGTGTGTGTGTGTGTGTGTTAGTTATTTATTTATCCTTTCTGTAGCAGTTATCTTTTTAAAAAGAGTTATCTGTACTTTGATTTTGCATCGTGTAAGCTGTTTACTCTGTTTAGAGTTTTGTATTTAATGTGGTGTGCATTAAATAATGAAGCTCTGATTTATGGTAAGGGACTGCTTCTTCAATCCCTCTGTCAGTAATGTTAAGAGAAATAATATTATTAATGGATTTGGTTATACTTTTATTCTGTTTTGCACTCATGTATAAAGGACTTGATTAATAGCCACCACTGCCACAAAAAAGAAAAAAAAAAGAAAAAGGGTAAATTAAGGAAAGGATTTCTTAAAAGACAGGAAATAGAAATTGACGAGCTCGAGTGAGCGATCGCGAGAGAGAAAGAATCGGAGAGAGAGAGAGAAGAGAGAGAGGAGAGAGAGAGAGAGAGAGGAGAGAGAGGGGGGGGAAGGAGGGAGTGGGTAGGGAGCGGGTGGAAGAGAGCTGGGGTGCTCCCAAGCTCACAAGAAAAGCGCCACAAATCCTGTACCCGGCGATCCCACACCGACAGACCAGAGCTCAACACAGTGATCCCCAGTGTGTGTGTGTGTGTGTGTGTGTCTATCACAGAACGATCAGGGTGTAATGCAGGGCGTCCAGGCCATCAGGGGACACCACTCCAGGTAATCCCTGTGTTGTCCAGGTGGGAGGCGGTCTCTCTGTGGTCGTCGGCAGTCCTCTTCATCATCTTTCCATTAACGCCGGCTTGGACTTGTATAAACCGTGTGCTAACTTGACAACACTATGTCCCACTGTTTTGCTCGGTGGAAGATTGTTCTTGGGTAATGTTATGTCTGTGAGATTTTCTGTTAAACAGCTGTACATCTTTTTGGTTTATAGCATTGTCACTTGCAATGACAACGACAACTAAAGTTAAAACGAAAAGAAACAAAGCAAGCAAATGATAAACAACTGCAGCAGCGGCAGGAGTGACAACAACAACAACAACAACAGCACAACACTTTTTAACAGAATCGTAATCGCTACAGCCCTTATGGTCAGGATTTTTCCGTCTTGCCTTTGATTTATACTTCAGTTTTTTTCCCCACCAAGAGTAAGTTTTTCTAGCTGCCAGCGAAATAATTTAACCAACCAAATCCAAGCAAACAATCAGAAAAGGTATTACGTTTTTTTTTGTTGTTGTTTTCACTTATGAACAAAAAACTGGAGGTGTTTTTTCGGGCCCGGCTTTGCTTTGGTGGCCCCCCCTTTCATATCCTTTGCTATAGCCTGAGGGTTCCCTAGTATAAAAGTTTTTCGTCGGGGGAAAATTTTCTGGGGGTTTTAAGTCTTCATGAACAGCTTCAGTTGAGGTTTTTGGGTTGGGGATGAGGTGGGTACGTACGAATTTTTTTACCCCGGGGGGCTTGAGCAAAGAAAACAAAAATTCCAAAGGTTCAAACGGGGGAAAACATCCCCCGTGTTGCCCTTATAAACACTGCCCCCCCTTTCCGCAGGTGTGTTTTTTCCCCTTTTTCTCCCTCTCCTCCCACCCTTGAAGCATTTTGGGAAATTTTCGTTTCCGGTGGTACCAAACCCGGTTTCTCTTCTCCCTCTCTTTCCCCTCTCTCTCCCCCTCTCTCCCCTCTCTCTCTCCCCTCTCTCTTCACGGGATAGAGAGGAAAGGGGAAAATTTTGTGCGAATCTGGAGGGGGGAAAAAATGTGTGTTGTACCCCCCCCTTCCCGGAACAGATTCTGGGTTTCAATATTGTTTTAACAAACATGTGGATTTTTATTTTTGATTATTATGTGTTTGTATTTCTATCTTTTCAAAAATTTTGCTATTCGATAGATTAATGTTTGCAATACATATGTGATATGTCCCCAGGGGGTTAAATTTTTTTGAATTGTAATGTTATCTTTTTTTAATTTTTTTTTATCTTTCATTGTTTGTTGTTTTTTTCTATTATTTTTGCTTTGAAAGGTTTGTTCGACGGGGGATTTTTGGGAAAAAGGGTTTTGGGGTGGGGGAGGGTGGCTTTTTTTTTTGGGTTGTTTCTTTTTCTTTTTTGAGGGCAAAAAGAAAAAAACCCTGCAATGGGCTTATTTTTTCCCCTTTCATTAAAAAAATTTCTTTCGTTCTTTTCTTTCGTTCTCCTCTCTCTCTCTCTCTCCCCTCCCTCTCTCTTCTCCCAAACCCCCCTTTCTCTCTTCCCCTTTCCCTTTCCCTTTCCCCCCCAACCCAAAACCCCCCCCTTTTCCCCCCTCTCGCCCTTTCTCTTTTTTCGGGTTTTGTTGTGTGTGTGTTTGTGTGGGGGTGGGGTTTTTTTTGGGGTGGGTGTGTGTGTGTTGTGAGAGGGGGAGAGAGAGAAGAGAGTAGAGAGGGGGAGGGGGAGGGGGGAAGAGAGAGGGGAGAAAACGTTTTTTCCCCTTGCCCCCTTTTTTTTTAAAAACATAAGCCCCAAGCCACTTTTTACGGACTGATCCAACCCCTCTTTAAAT
The DNA here is from genome assembly GCA_018398815.1 of Conus ventricosus. Classification (NCBI taxonomy): domain Eukaryota; kingdom Metazoa; phylum Mollusca; class Gastropoda; order Neogastropoda; family Conidae; genus Conus; species Conus ventricosus. The sequence goes on from CM031601.1 coordinate 67,098,437, forward strand.
TTCCCTGGGGGCCCCCCCCAACCCCCCCAGCATTAAACACACACACACACACACCACACCACACCACACACCACAAAAACACACACCACACACGAAACGAACGCGCGCACAAACACGAAACGCACCCCACGCTACGCGCACACACACTCGCACGCCCACCCCTCCCCACGCACACCCCCACTCGCACGAAACACACCCCTCGCACGCCAACACTGCACGCACATTTACATAAAAACCCCAAACACAGCGGGGGACCCTGGCAATTTTACGCCCTTGTTCAAGAGAGAGAAATGGTGTGTGTTTGTGTGTGTGTGGGTTGGTGTGGTGTGTGGGGGTGTTTTGTGTCCCCTCTCTCCCCCTCTTGTCTCTGTCTCTCTCTCTCTCTTCTCTCTCTCTCTCTTTTTTGGGCGCGCTTTGCTGAAAGACGCGGGCCCCCATTCACCCCTCATTTGAGTGGATGGTCGGAAATTGTCCCCAACCCCTATCCCAGAAAAGGCTGGGGGTTTTGTGTCACACCTCCCCCCTTTTAAAAGCTGTAGACCAGTCGGCCCCTTCACTTCACTGGTTAAAACCAGTTTTCCACATCACACACACGCCCCGCACCCCGCACGTCACACCCCAAAAACCCCACCACCCCCACACACACGCAGGAGAGAGAGAAGAGAGAGGGGGGGAGAGAGGGGGAAAGAGAGAGAGGGGGAAGAGAAGGAGAGAGAGAGAAAGACGGGACAGACAGACGCCCGAAAGAAGGATAGAGACAGGGGAAGACAGAAAACCAGACAGACAGGAGAACGAATTTTTTTTTTTTTTTAAACCGGGGAATGGGGAAAACCCCCAAATTAAAATTTTTTCCCCCCTCCCCTGAGGGAGAAAAAGGAGAGGAGAAGGGGTTAGAGAGAGAGAGAGGAGAGAGGAGAGAGAGGGGAAGTCGGGCCCCATTTCAACAAAACCAAAAAAAAAAGGGAAAAGGAGCCAGTCTGGCCATTTCCCTCCAAGAAGAAAAAGAGGAGGTTAAAAGGATTTTAAGGGGTTTTGGGGGGGGGACCCGGGGGGCAAAGGGCCTGCGTTAAAGCCTGTTTTTAGAGAGAAAACGAGAAAACGCCCCGAGGGGTTTTTATAAAGTCAAGCCCCGGCGGAAACCAAAGAAAAGCTTTTGTGGAGGGCTCAATACATGCCATAGGGGGGCTTTTGGGCCAAGACGACCATTTTTCCC
>CM031601.1:67104649-67124649 GCA_018398815.1 Conus ventricosus
CAGTGTCTACCTGCAGGTGTGTGCATGACTGAGGTGTAAAGAGCGAAATGAACACCAGAGCACTGTCTTACCTGCAGGTGGACCTGGAGATCTCGGAAGGCGCCAAGGTGGGCACGATGCTGAAGGTGAGCGGCCCCCAGGACCTGGACTCGCTGCCCAACAACACCATCCAGAGCTACGACTCCACCCTGCAGAGCCCCGTCTTCGCCATCTCCGCCACCAAGAACAAGGACGGCACCAGCTTCCTCCACCTCCGGCTGGAGACCGTGCTGGACCGCGAGACCACCGACCACTACGACTTCAACATCATCGCCTACGACGGCGGGGACCCGCCCCGCAGCGATTTTCTGAGGGTGGTCATCGCCGTGCTGGACGAGAACGACAACGTGCCGGAGTTCGAGTCGGAGGCCTACGACGTGAACGTGCGGGAGGACGCCGATGTGGGCTGGGAGATGGTGCAGGTGAGGGCCAACGACCGTGACGCCGGTCCCTTCGGCACGGTCAGGTACCGCTTCAGCAGCCTGGCCTCCGACACCGTCCTCCAGCTATTCCACATCAACGCCACCAGCGGCGTCATCAGCCTGCAGTCCAGGTTGGAGCACGCCTCGGGCAACGGCCCTTACAGCGTGGTGGTGGAAGCTTTCGATGGCGGAGACCCCCCCTCCGTGGCCCAGACCCTCGTCACCATCCACGTCCTCAACACCGGCAACAACGCCCCCATGGTGCGCATCGTCACGGTCTCCGAGGGCGACACCACGGAGATTTCCGTGCCGGAGTCGGCCAAGGTGGACGACTTCGTGGCTTTTGTCAACGTGGAGGACAGCGACGAGGGCGAGAACGGCGAGGTCACGTGCTCGCTGGAGAAGGACGGGGGTCAGTTCCGGTTGGTGGAGCTGCTGAACAAGGGCTACAAGGTACTGCTTGGCAGCCCTGTGGACCGCGAGGTGGTCGGCAGGTACGAGGCCGCCATCGTCTGCAGGGATCAAGGCTCGCCTCCTCTCAGCACCGTCACGCCCTTCACTGTCGTCATCTCTGACGTCAATGATAACGACCCCATGTGAGTGCTGACAACTCCTCTTGCTTTTGTTTCTTTTCTCCTTTTCCCGCTTCTTTTCTTCTCTTCTTCCTCTCCAACTCTTCTCCGTTTTAAATGTATTTATTCATTTATTTACTTTTAAAAATTCATTTCTTGAGAATCAGAAATATTTTCTTCTTCTTTCTTTTCTTTCCTTTTTTTTTTTTTTTTTTTTGCTGCGTATTAGGCCTATCATTGGTGACGCTGTTTCAATCATTGATCGCTCGTATTGGTGTTCTTTCAGCTTCTTCTTGTCATTCTTTCCTTTTTTTTCTTTCCTTTTTTTCCTAATTCTTCTCCTTTGTTTCATTTTAATCCTGCTATTTCTTCATCTCCTCTTCTTTCTTCTCGTCCCTGTTTTTCACTGCTACAACTAACTCATATCTGATCCCCCCCCCCCCCACCCCCCCGCTCCATCTTCGTTTTTCGATCCTTTCGCTCTGTCTCCCTGTGTTCCCAAACGCAGATGGACTTGAATCACGTGTGCACAGTCTGTTCAGATAACACAAACTCTCGCCCTCTTTGCATCATTCCCCGTTCCTCACACACACTCGCACGCACACACCCATGAACGTACGCACGCACGCACGCACACACACACACACACACACACACACACACACACACACACACACACACACACACACACACACCCACACACACACACACACACACACACACACACACACACACACACACACACACACATACGCACACACGCACACACGCACACATTTATTTAGTTCTACGATGAAAAATACGTTTGATCGAGTGGAAAATTGGTAGTAATTCTTTCTTTTCTTTTTTGTTCTTTTTTTTTTCTCCCCCAGTCGTCACGAGTAGTATTTCTCGATGACATAAATCTTGTTATGGAATCATTAGCGAGCCAGATCATTCCAACGGGAGACAAGCCATTCCGTTTTAACGGCATAGTTGGCAGGTGACATCAGGAGAGAGGGCTGAGAAAAAAAATCGTAAAACTAATGATGAAAGGTATTCCGTGCCGTTTCCCGCACGGCTGGCGTATAATTTACTCCGTGAATTTAAATTGGTTCCCCTCCTCCTGCCTTCTTTTCCATCCCGCGTTATCTCGCTGTGTCTGGCTGTCTGTCTGTCTGCCTGTCTGCCTCTCTGTCTGTCTGCCTCTCTGCCTCTCTCTCTCTCTCTCTCTCTCTCTCTCTCTCTCTCTCTCTCTCTCTCTCTCTCTCTCTCTCTCTCTGTTTGTCCGTCTCTGTCTCTGCTTCTATCTCTGTCACTGTTTCTCTCTCTGTTTCTCTGGCCTCGGTCTTTATCTGTTTACTTGTTTGTCTGTGTGTCTCCTGCCTGTCTGTCCGTTTGTCTGCCTGCCTGTCTCTGTCTGTCTCTCTGTCTGTCGCTCATTCTGCTTCTTTCTGCCCCCCCCTCTCTCTCTCTCTCTCTCCTCTCTCTCTCTGTCCGTCTGTCTGAGTCTCTCTCTCGCTCTCTCTGTCTGTCTCTCCCCTTTTCTCTCCTCGCTCTGTCTCTCTGTCTTTCTCTGTCTTTCTGTCTGTCTGTCTGTCTGTCTGTCTCTCTCTCTCTCTCTCTCTCTCTCTCTCCTCTCTCTCTCTCTCTCTCTATTTGTCTCCCTCTTTCTGCACGTGTGCGTCTCTTTTTTTTCCTCTCCTCTACGCCCTCCCTCAATTGACATATTATCATCTATGGACACACAAACCATGTATCAGTTGTCACGGCATCTTTTCCGCATTTGAAATGCAAACTGCACCACCCCGTGCGGAGAGATAGCAACCCGGCTAATGTATTAGAAAAGGTAACATCCAGTGCGCCAGCCAACAGGTTAGATCATCTGTCAGTTAGTAACGGTAACGGTCCGTCCTCCAACCAAACAAGCTCGTCCACCACCACGCACACAGACTGGTGATTCACGCCGCTGAACCGTACACACAAAGCTTCCAAAGTATCAGTAGCAATTATTCAGCCCGACTACTGTCCGATCAGGCAGGCGAATTAGCTTCTGTCCTCGCCCCTTTGCTCTCCACACCCCCGACACACACACACACACACACACACACACACACACACACACACACACACGAGCGCGCGCGCACACACACACATACGCACACGCACACGCACGCACGCACACAGACGCACAACAAGCTTTCTTACCAATTGGTGGTAAATCACACCATTGGACCCGCCCTATGGTGAAATTTTTTCCTGTTGATTTTCCGCGATGTCACTTGCAATAAGCGGCTGTCAGCTCCATTTCAGTCGATTTTAATCATTTTCACAGGCTGTCAGTTCTGTTTCAGCCAGTAATAATCATTCTCGCCCATTGTCAGTTCCATTTCAGTCGATAATAATCATTCTCACCGATTCTCAGTTCCATTTCAGTCGGTAATAATCGTTCTCACCAATTGTCAGTTCCATTTGAGTCAGTAATAATCATTCTCACCAACTGTCAGTTCCATTTCAGCTGATAATCATCATTCTCACCAATTGTCAGTTCCATTTCAGCTGATAATCATCATTCTCACCAATTGTCAGTTCCATTTCAGTCGGTAATTATCATTCTCACAAATTGTCCGTTTTTCATTACAGTCGTGTTGATTATTCTCACCAATTGTCAGTTCCATTTCAATCGGTAATAATCATTCTCACCAATTGTCAGTTCCACTCCAATCGGTTGTAATGATGCTTGCCGGCTGTCAACTGTCATGACAATAGCCAGAGTTGGGGGAACGTACACAATAACCATCAGGACCCATCTTTCCTCCCGTTCAGATTCGACCAGAGCAGCTACACCGGGTCGGTGTCCGAGAACAACGCGGAGGGCCAGTACATCCTCCAGGTCAGCGCCAGGGATCTGGACCTGGGCAACAACGCCTTCCTGACCTACAGCCTGCAGGCCGACCCCCAGGCCCCCGCACCGGAGGAGAACCCGGCCTGGGAGTCGCTGAGCATCCAGCCCCAGTCCGGCGTAGTGACGGCCCTCAGGCCGCTGGACAGGGAGAAAATCCCGATGATCACGTGCATCGTGCTGGCCGTGGATGGCGGGGAGCAGGCCCGCACTGGCACCGCCAGGTGAGTGGGGCGGGGGATGGGGAGGGGACTTGGGGATGGGGTGCGAGAACAAAGAGAGAGAGAGAGAGAGGGGGGGGGGGGGGGAGAGAAAGATGGAGAATGTGAGGGAGGGAAACGGGGAGAGAGTGTGGTGGGGAGGGAAGAGGAGGGGAAGGGGAGGGGAAGAGATCAGGGCTGGCACTGCCATGATGCGAGTCAGAGGGATGGGAGAGATTGGTGTGTTTCGTGGATGGTGGTGGTTTTTGCGAAGTGGTAACGGGAAGAAGGGGAAGTAGATTCTGCCCTTACAGTTTCTCTCTCTCTCTCTCTCTCTCTCTCTCTCTCTTCTCTCTCTCGCTCTCTCTCTCACACACACACACACACACACACACACACACACACACACACACACACACACACACACACACACGTACACACACACACCACACGCGCGCACACACACACACACACACACACACACACACACACACACACACACACACACACACGTACACACACACACACACACACACACACACACACACACACACACACACACTCAAGTATACATACACGCGCGCGTGCACACACACTCGCATCCCAACTGATCTGTGCCAACACGAACCTAAAACACAGTCTCCCATCATGCAAAAAGGGAAAAGAAAAACATTTGTCCATTCATTTTGCTCCCAATTTGGGGAGATACGCGATTTGTTCGTTCTTCGTGTTCATTGTCTTGAATGTTGTGTGTCTTGCCTGAAGAAGACCGGAGAGGTTGTGTTTTGTCTTGTCATTTGTTTGTCCCTATCTTCGGGTGGAAAAGTGATTTTTCTTTGATGTTCGTTTCAATTTCCGCCTGTAGGAACCTCACTTTCAAACCAAAACCAGTTGATCAGATAAACAAATTAATTAAACATTTATGAGTAAACAAAGTTATGAATCATATAAGTTGTGAAATGAAGGCATAATTTTTGTTGTGGAACGTTCTATAAATGAATAAATAAAGAATGAACAGATGGATGTTAGATATACGGAACAGACGGAAGGAAATCACTAGTGTCTAGGCAACAGTGTCCAGGAAGACCTGGGGAAAGGGCCAGGGAAACGCTGATCTCTCTCTCGGTCTGTCTGTCTCTCTGTCTCTGTCTCTCTCTATCACGCACAACACACACACACACACACACACACACACACACACACACATGCACCGGGAAACAGGACGCCCCCGTTACGCATGAAACCATCACCAAACCACTGCGCAATCATGTACAGCAGCACCTGCCACTCGTATGAAAATGGCTTTTGTTGTGTATCCCTAAGTGGTATGTGAAAGAACCACCTCTACCCTCTTCATCGTCTCCATTTTTCTCCCCCCCCCCCCCCCCCCCCTTTGTTTTTTTCCCTCCTCGCCCTTTCCATCAACCCCCCACCCCACCCTCTCACCACCCAGCCTGCCTGTTTTTCGTTTGTCGTCACCCCCCCCCCCCCCCCCCACACACACACACACACTACCCTCCGCTCCCCTGCATTGTCAGATCCTCCTCGCGCTGTTTTCAAAGACAAGCGAAGTTCCGGGTGACGACACCCCGGCAGTTAACCACAGTTTTATGCGCACTCTCGCAACGTGAGTGAGAGAATGAAGCGCCATCACAAACGTCGATCACGCGGCGCTGTATGTCACGAAACGCAGCGTCACGCGCGTGGCCCAGTGTGGGGCGACCCTTAGGGCGGTCGTCTTGCTGCAGTGATGCTGTTCTCTTTTTTTTTTCTTTATCTCAGCTGTTGCCCCTGTCCTTTGTTTTCTGTTCTGTCTGTGCTATTGAGCGCTGGGGGTGCACAGCAGGGCACTTTTGGAAAGCTTTGTGACTGAGAGTTGTGGTATGTGGAGTTGAGGATGGTTAGTTTGTTCGCCAATAAACCGGCGTGTGCTGTCAAACCAAGTTCAATTTCTTAATCATTATAGCCTAGCCGACCTTACAGAGCCTATTCAGGGCTGTCGAAATCACACAGGAAAATATTGACCTCACAGAAACGAGTGAGACCATCGAAAGAAAACACCAACTATCTCGAAAAAAGAACAAACAACGTAAGCAGACGTGACAGGTTATTTTAACTGGTGATTATCCAATTCAGCTGTGTTGAGAGCGCCAGGCTTCCCACTCGCTTTTTGTTGTTTTTTTGTTTTTTTATTCCACGATTAAAAAAGAAATAGAGAGCTAAATACTTAAACGCTACAAATGCACAATTTAACAAAATTATATGGCAAATAGTCATTGCAGAACGGAAAGCCAGTGTTCACTCTGGACAGTGTATACAAATATCATTACCTAATTGCCAGATAACAACAACAACAACAACAACAACAACAACAACAACAAAAGCTGGCATTTAATAAACCGTTATCATATGAGGAGATTTATAAGAATTTCGGAACAGACAGAAGAATTGCTGACAGGGGCAGATAAGTAGTAGGTGACAGCAAGGAGAGAAAAGAAACATTAAAAAGCAGAGTGAAGGGAGTTACTAGAAGAGGAAGTTGCTAGAATACACCTTCCAGAAGGAGAAACTGTACTGACTGAGCCCTCGGCATCCCTATTGGGACGTATTGTTAGATAGCTAGTAGGTTGGCAGTGACAGAATGGGGATGATAGTAACCACCACCACTACCACCACCACCACCACTAATGATAATAATATGATAATAACAATAGTGATAATAATAATGACAATAATAATGATCATGATAATAATAATGATGATAACAGTCTCTTATTTTCATTATTATTATAATGGTGATAAATCGGGAATGACGCTCAACAACATTAACAATATCATCATCAACATCAACAACTAGCAAACAGCAACAACAGCAGTAGTAGCAACATGCTCGACATCTACAACAGGTTTCCTTATCTTTCGGATTTCTCACAGGCTGACCATCACAGTGCGGGACGTGAACGACAACGCGCCCCAGCTGCAGGGAACTCCCTACCACTTCGCCGTGTCTGAGGGCGCCGCCCCGGGTCACGTGGTGGCCAACCTCAGTGCTCACGACCTGGATGAGGGAGACAATGGACAGGTGAGTCTGAGGCACTCTGCTTGGGAACACTCAGTTCGTCACGTGAACTACAGAGAGAGAGAGAGAGAGAAGAGAGAGAGAGAGAGAAGAGAGAGAAGAGAGAGAGAGAGAGAGAAGAGGAGAGAGAGAGAGAGAGTGAACAGACAGACAGAGGGAGAGAGAGAGAGAGAGAGAGAGAGAGAGAGAGAGAGAGAGAGAGAGAGTTCTTCATGTGAATTACAAAGATAGAAGAGACAAGAGAGAGAGTTAGTTCTTCATGTGGATTACACACACACACACACAGAGAGAGAGTGAGAGAGAGAGAGAGAGAGAGAGAGAGAGAGAGAGAGAGAGAGAGAGAGAGAGAGAGAGTCCGTCATATATTACACACACACACACACACACACACACACAGAGAGAGAGAGAGAGAGAGAGAGAGAGAGAGAGAGAGAGAGAGAGAGAGAGAGAGAGAAATGGCTGTGGCTTAATTTTCGACGTTACTTACAGTTTGAAAAAAAAATTAATGGATTAGAAACCAACCAACCAACCAGCCAACAAAAACGGAACAAACATAGTTAAAGGAAGAGAACCAACCCCGTTGGATTAATATGTTGGTAATAGTACAAAACCACGAACCTTCTTTTCGGTTGAAATGCCCTTAATGTAAAGATTTAGGAACAACGTATGACATTCAGTGCACTTTGGTTCTACATGAAACGTCTGCCACGATTGAAAAATACATTACAGTCAACCCTGTTAGGTTTATTTGAGGGCAAGCTTTCCTGCAACTATTTCAACCAGTCGGATTACGTTACAATTTCGGGTGCATTGGGGGGAGGGGGGGGGGGGGGGGGGGGGGGGGGGGGGGGGCGACGGAGGGGTACACGGGGAGGAGAATAATGCCTGAATAGCAAGAAAGATTTCGTGTTGATCTCCAGCCATTCAGGAGTATTCATCGTTTTGGACTGGACATGAAGCGTGATATAAATGGAAATGAGCTGAATTACAAACTGTCAGAAACTGGATCGTCTTATTTTCCATCTGTCTCTCTGATTTCTTAATATTCATGTCAATGTCGGATGACGTGATTGGCCAGTTCTGTCAACTGCCCTGTGATTGGTAGGACGGTCGATCGTATTCACTTGTTGGCCTGTCTGGGAAGTTCAGGTCTAATATTGAGGGTCTTTTTTTCAACGCTTAACAATACAGAGCAGGGAAAAACAAACAAAACAAACAATCAAGTTGAAAACGAAATAATTGAAACTTATCCGTCGCACATAGCGGGCAGTACAGTTGCCTGCCTTGTGCGACAAATGTCGCAATGTTGGTGTTGTTGTTGTTGTTGTTGTGTTGTATGCTTTGTAGTGTTAACTGTTAACACCGCGCCCTATTCTTGTTCATGTCTTCGTCTAAGCAGTGAATTCTGACTACAGTGTTTTAAAACAGTTCCCTTCCTCCACTTCAATCAATTCGTTCAGTCCTCTAACTTTTTCTTTTAAAAAAAAAACATCTCCCTGCACTGGCACTTGGCTCTGAACTCTACCTGACCTGGCTTTTGTTTTGTTTTTGCCAGGTGGAGTTTTTTTTCGCGGGTTCCATCAACGGGGAGGTGCCCTTCGTGGTGCAGCCCAACGGCAGCATCCAGGTGTCCGGGGTGCTGGACAGGGAGACCAGCCGCTCCCACCTCTTCACCGTCCTGGCCAGGGACAAGGGGGCAATCCCCAAGTCCAACAGCACGCAGGTGAGGTGGCCCTTCGCTCCGGGCCCTCTGAGGCAGTGGCTGTTTGTGGTCCGTCTGTGTCATCTTCTGTCTGTGTCTGTGGTTCGTCTGTGTCGTCTGTCTGTGGTCCGTGGTCCGTCTGTGTCGTCTGTGTGTGGTCCCTCTGTGTCGTCTGTCTGTGGTCCGTCTGTGTCGTCTGTCTGTGTCTGTGGTCAGACTGTGTTGTCTGTCAGTGTCGTCTGTCTGTGTCTGTGGTCCGTCTGTGTCGTCTGTCTGTGTCTGTGGTCCGTCTGTGTCGTCTGTCTGTGTCTGTGGTCAGACTGTGTTGTCTGTCTGTGTCTGTGTCGTCTGTCTGTGTCTGTGTCGTCTGTCTGTGTCTGTGGTCAGTCTGTGTTGTCTGTGTCTGTGGTCAGTCTGTGTTGTCTGTGTCTGTGGTCAGTCTATGTCTGTGGTCAGTCTGTGTCGTCTGTCTGTATCTGTGGCTACTCTGCGTTGTCTGTCTGTGTCTGTGGTCAGTCTGTGTCGTCTGTCTGTGTCTGTGGTCAGTCTGTTTTGTTAGTTTGTGCCAGTGGTCAGTCTGTGACTGTTGTCAGTCTGCGTCGTCTGTCTGTGTCTGTAGTCAGTCTGTGTGGTCTGTCTGTGTTTGTATTGATTCTGTCTCAGTTGCCTGTTGCTGTGTGTTAATTATATGTCAGTTGTTACTATTTGTGTTCTTTCTGTCTCTTTTTGTCAATGTTTGTGTTTGCACAGATGCGTTTTTGTGCCAGTATTGATTTTGTTTGCACAGCTGTTTCCCGACGTGGATGGATTAGAGAGGGAGAGGGCGGGGGAGACAGAAAGGAAGAGAGGGGTGAGAGCATGGGCCACCAGAGTTTGGGGAGGAGGGGGGATTTAGAGTATTTATCGAAAGTGTTCCTCACCTCTGAAGCAATGCAGGTTTCATATCAGTAGGCTAGTATGTTTAAATGAGTTGCCCCTCGCATTTCAAAGTTTACTTTCTCTGGTAGAGTTGTTTTATCTGAATGTATAGAAACGAGACATACGATCATGCAAGCGTACCCACAACTTTCATCAATGTTACTAAAGCTTACCAACATGTCAGAAATATTTGTGTCTGCCCGCGCAAAATCCGTCAGTAGTTTATCGACTGGTCTATGAATTGACGTCCGTTTCTTTTGTCAGGTGACGGTGACGGTGACCGACATCAACGACAACCTCCCGCCATCCTCTTTCCCACCAACGCCAACCATTCCGTCGTCATCACGACGCAGCCAGAAAACGGCATCACCTTGGGCCGCATCATAGCGTATGACGTGGACGACGGGAACGCGTCATCCCTGGTCTATACCATCCACAGCGGCAACCTGGGCGGCGTGTTCGCCATCGACCGCGAGAAGGGCAAGCTGTCCCTGGCCGACCTGAAGAGGCTGAAGAACCCGCACCTGTACCACGTGGTGCTGAGGGTCTACGACTCCGGAGTGCCTCCGCTGTTCGCCGAGACCAGCCTGCAGATCGAGGTCAACTTCCCCAACGTCACCTTCCCAGGGACCAACACGCAGGACTCCGGGACCAAAGAAAGCAGCAAGAAGTCCCGTGAATCTTACATCATCATCGTGGCGGTTATAGGGGGCGCCACTTTAGTGCTGTCTGGAATCATCGTCGGCGCCATCTGTTTCGTCCTTCGTTCCGAGAGGCACCGGAAGTCCAGGAACAGCTCCTCGTCCTTCAAGAACCACTACGTCCCAGCCCCCGTCAAGTTCGACGTCCCCTCGGAAAAGCTCGAGGACTCCAAGTGCCTGAAATCCCTGGAGAGGAAGTATTCTCAGGGCGACTTGTCCTCATCCGGCGTGATTCTGTCCCCGAAAGGCCTGCAGACAAAGGGGGAGGTGCAGAAGAAGGTCAGCTTTAGCCTGGATGAACCGGAAGGGGAAGCGCTGTACGACCAGTTCGGTCAGCCCCGGGAAGTTCCGTCAGCGCCATTTCCTCACCACTCTCACCACGAGGGGGATGCTGTCAGCATGGCATGGAAACGGCTGGTCAATGTAGTACTCTCTCTCTCTCTCCCCTCTCTCTCTCTCTCTCTGTCTCTCTCTCTCGCTCTCTCTCTCTGTCTCTCTCTCTCTCTCTCTCTCTCTCTCGCTCTCTCTCTCTGTCTGTCTCTCTCTCTCTCTCTCTCTCTCTCTCTCTCTCTCTCTCTCTCTCTCTCTCTGTGTATGTGTTTGTGTGTGTGTGTGTGTGTGTGGTGTGTGTGGAGAGAGAGAGAGAGAGAGAGAGAGAGAGAGAGAGAGAATGTGGTACTGTGTGTGTGTGTGTGTGTGTGTGTGTGTTTAGGTACTCTCTGTGTGTGTGTTTCATTTTATGTCCTTTCACAAAATTATGTGACATAAGGCGAGAGAGAGGGAGGGCATGTGTATATGTGTGTGTGCGTGTGCGTGTGTGTGTATTCTAAATGTGCATTAAAAAAAAACTAGTATACTGGTCCTTGCACATGTTTTTCTCTTTTTCACCACGTTTGTTTTTCCACGGTCTGTAATGCAAAGGACAATAAGAACCAATATGTCGCAACGTTATAATCTAAAGATAACTTGCGTTGTTTACGGAAATCAACGAGGAAGCAAGGAAAAGTTCAGTAAATTCAGATGTTAAAAAGAAACTGAAAACAAACCCGAAACTTTACAAGCAGTATGAAACGGCAACAACAAGCAAAGTTCCCCATTGCAGCAGTTGGCTTTTCCCTGTCATCTGTGCAAGCGGGAGTCCATTTTTCAACGGGCAGGATGGACAGGTGATGACGGTTCTGTATCTGTACCAGGGTTGTCCATAACCGTCTTTGACGTCACGCATGCAAAGTTGACATCAGTAGGGCAAGTCCATTCTTTACGGCCGTGATGAGTCAGCTTAGGATCTAGGATCTTGACAAGGTTGTGCCCCCTTTACGTCATGCTGTCACAGGCATGCAGATAAATGGATAAGTAAATACACGCACGCACACACACACACACACACACACACACACACACACACACACACACATATATATATATATATATATATAATATATATATATATATATATATATAATATTATATATATATATATAATATATACTGCTGAACAATTAAACATGGAGACAGGGACCAACAGGGGTGGCCGTGTACTTATATATAAGTCAAAGAAGAAAAATATGTACAACTTGTTGTGTTGTCTGTCATCACTGTGATCGATATATATATATATATATATATATATATATTATATATATATATATATATAGTAAAAAGAAAGCATTGCACCACAAAACCGCTTGGTCGTCTTCTTTGATTTTTTCCCCTCAATATTCAGGTCCTTCGCCGGACCCCCTTCACAATGTACGCTATGTTTCCATACTATCGATTCAAATTTACTGTTAATTAAAACCTGGCAGGGGAGGAGTGGGAGGTGAGGGTGGGGGGTTCAAAGGGAAGGGAAAATCCGAGGAGGAGAGAGAGAGAGAGAGAGAGAGAGAGAGAGAGGGGAGAGAGAGAGAGGTTCTGATAGGCACAATTAATCAAACTTTGCTGTGGGAAAAAAAACCCGAGTCCATAGTATGTGTATATGGTCGGGCTTAGTGTTTTCAAAAAAGAAAACTGTTATTATACCACATAAAAGGCCATGAAGCTGAAAACGTGCGGGAGGTGGGTGGGGTGGTGGTGGAGATGTAGTGGAGTTTGGGGTTGCCATGGAGACAGGGACCAACAGGGGTGGCCGTGTGCTGGTCAAGACATGGCTGTGTCACCACAGCGCAATCCTCCTCTCTCCTTGTGAAACCACTTAACCAGCAGGGGGAGATGAAGTTAATGCCTGTCTTCCAACATTCTTTCCACTTGACTGGGGCCACCACAGCTTCCACTAACCGTCAGTGTCTGTGTGTACGTGTATGCATCTGTGTGTGTGTGTGGGGTGGGGGATGATGGGAGGGGTGGGGGTATTAGTGGTATCGGTGGAAGGGGAAGTGCGTATATTCACATACATGTCGTTTTGTGCTGGGGTCCGCAAGAGTATGATTGCGAACGTCTCTGTATGTGTACCAGACGTGCTTCCTAGACGAAGTCTGAAAACAACGTTTTGGCCCTATGTTTCCATTAAGAACAATGTCAGCACTTTCTGAAGTCTGAAAACAGTTAGTTTATATTTCCCATGCATATAACGTAGGTAGTCCAGTTCCGTGAAGACTGAAAACAGTTTTGCTGGTTTACATTTTTCATGCAGATTGTGTCAGCACTTTTCATACAGATTGTGTCAACACTTTACAGATTGTGTCAACACTTTACAGATTGTATCAACACTTCTCAAACAGATTATGTCAACCCTATTTCATACAGATTGTGTCAACGTTTCAGGAAGTCTGAAACCAGCTTTGTCTGTCCTTTATTCCCCGTACATGATACTGTCACCATTTGGTCAAGTTTGATGCCTGACGCGTGTCGTGTCTCGCTTTTTCAGCCTGATGATATCAACAGCGACACATCCGGGGACTCAGGCACGTGCGACAGTGGGCGTGGCGCCAGCGATGACGACATTCACTTGGACAATTCCATGGATAAATGTACGTCTCTCTCTATCTCTCTCTCTCTCTCTCTCTCTCTCTCTCTCTCTCTGTGGCCCCGTTACTACTTACCGACTTCTCTTGGAAGCACATATTCAAGGTCAAAGTGTGGAAATGAAGTATGAAGCTTTCAACACAGAAAGCATGATGTTTGAGATAATTGACAGAGTATGGAGCGTGAAGCTTTAAACACAGAAAGCCCGTTTCAGGTAATAAACAGAGTATGGAGCGTGAAGTTTTAAACACAGAGAGCATTTTTCAGATAATGAACAAAGTATGGAGCATAAAGCTGTAAACTAAGAAAGCATAGATGATAAACAAGGTATGGAAAGGCAAAGTAACAGTGTTGCAGTTAAAAGTCGCACTCGAATGCACACACTTTCACAAATAAAAAATGTATGAAGTGGATAATCAATCTATCTATCTTTGAGATGAAATTGTCACCTTACGGGCTCTCAATCAAAATGCACGGACATTGATAAACACTGACCCATAGGCAATGGTCCATGGTTCACTTAAGGAAAAACATTCGTCGCTGGGGTCACCGCGTTGGCCTCGGGGTCACGTGTGACACGTGACAAGGACAAAGTGTGAGGACACAGAGAATGGAGACTGTTCGGGAGAGAGGAGGATTTATCATTGTTCTTCCACACCCCTCCCTCTCCCGCCCCCCCCCCCCCCCTCACTCCCTTGCCGACCCTCCCCGTAAAGGTGTGTCCAGTTTGGGGATGGAGATGGGGAGGGAATGGGATGGGAGGGTAGGGAATCAAGTCAGGTCTCTTGCAAACACGCTCTGTAGTCTGTGTCATGCGGACTTTCCGGATGCGGTGACACTAGGCCTGTTACTCAATTAAATTACTCTAGCCCAACGTGTCAGCGAGTGAAATGCACAGAACAGTGACTGAAATAGTTTGTATTGAAGGAAAAAGACCCACAGTCTACATTGTCAGAATATCGTCATTGTTTGCGGTCGTATTCTCTTTAAGCAACCTAGTCTGATAAGCATCTGATAAGCTTCATTCTGTAGAAGCTTCTCTCTCTCTCCTCTCTCTCTCTCTTCTCTCTCTCTCTCTCTCTCTCTCTCTCTCTCTCTCTGTCTGTCTGTCTCTGTCTTTGTCCGTCTGTCTCCCTCCCCCATCCCCCCCCCTCTCTCTCCCCCTCTCTCTCTCTTTGTAGTCGCTGTTCTACCCGTTTTACACACACACACACACACATATATAATATATATATGTATATATATATATATATATATATATATATATATATATATATATATATGTGTGTGTGTGTGTGTGTGTGTGTGTGTGTGTGTGTACTTTTATTGTTTTGTCATTGTTATGTTTTCTCTTCCATCTCCATCTTTAATTCCTCCTCATGATCATCTTCGTTTTTCTTCTTCGATCTTCTCTTTCGACGTCTTGTCATCAGATCTGATCCCTCTCTCTTTCTACCCGCCTTCTCTCCCCCCCCCCCCCCCCCCCCCCCCCCCCCCCCCCCCCCCCCCCCCCCCTGCTATATTTTCCTTTGCTCGTTTTGGTCTTCTCTGGTTTCTTCATGTTCCTTCCTGCCCACCCCAAGGATTCCTGTCACCTGTGTGTCTTCTGCCTCCCTCGCTGACTCATCCCATCCTCTGTTCTGTCCTTCCCACAGTGGCCACAGGCAAGCACGCCGGCTCCGCCCTGACCAACGTCAACCGCATCCCCGCCCCGGACAACATCTACGCTCCTCCCTCCTCCTTCCACAGCGGCGGCGGCAGCTTCCGTCAGGCTCACAGCCAGGCTCCCCCAATCCGACCCCCCTCCGCTGCCTCCGCCGCCTCGCTGCCCCCCGCCGGAGGAGCCCGTCCCAACTTCCTGCAGACCGGGAGCTACCACGAGGGTCGCCGCGACAACTACAGGACCCCCGGGGGAGGCAAGATGCTGCCCCAGCGTCCGGCCCTGCACCGCCCCTACCCCCACGTCTCCCCCCACCCGCTGCAGACCTCCCTGGCCACCCTCCACCCCGAGCCCTTGCCGCCCCCGCGCGGTGCGGGAGGAGAAGGGGGCGTGGGGGGTAAGCCAGGGGTCGGAGGGGGGTGGGTGCCGCCCAAGTCCTCGGCGCCGTCTGCCCACCACCCCCACCACCACCATCAGCACCACCATCAGCACCGGCGCCAGGGGTCGTCGCTGTCGGTGGAAGACGACGCCAGCACCACCACTTCCGGCAGCTACACGCTCAGCCCGGACGCCGAGATCCGTCTGGAAGGCAACGTCAGCCCTGATGTCATCGTGTAGGTTGTGACGTCATCTGTCACCAGGCCGGGCGGGTCAAAGGAAGAGTTACGCAATCAGTCTGGTGTGCTGTGCAAGGCACCACCACCTCCTGGTCTGGCGACGGTGACGTCATTCGGTGAAGACCTTGACGTTGTGTTGGGGACTCTGAGCTTATGAGACTAGATGTTCAAAGATCTATAAAAAAAAAAAAGAACTAACGCTTGAGTCCTGACGTTTGGACGGTAGCAGAAATAAAATCATTATTCAGAGTAAGAACTATTGAGAGAGTTGACGATGGGGGTGATGGGAATAAGAGTTTAGGAGAGTTGTAATGAACAGAAACTACTGCAGGATAGGTCCTGCCCTACAAACGGCGAAGCTTTGCGCAAACTTTGATGACGGGAACTGTTGCCAGCCAGTTATGACATTGACTGGACTTGTGTTAAAGCAAGTGTCTTCACAGCAAACTACGGGAGGAAAGCATCCGCTGGAAACGATCACAATCAAAAAACGTGATGATAATTCAGTGCCATTCATTACCGAACATTATTTTCACGACTCACGTGTTATCATGATGTCACTTCGTGACGTCAGTGTTCACGTCATCATGCTGGCTTCTGACGCTGCCGTCACGTTTTCCATCTCCCCCGAAGTGACGGAACTCGGCAACATTAGAAGCTATTTCAGGCAGCACAGGATGACATTGTGGCCAGGACACCACACGCTGTGTTGAGGTCTTGATAAACCCCTCAAGGGGACAAAACTAGGGTAGCTACTGGACAATATTCTCCTTCTGATTCTGCTCTCGTCTTTGCCTTCTGTCGGATATTTTGTCTGATTCCCGGTCCATTTTATCTTCTTGCCTGTCCCCCACTTACCCAGCTAACCGGTCCATTTATCTTCTCCGCATCTGTCCCATTTATCCGCCTACCGGTTCGATTAATTTTCTCGTTCTGTCTGTCACACTATTCCCACTTGCTTATTCATGCTCTGCCTGTCTTGACTGTCAAACATTTATAACAACCGGTTCAAATTTCAAATCGTGTCCAGTCTGTCTGTCTGTCTGTCTGTCTGTCTGTCACTCTGTTCAGTGGTTCTGGTTAAAACGCAGAACACAGGATCCTTTTCGATCCCACTCTTTCAGGTCTTCTCGTTCTGTCAGTGTTTCCCCCAACCAGGTCCTTTTGGCCGGGTGGGTCGATCTGTCAAACGTGTCTGTACATCGGTCCATTGTTCTGCCTGTATCCAAGATCTTTCTCTGTACCTGTCTCTTGTCTGGGGGTTGGGAAATTGCACTTCTGGATAATTATCTGATGTTAATGCCATGAACAATCTAGTTCTTAGTCCCACAGAGCAATCATCAGGTGCTTCACTTTGTGTGTGTGTGTGTGTGTGTGTGTGTGTGTGTGTGTGTGTGTGTGTGTGTGTGTGTGAGGCCGTGGTTTTTCTTAGGCCAGAATTACACACTCATGAAAGTTTGCCGTTCTCTCGCCACTTTTCAGTGTATTCATACCAGTGTGTATGTATACAGACACACACAGCATGGTGCTGTTAAAAGATTGGAAGCAGACTAACCACAAACCACCCGAGTCTTTGTCATGTTGGTAAGGTGTGGTGTCTTGTACACAAGTCTTCGTTATGTTGACAGTGTTGTTCCTTAACGTTGATCCCAAGTCTCTGACCTGTTGACAAAATGGTTTCTCGATCCCAAGCCTTTGTCATGTTGACAGCGTGGTTCCTTGAACGCAAGTCTTTGACATGTTGAGAATGCGCTTTCTCAATTCCAAGTCTTAGTCTGTGTCACTTTGGACTGTGTGGCTTCTTGATCCCAAGCCTTTGTCCTGTTGACAGTTTGGTTTATTGATCCCAAGCCTTTGTCGTGTTGACAGTTTGGTTTATTGAACCCAAGTCTTTGTCATGTTGGACCATGCGGTTTCTTGCTGTTTCATTAGCTTTGATCGTATGACGAAGTGGGACAGGTATGGTGTACAAAAACAGACGAAGGCTGGGAGGTGCTTGATATCTGACAATCATGAAACCCTTGTGATGACAGCACCAGTGTCCTACTGCACGGATGGCGTGTGTTTCTGACAGATGAGGTTTTCTTTCAGCCTGGTCGGAAGTAGAGAGGACAGACCCGCTTGAAGATGGGAGTGATGTATGCTACAGTCTTAGAGGACGTGACTGCAAAGAGGATAATTGTGCAAGAATGATACAGTCAGCTTTTGTTTGTTCAATTCGTGTTTATCCGATGAATCACTACCATTGTTATTATTTTATTTTGAAAAGCGAATACAGTATCGCCTGCTACCAGTCACATAAAGATATCAACAGGAAGGGCAACAAAGCTAAACAAAGAATGTGTGTACTGTAGAAGTAACACAAGACCAGTAGATTTGGTTAACACGTTGAGTGTAACTGCTGTTTTTTTGTTGTTGTTTTTTTAAATCTACACATTTTATACCTGTATTTCAGGGCAGAATCCCCTCCTGACAAAAAAAAAACCCCAACCAACCAAACAAAAACAGCTTGCCTTGCTGTAGAGATTTCCTGTCAAATTCTTCGTGTCATTGGTTATTTTAGCAGTGAAAAAGCTTATAAGGAAAGATAAGAAACAAACTGATAAAATGTTATAAAATAAAGCATAACAATAAATGATCGATGGAAAGAAAACACAGTAAAGAGGGAAGGAATATAGATGTTTGCTAAGAAGTATAAAAGAAAGGCAAGCTATCCAGATTAGCAGCTGAAGTTTTGCCCAAGTGAAGAAGGAGACAATTTTATGATTTGTTGTTTTAATGCAAAAGAACAAATTCGAATATCTTTGCCTTTTTTTCCCCTGACTGTTGTGTGACAAACGTTCGCCAGTCGCTGATTTAGAGCCTTGTCCCATGGGCTATACGCATTTTGTTTGCATTGTCCAGCATAAAGGATAATATGTATAAAGGTTAAAGGAAAACTTCCACTTGATATATACCTTTATTTCACATTGAAATTCTTGAAATATAAAGTCCTGTGAATGAGCATTTTCTTAATATTAGAAAAATCCATCCGTATTTTCATGTCATGTCAACATCTCAAAAGTGCACTCAAATTTGCAGCGGTTTTAGTCATATCTGTACTATATTGAAATCGTTCGTCACGCAACATATTTTTTTTACATATGAAAGATTATGCTACAAAGAGCACGACCCAGGCCTCAAAGCTCGTGCAGAGAGCCAGTGATCGCGCCGCAATGGTAACATCTTTTCCATGTCTGCCTATTGGCCGACTTCGGAGAATGTCCCAGTGACGGCGAGGAAAGACCCACTGACCACAGGGAAAGTCCTGTTGACAGCAGGATTCTCTTCAGACGGTATTTAAGACCTCATGACAAAAGCTTGGCCACTTCTGGAGTTGTACTGCCTTCAACTGTCAGCGCAACAGCAACGAGTCAGGCTGCGGGATGCACACGGCAGTTGCTTGACGGTAGCGGTTTTTTTTTTTTTTTTTTTTTTTTTTTTTTTTTTTGCCGGCGGGCTCTGCAGTCTGAAATGGGGGCTAGTATACCCCCTGGGAACGCTCCCGTGGAGGTTCTGTCGTGTCACATCCAGAGGCCATTACACAATGGCATCTGCCAGGTAGCAGTTATGTCTCTTGACGTCTTGATGGAATGCCCTGTGCGTGCCTGCACTCTTTGTGAACACAGCGCAGGCTTGGTGATGCGGGATTTCTTCCAGCTGGTTGGTTGGGCAGTTGAGGACAGTGCTTCTCTTGGTCCCACCCGCACTTTTGGGTGACTTATCCTTCCTTTGTATATGAAAGATTATGCCACAAAGAGAACGTCCCAAGCCTCAAAACTCCTGCAGGGAGCCAGACATCGCGCAGCCATGATAGAAATGCTTTTGTTTGTCTGTCTTCAAGGTTTATCTATACTTGGCTTCTCGTCCGTACCTCTCAGCGGCAGCACTATTTCTGTTGGCTGGATTTGGTGGCGTGTGGTGAAAGTTTACATATGACCTGTATGCAAGAGATCCTTTTTTCTCAACTTTTTACTGATACCATGCAGCAATTTTAAGCCCTGTTGACTCTGATTGAAAAAAAGTCTTGAAAGCGCAGCTTCGTGTACAGAAGGACTACCTGTTGATGCTATGAACCAATCTGTCCCGATATTTCTTACATGTGTTTGGATGATGTGCATTTGACGGAAGAAAACTATGTGTATGTTAACTTCGTATTGACTTTTCTCTTCTACTTGACCTGATAGAATTATTCGGGAAAGTCGATGA
>CM031601.1:67129649-67132149 GCA_018398815.1 Conus ventricosus
CACTATTTACTATTTTTTTTATCATGCTGTCAATTTTCGCAAATATAAACTTTAGCGTCGCAAACACAGATATTTTTCCTTCGCTTCCTATTTGTCATACCTGTACGTCAATTTACGTTCACAACCTTTCCAGCCAGCCGCCACACAACACACACCACACACCACACACACAACACACACACACACACACACACACACACACACACACACACAGACAGGCAGACAACAGACATTGGACAGACAGACAAGACAGAGACAGGTAACTTTAACGACGTGTGAACAGGTAGACCACTCTGTTGTCAATTATCTTGTATAATTTTTAATGATTCAATCATCCGTCATGGCCCCGTGGTTAGTGTCGTGAAAGCAGACTAGAAGGTCGTGGTCCGTCTCACCGAGAATTTCATTGCAAGAATGTTCCCGTCCCGAGCGGCTATTTGACCCCTGGTGGTCCAGTGTGCCATGAGGTCGGACGGGAAGACTGGAACCACACGGTCACATTACGCATGCCTCTGTGACACTGACCTACTAACATCCCCGGTCTGTGAGAGTGTTGCTCGTTTCCCGACCCGCACGGTTGCCAGTATCTCTCGGGCCTGGTTGACGCCAGGATGTCTTATTAAAGGAAGCGTCGAGTGCAGGGCTTTCGTGTAGTCTCAGACTAGAGTGGAAGTCTATGGGGTAATGTCAATGTGCCCCGTCTCATTGTGCCCCCGTCTCATTGTGCCCCCAAAATGCCATCTCATTGTGGACCACGTCTCATTGTGTTCTCCTTCTTTCCCCTCCGTCTCATTGTGCCCCCCGTCTCATTGTGACCCGTCTCATTGTGACCCCTTCTATGTTCGCAGGCTTAGTGATACTCTATAGATCGAAATGTTTCTCTTCACTAATTTTTGTTATCTCAGCAATAAACTATTTTAATTCCCTGCTGCATAGCGTTGCCCGCTATGCGTTACGCTACTTAGGGTGGTTTTTTTTTTAGTGGGTCAGCCTTCGGAGGTGGGGGTGGATCTTTCATGTACAACACTGAACGCTGTGTTTTCAAAGTTTGGCCTTGAGACGGGGGCACAACGAGACAATGAGACGGGGGCAGAATGAGACGACACTGGGGGCACAATGAGACGGGGGCACAATGAGACGGGGGCACATTGATACGTACCCAAAATCCTCCATTTCTGCGCAATGGAGAAGGTAACAGAGACGTTTTTTTTTTCTCTCAACTCATCTATTTGTTTATTTGTGTATTGTTTAGTCATTGAGGGTCGGATAAGGAGCACCAAAACATACAAACTGATAAACAAACAAACAAAAAACACCGCTGTTTAGAAGCCGGACTCTATGTAAAACAAGCCCGTAAAGAGGTGGGGAAAAGAAAGAAAGAAAGAAAGAGAGAAGAAAGAAGGAGGAAACAGAGAAAAAAGAAAGAAGGAAGGAAGGAACGAAAACAGAAAGGAAGAAAAGAAAGAAAAGAAAGAAAGAAAGAAAAGAAAGAAAGAATAAGAATTTACGATGGAAAGAAAGAAGACATGGACAGAAAGACTGGCGGACGGAAAGAAAGCAAAGACGAATAAAAGCAGAAAAACAAACAAAAACCAAAGATCAACCTCTGAAACAAAGAAAGAAAGAAAGAAGGAAAGAAAGACAGGATGAAAGCAAACAGCCTGTAGACTATAGTAAACTCTTTGATGTGAGGAAAAACTCTCTCTCTCTCTCTCTCTCTCTCTCTCCACGTGACGCAGAGTGTTAAAGCCATAAACTTGATGTGACAGGTCCAACAGCCGCTCCCCAGTTTCCGGTGCTTGGGGAGGATTAGTTACCTAGGCGGAAAATTTCCCTCCCATTAATAAAGTCTCCCGGGGCATAGGTGGAGGAGCCGAGCTTGGGGTGCGTGGGGGGAAGAGATGGGTGGTGGTGGGAGGGTGGGAGGTGGGAGGCAGCGAGGAAGAAGCAATGTTGGATGCTTTGTGCAGTTGCGGAACGTGGCCGTCAGTTTCGTTGGATTGCAACCTTTCCTCCTCTGATGCTGTGGCTAAACGACCTGATTACGCACATGCCTAAAGCTACATCAACATACCTACCACAAGAAAAGAAAGAACAAGATGCAAAGTATATAAACGTACTCCCAGTAAGTAGTACAAAAAGAAATATATATATATATATATATATATATATATATATATAATATAATATATATAAATCAGTCACTATAGCACTTTCTCCCTTTTGGTGGTAGAAATTTTGTATGTAAGAGAAAGAAAAAAAAGGCTGTTCTCCCCGGTAGGGAAGTAAACACGGGTCTCCCGCGTGTCAGGTGGGGATACTAACCACTATACTACCGAGGAGCTTACCGAACTTGGTTTCACTTAAGTTTATAAACCGTTATTGCTTAAATTGTACATCACAAAATTATCATTTATAGCCGTTAGTAACGGCTTTTCTGGTAAAATAAAATATCGGGCATCATCCGTGAGCCATAATGAACATATCTACACATTTTCAG
>CM031601.1:67137149-67146580 GCA_018398815.1 Conus ventricosus
ATCCAAAGTGGAAGAGAGAGAGAGAGAGAGAGAGAGAGAGAGAGAGAGAGAGAGAGAAGAGAGAGGGAGAGAGAGAGAGAGAGAGAGAGAGAGAGGAGAGAGAGAGAGAGAGAGAGAGAGAAGAGAGAGAGAGAGAGAGAATATTTTCAGAGCCGAAAAATGTGTGACAGTGCTTTAAGGACTTCATCATATTACACAATGAGAGACACAAAGTTTCATATGATCAGATAGTTTGTGACTGTTTCTTTTGATACCTAGTCATAACATAAACAGGGAAGTATGCAACAATCAAAACAATCAAATAGCTCTGTCTGTTTGTCTGTCTCTGTTGTCTGTCTGTCGTTTCTCTCTCTCTTTGTCTGTCTGTCTCTCTGTCTGTCTGTCTCTCTGTCCGCCTCTCTCTCTCTCTCTCTCTCTCTCTCTCTCTCTCTCTCTCTCTCTCTCTCTCTCTCTCTCTCTCGGTACGATTTTGTCATTTGTCATTTCTCTCTCTCTCTCTCTCTCTCTCTTCTCTCTCTCTCTCTCTCTCTCTCTCTCTCTCTCTCTCTCTCTCTCTCTCTCTCTGTTCTGTCTGTCTGTCTGTCTGTCTGTCTGTCTGTCTGTCTGTCTCTCTCTCTCTCTGTCTGTCTGTTCTCTCTCTCTCCTGTCAAAGAGGCTGGGGTAATTGTTTCTTGTTTGACAGTAACGCCAGCTGCTCTCACAACTGCTGCTGTCGTTCCCAGAACTTCCAGGTTGCCACCGACCCTGGACGCTTGTCGCTCCTCCGTGTCTGACTCTTGAAGCTGTGTCGATGATTCCTTCTGTCTTTCCTCTTTCTCTGTTTCTTTCTTTCTTTCTCACTTTCTTTCTGTCTGTATATCTATCTGTTTTCTTTCTTACTTAATGATCTTTTTTGGGGGCACTGGTTTACGACTTGACATGCATTTTTGTTTCTTGGCGCTTAAATTCTTATCATAACCTGTCAAGCTTTCTGTAATTTTTTTTAAAGATAGAAACAAATTCATCGTCGATAATGAACAATGGGATTCTGGCATAGAAAAATACATTTGGGATGATGAAAATGCTGATGTTTGTAGAAACAATTTGTTTTATAAAACAAAAGTATATGAAATTTCATACTGTGTTGTAGTATATAGACGTCTACAATAACAGATGCTTTAGATATGTTTAATTATTTGCTCTAGATATTCGTTATTACTGGTTTAAGACAAATGCTAGTTGCATGATAAATGAGCGTTTACTAACAAACTAAAGTATCTGATGGGTTCGAACAGGAAATGCAAGCTGTACATGAAATGTTACAAGATTACCGAGATTAAATCGTCATTCATCAGATTCCAGACACAGTGAATGAAACAACATGTAATTTCTAATGGGAATTTGAATATAAAACCTTTCTAAGGAAGAAGAAGACTGCATGCAATACCCTGCTTAAACCTTTGTGATCGTAGTCTTCGTACATAGATTTTGAAAAAAAAAGGCTTTCGATCACATTAACAGAAATCCTCCTCTCAAAATTTGGTTAAGAATGGTCTCATGGCCAAACTGTTTAAATGTACTGAAAGTCTGCATTTCATAATTAAAACCAGGGTCAGGTGTGGTATGAAAATTATTAACGGCATTCATTGAATCGCAAGCTTAAGCAGGGTATCGCATGCTGCCCAGTTGTATTTTCTCTTTTCATCATGCACATTCACGCGCTCCCGAGATTAGAGGCCGAACTACAAAAAGCCCATTTACTATGATTGCACGAGGAGAGAGAGAGAGAGAGAGAGAGAGAGAGAGAGAGAGAGAGAGAGAGAGAGAGAGAGAGAGAGAGAGACAGACAGACAGAGAGAGACAGAGAGTACGGAAGAGGGGATGGAGGAAATTGTCACGGACAAAAAATAGAAAACCGAATTCGTGGTTAGTCGCCAGCCGGTTCGAATCGGCTTAAGCCCGACTCAGACATCTCGGCGCCGGCAGACAACTTTACCCGTCGCCTCAGCCAATTAAAGGCTATTTTTTTGTTCTCACGGAGACAGCACCGTTCCGTAGACAGTCGGAGTGGCTGACCAACGTTCTCAATAGGTCTGGGCCAGACTGATCCAGTTAATTTACAGTTGGGCCAGACATCGCTGGCTAAAGTAGGAAGGGAGAAGGTACTGTGTAGTGGGGGGTGAAACCTAGCTAATTAATTAAATGACCATTAACCACCACAGAGAGCAAGGCGTGTAGGCGTGACTGTCATGATTTGAATATCCAATGGAATTAGAGGAAGGTAACTTCGGGTACAAGGCGGGGAAAAATACTGACCAATGGTACTCACCCTTGGACACATGGGATGATAATAAGAAAGCGATGGGAGAGAGGAGAACGAACAGAGAGAGGAGAGAGGAAGAGGTTCTGGGTGTAAGCTCTGACGAGAGAAGAGCAGAGAGATGAGAGGGGAGTGAAGAGAACCGAGCTGTAGCATTAGCACCATAGAAGGTCTGCAGAGGGAGGACTAAGGAGAGATGTGGAGAGAGAGAGTTGCTAACTGATGAAGAGAAGAAAAAAGAAAAGAAAAAAAAAGAAGAGAAAAGAAAAGCAACCATGTCCATTTGATAGAGCAGACTAGAAGAGAGAGAGAGAGAGTGCAATGCGTTAATGCAGGAAGAAAGAAAGGAGAACAGATCGATGTCTGATAGTCACTGTTCCATCTGAACCGGGGTTCGACCTCATACCTGGTAGCGCCACTTCACCAGCAGTCCGACCTGACCAACGCCAGCGGTCTAACCTGACCAGTGCCAGCAGTCTAACCTGACCAGTGCCAGCGGTCCAACCTGACCAGTGCCAGCAGTTGTGTTGTGACTGGTGTTTGTGAAAGTGACAGTGAAAAGAAAAGAAAAGAAGAAAGGGAAAGACAGTGATTCGTAAAATAGTTTAAGATCACCTGGCCAGGTAAAGTGGAAAATCTTTTTATACCCGGTTAGTTAATGATGATTTAGATAAATGGTTTTGTGAAGTTCAAGGAAAGAGAGGATGTTTTATTTTGTTTGATTCCATATGCATTGATGTTTCTTTCTATGATCATGTGTAGTAAATGTTATAGACTTTACTAGTGGTTTGATGTGACGAATGCATGATATATGAATGAGATTGTAAGCAAGCTGTGAGTGTGTTTGGGCTGTGCGCTAGTCCTTCCTCCACTGACATACCCCGAGGTTGACAGACATGCAGTGATTCTCTTTTATATGAAAGCAACACACAATTTGAAAGAAAGAAGTAGAAAAGAAAGAGATGATGGAAAATTATGTCTTGAAAAGCAAGCAAACAAAAATCGGAGTGAACAGATATTTCATGGCTGAACTACTAACTTTGAGAGTTTCATCTAATATAAGCAGGATGCTTGATGCCAGAACTACTTAACTTCACGTGTTCGCTCTGTTTTTCTCTCTCTCTCTCCCTCTCCTCCATCCTGTCTGGCGCCACTGCTCGTAGGCCTATTCTGTATGGAATCCCCCTCTTCTCATCAGTCTTTGACCCGTCACACATTTCTATATCCCACTTCCCGTCTCCTCGAATCTCTGTCTGCCTGTGTCTGTCTGTCTGTCTGTCTGTCTGTTTCTCTCTCTCTCTCTGTCTCTTCTCTGTCTCTCTCTCTCTCCTCTCTCTCCTCTCCTCTCTCTCTCTCCTTTACGCAAACCATCCTCTTCACGGTTTAATTGAGTTTGCAGAAACAGAGCGGTGATTTTATCACCCTTCATTGCCCCCCCCCCCCCCCCCCCATCCCCCCACCCCCTACCACCACCCTCTTCTCCCTCCCCGCTCTGAATCTGTCCCACTGAATATACGCACAGCTGTTGCGCCCTTATACAAACAGCAGCCGTGTGCAATAAGATGGCCGAGCTTTCCTGCAGTGCTGAGGGGGAAGCCGCGAGCTGTTCCGTGGTTCGCCTGTCTCTCCAGAGTGACGGGGGATTTACGTCAAGTGCACGGAACGGAAAGAACAGGTGAAATGCCGCTTTTAATTGCTCTTTCTCCCCCTGGGAACGCAATCTTTGCCATGGGAGGCAACTCTAACTTACTGCACTGTAACCGCTGTGTTTCTGTGGGTTGGGTGATAGACTGGTTTACTGGTTTACTTGTTGGTTATTTAGTTTAAGTGGGTAAATTGTATTTGTATAGAGGACAAAAGTAATAGTCGTTGCACGCAGCTTATCTGAAAAACTGTCACCGCTATGTTTCTGTGGGTTGGATGATAGACTGGTTTATAGGTTGGTTAGTTAGTTTTAAGTGGGTAAACTGTGTTTGTATTGAGGACAAAAGTAATAGTCGTTGCACGCAGCTTATCTGAAAAACTGTAACCGCTATGTTTCTGTGGGTTGGATGATAGACTGGTTTTCTGGTTGGTTAGTTAGTTAAGTGGATAAGTTGTGTTTGTATTGAGGACAAAAGTAGTAGTCGTTGTTCCTTTTTAAACACAACACTAGACAGGAAATACAAGTGTTGAAGATCAGCTGATTTGGATATTTCCGTATTTCTCCCATTCCACCATGTTCACTTTGATTAGGAATAACACCAATGGTATTTCCGGTACCAAGATTTTGGTCTTGTATCTCAGGTTCATTTTCTCAATGTTAAGAAGATTGATGAACATATCAGTACAATATGGCATACCAACACGATTAGGTTTTAGAGACAGGGACAAGCACGTGATTATCACGTGATCTCCACCATCACGTGACCTTGTACACAGGCGTTCATTGTTTATTGTCGCTTTCTCACTGTTTTCTTACATGTGGTAAAAGAGTCCATTTATCTTCATGAGAGGGTCGGGAGTCACAGCGATTATTTACGTGCCTGTGTGTGCGTGCACTAACTCGTGCATGTGTTGGTTTGTGTATCCACGCGCGGTCTTGTGTGTATGGTCAGTACAAGCTCTCTCTCTCTCTCTCTCTCTCTCTCTCTCCTCTCTCTCTCCTCTCTCTCTCTCTCTCTCTCTCTTCTCTCTCTCTGTGTGTGTGTGTGTGTGTGTGTTGTGTTGTGTTGTGTGTGTGTGTGTGTTGTGTATGTGTATGTGTGTGAGTGAGTCGATGATGTGTGTATTGTTTGATTACTTGTGTGTGTGTGTGCGTGTGTGCGTGGTGTGTGTGTGTGTGCGTGTTGGTGTGGGTTGTGTGTGTATGCGTGCATGCGTGCGTGTGTGGTGTGTGGTGTGTGTGTGTGTGTGTGTGTGTGTGTGTGTGTGTGTGTGTGAGTGAGTTGTGTGCGAGCGGCGGGTCGCGCCGTGCCGAGCAAGAACCAAGCGGCGAAGACGTCCATGCCCGTTTGGCAATGACAGGCATAGCCAGAGTGAAATGTTGGGTGAGAGCTGCTGCACGGATTAGACCTGGAGCCAGAGACACCGAGGCCGACCCAGACCCACTGACGACACGAGACAGATGGGAGAGCAGCTGGGCCTGTCTCTTCTTCACTGTACTTCTTCTTTCCTCCACCCCCCTGGCTCCCTGTTGCGTCCTTTAACCTCCACTTCCTATCACATTTCTCATCGTTTTTTTCCAGTTACTACATTAATTGTTCTTTTTTGTTTTGTCCGTTGGTTTCTTTAGTTCTTGACAGCTCTTTAAAACGTATTTGGACACACATACACGTACATGCAGCGTCATTGGAATACACATGCAGAGAGAGGAGAGAGAGAGAGAGAGGAAAGGGGAGATAGACAAGAGAAGACAGACAGAGCGGACGGACAGACAGAGATTCAAATTCTGATTCAGATTATGTATCAATATAATAGGCCAATGCCGAGGGTGTGTCTGTGTGTGAACCTGTTAAAGTACAATGATTCTATGTAAACATATCACACCACGAAAACAAATTCATGAAACTGTAAACAATTTCGAAAAGTGACAAGTTCCTTAAAATTTATCAATTTTGTACTAAACAACGAAAAGAAATCTTACAGCTGGAGAGAGAGAAGAGAGAGAGAGAAAAGAGAGAGAGAGAGACAGACAGACAGACAGACAGACAGACAGACAGACGGACATACAGACAGAGACAGAAACAGATACAGAGAATTTTCGGGAGGTGGGGGAAAGACAGGACAGAGAGAGAGAGAGAGAGAGAGAGAGAGAGAGAGAGAGAGAGAGAGATTCAGTGTTGATCAATGAGATAGAAAAGCGCTGATGTCCAATACCCCTAGACTCCACCACCACCAGTTTTAAAAAAAGTGCCTGGGGTTAAAACAGCATTAAAATTTTCCCCCCCTCAGGGAGATTCGAACGAAGAGACCCTGTCCGTTCTCCTGTCATCCCTCCCCACAAAACACCACACGGCCCGTTATCCCCCTGGGAGTCAGGGCAGCCCCCGCCCACAGCTTGACCCGCCAGGCCACGGAAAACAGAGCGCCCATACACGACCTCAAACCGGGGGACATGACTCGCTGGCAACGTGGAGGGATTATCGCCCTTTTTTTGCCCCTCGCTTGTTGTCTCCCTGTCTGGACAGTTGCCCTCCTCTTGACTCCGCAAACACCTGTGATTGCGCGGCGTGCTGGCCACAGAGGAGTCCCTGGGCTGCTGTCGACCACTTGGGGACTGGGGCTTCGCGGATTAACACCCGAACGGGATGTCATTCTGTGACATGCGCAGTGAGCCGTTCTGAACCTCGCATGCATCAGTGCAAAGTTTCACATTTTTCTTTTTTTGTTTTGTTTTGATACCTGACAAAGTAATCGATGCTTTTTGGGGAATTGTTGAAATCAGTGAGGATATATATATATATATATATATAATATATATAAAATATATATTTTATATGTGTGTGTGGTGTGTGCGTGTGTGTGTGGTGTTGGTGGTGTGTGTGTGTGTGTGTGGGTGTGTGGTTTTGGGGTGTGGCGCGCGCGGCATGGTGTGGTGAAGGTATGTGCGGTGGTGTGTCTCTCTGTGTATGTAATATGGGGGGTGGGGGGGGGGGGGGGGGGTGGGGGGGGGGGGGGGGGGGGGGGGGGGGGGGGGGGGGGGGGGGGGGGGGGGGGGGGGGGGGGGGGGGGGGGAGGGATAGAGTGAGTGTGTGTGTGTGTGTGTGTGTGTGTGTGTGGTGGTGTGTGGGGTGTGTGTGTGTGTGCACGCGTGCGCGCGCATGTGTATGTGTGTGGTGCTGTGGTGTGTCTCTGTGTGTATAAAATATAAAATTATATAAAAATATATATATAATATATATAAAAATATATAAAATATATATATATATATATATATGTGTGTGTGTTGTGTTGTGTGTGTGTGTGTGTGTGTGTGTGGTGTGTGAGCTGAGAAATAAAAGAGACCAAAACTGTTTCTATGTCTTCATAGAAAACTGAAGGTCCACGTGTCTGTTGTGACATTGCTTTGATGTCTCCACACAGACTACCATGTTCTCAGTCTGTTTCAGTGGAGGCTGACTACCCAGGAACAGACTGATATCATGGCTGGATGGACGGTATAAACACTGCACTGGACTCAGTCTAACATACTGTCTTTCCTGTTTTCACATGGCAGAAAAGAGAGAGAGAGAGAGAGAGAGAGAGAGAGAAGAGAGAGAGAGAGAGAGAGAGAGAGAGAGATCATAGAAAACGTAAAAAAATAGAAAAAATAGCTTCAGCAATTAAACACAAATATACCAAAGAAAATGAATATTTCACTCACTCACTCACTCACTCACACACACACACACACACACACACCACACACACACACACACACACACACCACACACCACACACGCACGCACGCACGCACGCACGCACGCACGCACGCACGCACACACACACACAAAACACACACACGCACACACACACACACATTCACACACACACACACCACACACACACACACACAACACACACACACCACACACAGATGAGAGACAGACCGACAGAAAACAGACAGAGAGAGAGAGAGAGAGAGAGAGAGAGAGAGAGGAGAGAGAGGAGAGAGAGAAAAGAGAGAGAGAGCCATTCCAAGCTAATAAAAAAACATCAAAGCCATTATCCTCTCCAAAACCCTCACCTCTTCCTTTGATCAAAATCCCAGGCCCCACCCAACATCCCCCCCCCCCCTCATACACACACACACACACACACACACACACACACACACACACAACACATACACACACACACACACACACACACACACACACACACACACACACACACACACACACATCCTCCCTGAAATCTCTCACCCACAAAATTCCTCCCCCCCCCCCCCCCCCCCCCCACACCCACTCCACCCCGGGTTTTGTTTCCGGTTGTTGCAGATCCCAATCATGCGATTAACTGACACACAGATGTCCCCACCCCCTCTCCATCGTCCCCCTCCCTCTCCCCACACAGGTCTTGTTGATGAAGGAAGCTGGCGCAATCCCCCTGCAGGGAAACCTGCTTGTCAGTGGGTCCGCCATCAAAGAGACACACTCCCACGTGTTCCACCGTGTGTTCTACCCAGGAAAGACCTCCCACTGCCCCCTTCCCCCCCCCCCCCCCCCCAGTCAATGAGGATCTTCCAAAAATGTGGAATCTTCCTCTTCCGTCAAATATCAAAAAAGGATTAAAAATTAAAAAAAAAAAAAAACTACAACATTGACTGGTCATTTGTTATGCTTTAAAACATTCTCAGCATTCACCGCAACTACACCTAAGGGCCTGCTGCATGTTTGAAAGTAAAGAAACTCTCTTGCAAAAAGAAAGGAAGTTGGGGCGGCAGTGTGTGTGTGTGTGTGTGTGGGGTGTGTGGTGTGTGTGTGGGGTGTGTGTGTGTGTGTGTCTGTGTCTGTGTGTTTAAGTTCCTGTGACCTGCTCAGCGGCCGATCAGACGTGAGCAAGCAGTTTTGAAGACTGAGTTAAAGGCACCGGGGCTCCCCCCCCCCCCCCCCCCCCCCCCCCCCCCCCCTCCCGCCTTATTCCCCCCCCTGCAATGCCATCTCAACAGATCTTCCCCACTGGTCCCGTCTCTGAGTCCCGTCCTTCACTCCCACTCTCGAGGTGAAGGGAGCTGACGGCCGGGAAGGGAAGAAATCCGCGTTGTCTGTTCCCCCCTCGATCCCCTCAGTATACTGCTTCTGCTGCAGATGGTCTCCTGTCCAATGGTCTGCCGCCCCGAGGTCTGCCTGTCAGATGGTCTCCCGTTCACATGGTCTGCTTTCACGATGTCGCGTTTCACAATGTTTTGCTTTTCACGATGGTCTGCTTTCACGAGTGGGAGGAACCTGCTTTAACTGTCCCCATGCCAATTTAAACCATACGTTTTGTTCAGTCCATATGGATTGGTTTAACAAACATCCATGTCAAAGGAGTTCACCCAACACAATTCCAATCAAGTGGTATGATGGGACACCAGCTCCAAAGAGCAATTTAAAACCAAATTAACTTTTGTCAAATCGGTGATTTGGTTTTTTTCACAAATAATTAATTTAAATATTTCAAAGTTTAT
>CM031601.1:67152580-67162962 GCA_018398815.1 Conus ventricosus
CACTTCTGTCTTCGCGGAATCCAGCAAAGAACGGTATCTGCTTGTAGCTGTAATCTATTCCTCATGACATGACTGATCAAAATAATAGCGCGGAAGTTCTGGGACAGTGTTGGAGTTGTCCTTTCTTCTGAGGTCATGGCTGAGTCATTCCTCAGTGTGCCAGATGTTGTTGCAGGTGGCAGTTAGGATATGATTACTGCCTCTCTGCCATGTTTGAAGATCTCAGTGGGGATGTTGTCGATGCCTGCAGCCTTCCCACATTTCATCGATTTCACTGCTGCTGTGACTTCTTTACGGAGTATTGGAAAGTCCTGCTGATTTGATGAGGACTGCATGTACTGCCAGCACACTGGACTTCCTTCCCTCTGGTTGTTGTCGAGTCCAGAGCAACATTCAGTCCACCTTTTCATGATGTCTTCTTCCTGTCTGAGACAGTTGCCGTGTGTGTCCTGAATGACGATGACTTTACTTTTGTTTGGTCAAGTCTTTTACAATCCTAAAAGCTTTCTGTCGTTGTCTACGTTTTCTTCAATATTCTACTACTGATGTTGGATCCATCTTTCCTCTGCATTCTTTATTTCTTCACTGATCGTTTTGTTTACAGCACTGTATTTCCCCCCATCTGGCATCTTGAGTGGTTTAAGATCCTTCTAGTGCCAAAAAATCGCAGTCATGGATCGCAGGTAATATCGATTGGAGAATAGATGCTCCTTGTAATCTATAGCTTCAATTCCCATCAGCTTATTCCTAGTACCTCTGTAGATGTGTCAGTCATCATCTGGTGGAAATTGTTCGTGAGGGCTTCAAAGTCTTATTTGAGCAGTAGCAGCAGAGGGGCGAATTATCCTCCCATGACCACGTAGAGGTTCAGTGATGTCAGGATCTTTTGGTTTGTCAGTTCTAGATTTCAGACGACTGTTTTTTGTTTGTTTGTTCTTACCCTCTTATGCCTTAAAATTCTTCTTGTACTATAAAACTAGCCATAACAAAGCTTTGTTCAGTTCAATGGTTACTTTAACGTCTGTTCGTCATCGATGATATTAGACAATATTTAAAGGTAACAGAGATCCCCGAGAATGTCAGATCTACTGTCTCTGGTCATTTTCTTTCACCTCTCACTTTCATATGTTAGAATCTAGGCACCCCACTAAGGATACTTCTGAAAATACTTTGAAAAAAAAAAAGATCACAACAGTCTGCCCAACTCTGACTGAGCAAGAACGTGTGCGATGTCCGTAATACATGTGTCATGTAAACTATGGTCAAAGCTTTCAAAACATTTAGTGTTTATGCCTTTTAATTTGTATCGCTCTGTTAAAATTGGGCAGTCTAGTAGTATATGATGGACAGAAAATTTTCCCTCACATATACACCCAACATCAGGAGAGAATGATGTGTTTCCATGTGTTTAACCTAAGTTTACTGATACACAGCTGTTGTCTGCTCCTGGAAAAAGGAAATGTTTTGTAATACAACTCATCTTTGACTGGGGACGTTTTGGGGGTACCTCCAGACCCGGACTATTCACATTGTTTACAATCCAGCTGACGACTTCTTTGAAAAAAACCCACACCCCTCCCGACCCCATAACCCCACCTCCACAACCCTAACCCCACCTCTTCCACACCCTATCCCAGGATCTACGATGACAAAGGCTCAGAACTATATCCCACACATGAAACCGACGAAGCGGTGTAGGTTTAACCCTGTTCGCGGCGATGAAACTGGGGGTTAGCACGAAGGGAGGTAAGTGTTCCTTTCTGCATGGCGTGCAGGCCGCAGGGTGTGACCGACTTGCCCAATGGGTCAGTGCCTCAGGGACTCTGGCATTATTCCTGGCTGACCTCCGCTCTGGGGCGCCCTGCAAATGAATCCTTGGTGCTGGTGTCGGGTATTGGGAGGAGGCTTTTCCTTCCTCACTGGGTCTGACCACACACTCTGCCTTGATTCGCTTCATCAGATATACCTCTCTCTGTCTCTGTCTCTGTCTCTCTCTCTCTCGCTCGCGCTCTCTCGCTCTCTCTAGCCCCTTGCCTTCTCCTCCCCCCCTCTCTCTCTCTCGCTCTCTCTAACCCATTCCCTTCTCTCTGTTTGTCTATCTATTCCTCTGCCTGTCTGTCTGTCTCTCACTCTCTCTCCCTTCCTCCCCCCCCCCCCATCCTTCTCTCTTTCCCTCCCTCCTTCCTCTCACCCTCCCTCTCTCTCCCTTCCCACCTTCACCCCATTTCCTCCCTCCCTCTCCCTCCCTCCCTCACCCGCTCCCTCCCTCCCTCTCCCTCTCTCTCTTCCTCTCCCTCTCCCCCTGCCTCCCTCCCCATTCTCTCTTGTCCTCCGTCACCCCCCTCTCTCTCTCTCTCTCTCTCTCTCTCTCTTCTCTCAAGTTTTATTGTTCGCTCGTTATTTCTGTTTACCTTCAAATGAAACCCCACACCCCACTCTCCCCCCCCCCCCCCCCCCCCGCCTCCCCTCCCCAATATGTGACTCCTCCCACCCTCTGCGTGACCTCTTCCTTTCGCCTCATTTCCTGTATTGACCTTTCATTGTGTCCATTGAACTGATCATCGAGGGAGATTATTTGTATGTATACGTTGCATTGTAATTCTGTCCTGTGTTTACTGTATTCGTTTTGTGTTTTCATGAGTGTTATAATCATCTTCTTCATTTGTTTTCTTTGACAGCGCAAGGTGTAACAAAGCCTTTAAGTGCTTATTATTTTTCCTCATTGAAAGGAGATTTTTTTTTTCGGTTCGTTTGTTCTCTCTCTCTCTCTCTCTCTCTCCTCTCTCCCCCTCTCTCTCTCCTCTCTCAGAGGTTTCTCGCGCTCTTGTGTGTGTATGTGTGTGTGTGTGTGTGTGTGTGGTGTGTGTGGTGTGCGCGCGCGTGCGCACCCGTGCGTGCGTGTGTGTGGTGTGTGTGTGTGTGTCCTCCCGCCCCTTTCCTCTCTCTCTCTCTGTATATCAGTGTTTGTTCAAGCTCGCGCGCGCGTGCACGTGGTGTGTGTGTGCGCGCGCGCTTTCTCTGTCTCTGTCTCTCTCCCTCCCTCTTTCTCCCCGTATATCAGTGGTTGTCCACACTCGTGTGTGTGTGGTGTGTGTGCTTGCATGAGTGCGTGTGTGTGTGAAAACCGCCTCTCTTCACTTTATTTGTCATGCTCTCTTTCACCCATTGTGGAAATTGTCCTAGCGGAAACGTTTTTTCTATGGCGACACCACATAAGCAACCAAATCCAGGTAAGGAGAAAATGAATTGTGCTAATGTAAGCAGCAGGTTTTTCAGCTGTAAGCAGCAGATTTTTCAGCAGAACAGGGGACGGGAGGTGGAGAGGGAAATTGATGGTCAGAAAAAAACAAAGATCATCAGCGGTGCTTGGAATAGGTTAGCTGACATTTCCCAGACTGACGTGAGTCGTGATATGTGTCTGAATATCTTTGAAATAAAAAGGGTGTATTTCTTTTTCATTTGTTTACCGACTAACTTACTCATAATATTTAATATGAAATGGTTCTAAACATTTTCATTTGTTGAATTATTTATTGATTTATTCATTTGTTTGCTTATTTATTCATCCATTTACTTATTTATCAATTCATTTATTTATCCATCTATTTTATTTTTTTCTTTTTTTTTGACAAGCAAGTCAGCCTCTCCAGTCTTCTTGAAATACCGGTTTCCCCATGTGGCAAACCAGCTTATGTCGGACGAAAACATATTACCTCCTCTTTGTTCCGGGGGGCTTCATACTAAAAACACACCCGGCGACCGAAACGACTTCCCATGACACCATTCCTCACGTGAATAAAAACCCCCTCCCCAGCAACGCTCCAACCCGGGAAAGGGGAAACGCGCGACGGGTTGGGGGGAACAGGTGATGGGGGTCAGTCGGGGTCGGAGGTGACAGCAGCGCCTCTTCGGGGCCCTCGCTTCGCTCATTTCAGCCTCGTCGCACGTCGTGGGGACTGTGTCATGCCCGGGTGGGTAGTCCCCCCCCTTTTTTTTTTAGAGTGACAGCCTGGGGGGGCTGGCCGAATAAAGAAAGGGGGGTGTGGTGTTGTGGTGGGGTTTTGGAAGAGAGAGAGAAGAGAGGAGAGAGGAGAGAAGCACGGCCATTGTGGGGGAAAATGGAGGGGGTTGTGAACGTAGTTTAAACGGTGAGGCCCCTTTAAAAAATTTAGGGGCCGTGTGTGTGCTCGGGGAACATGCTTTTTCTCTTTGGGGACGAGGAGGGGATGGCATGGTGGCCGGAGTGGGAATATTTGGGAGGTTTGTTTGTTTTTTGTTTTTTTTTTTTTTGGGGGGGGGGGGATGAAGTTGAAGAAGAATCAGGAAAGTGGGAGGGGGTTTTAAAAAAAAAAAAAAAGAAGAAAAAAGGGTGGGCCTACAAAGTGTACCAACAATGGGCACAAATGACTAAATTCCTTACAAAACGTTTTCCCAATTCCTTACAATCTTTCCCCCATGCATGGCTTTGTCCTTTCAGAAACCCGACCACATTGCCATTTCTTTAAAAAAAAAAAAGGAAAAGAAAAGGAAGACAATCCGTATTGACTTCACGGCTACCTCCGCAACCCCCCCCCCCCCCCCCCCCCCCACCCCCACACACACACAAAACCACCTACCTTTCCCCCAAACCCCCTCCACGCTCCTTTCTCTCTCTGCGTTTCCATTGTCCTTGTCCCCCCACCCCCACCCCCCGCCCCTGTTGGCCGCTCTGCTCCCTGTTTGGCCGCTCGCACTTTATATTGTCCCAGTCGGGGTAGCGGCACTGGTGCGCCCCGGGACAGACTCGAACCGTCACGTACAACTTCATTGCTTTTACCTTGCGTTCAAAGGGCATTGTCGTGCGACTCTCATCATCCTTTCCTTGCCCTTCGCCCCCCCGGGGAAGAGGGACGGTGGTGGGGGTTTGAAAAGTGTGTGTGTTTGGGTGTGTGTGTAGTAATATATATAGTAGTATAGTAGAGCAGTATACTTTAGTTTTTTGCTGTCACAGGATATTAACAAAAGAGAGAGAGAGAGAGAGAGAGAGAGAAGAGAGAGAGAGAAGAACAGACAGACAACAAAAGAGAGAGAGAAAGGAGAAAGAGAGAGAGAGAGAGAGAGAGTCTGTGACCATGCAAGGATACATATGTGGGTTTTCTAAGTTGCATAAAATGCCCCCTTTTATTCCCACAACAACTGCAAAAATAATCTTAAAAATAAAAACTTATCGGACTCAAATTAAAGGGGAAAAAAACAACATTGAAGGCAAACTTTAAATCTGAAAAGACATCACATAAAGACATGCCTGATAACGGGGGTAAATGTGCTTGAAGATGTAAACAGTTTTTGTGTGGTGTGTGTGTGTGTGTGTGTGTGTGTGGGGTTGTGTGTATGTGTGCGCGTGCGTGCGTGCGTGCGTGCGTGCGTGCGTGCGTGGTGTGTGTGTGTTGTGTGTGGTTGTTTATTTGTGTGTGGGGTGTGTGTGTGTGTGTTTTTGGGGTGGGTACACGCCTGCGCACTCGCCAAAAAGGGCTAGCGATTTAGAACGGTTTGGCGACCGGGTGTGTGTGTGTGTGTGTGTGTGTGTGTGTGTGTGGGTGTGTGTGAATGCCTTGCGCGCGCTCCTTCTCTCTCTCTACTCTCTCCTCTCTCTACTCCTCTCTCTCACACCTCTCTCTCTCTCTCCTCTCCTCTCTCTCTCTCCCCTCTACTCTCTCTCTCTCTCTCTCCTTCTGTGGGTGTGTGGTGTGTGTGTTGTGTGTGGTGTGGTGTGTAGAGAGGAGAGAGAGAGAGAGAGAGAGAGAGAAAAGGGGGAGAGAGAGAGAAAACCCCCACTAAGACTCAACGGTCGCATACTTGTGAGCGGCAAAGCAAAAAAAACCCCAGCTCTCACATTTCACCCGCTGTTAACGATGGCAAGATCCGCCTTACACCAAAATAATGGGTATATCGCTCTCCTTGCTGCGGGCCCCTCACGCTTTAAAGGGAAAGGGCCCTGTCGTGTCACAGCAGTAATGGTTTGCGTTTGGGGAGAAAAGCATAGTCAAACACCACTTATTTCAATGTAGAAAACAAGAAAACTAAAACCAACGCTAGATCAGTACACATTGTCGAGTACATTCTTCTTCTGCTTCTTGTTGCTATTGTTGTTGTTTTAAACAATCTTTATGGTTGTCGTCGGTTTAATAATCATTACCATTATTCTTTGTTAAAATCTCTCCTCTCTCTCCTCTCTCTTTTTCCTTCTCCTCTCCTCTCTCTCTCTCTCGTATTGTTTTTGCCTCTCCCTCTGTCTGTCTTTCTGTGTGTGTGTGTGTGTGTGTGGTGCGCCCCGCGCGCGCTCGCGCGCCTGTCTGTCTGTGTCCATAGTTTTTGATTGATCTCCACTACACTTTATCATGGGACTTACAAAGATCCGTTCCACTTCCAGCATGAATCACAGTGTGCTAGAAAATCGCATCACTCACTTCTTCATGCACCACACGCGAAGGGACCACACGGGGAAGGGACCACAAGGCGAAGGGACCACAAGGCGAAGGGGCCACACGGCGAAGGGACCACAAGGCGAAGGGACCACAAGGCGAAGGGACCACACGCGAAGGACCACAAGGCAAGGACCACAAGCGAAGGAAACCACACGGCGAAGGGACCACACGGCGAAGGGACCACACGGCGAAGGACCACAAGGCGAAGGACCACAAGGTGAAGGGACCCACACGGGGAAGGACCACAAGGCGAAGGACCACAAGGCGAAGGGACCACACGGCGAAGGGGCCACAAGGCGAAGGGACCACACGGCGAAGGGGCCACACAGCGAAGGACCACAAGGCGAAGGGGCCACACGGCGAAGGGGCCACACGGCGAAGGGACCACACGGCGAAGGGAAGGGACCACACGGCGAAAGGGGGAAGGGGGGCCACATGGGGAAGGGGCCAAAACGGCGAAGGGAAGGGACCACACGGCGAAGGGGAAGGGACCACAAGGCAAAGGGAAGGGACCACATGGCGAAGGGGAAGGGACCACACGGGGGAAGGGAAACCCCACGGGGAAGGGGAAGGGACCACACGGCGAAGGCGAAGGGACCACACGGCGAAGGGACCCAAAACGGCGAAGGGGAGGGGGCCACACGGCGAAGGGACCACACGGCGAAGGGACCACACGGCGAAGGGACCACACGGCGAAAGGGAAGGGACCACCCCGGCGAAGGGGAAGGACCACACGGCGAAGGGGCCACACGGCGAAGGGAAGGGACCACACGGCGAAGGGGAAGGACCCCCACGGCGAAAGGGACCACACGGCGAAGGGGGAAAAAGGGCCACACGGCGAAGGGGAAAGGACCACACGGCGAAGGGACCACACGGCGAAGGGGAAGGGACCACACGGCGAAGGGGCCACACGGCGAAGGGAAGGGGCCACACGGCGAAGGGGAAGGACCACACGGCGAAGGGGGCACACGGCGAAGGGGAAGGGGCCACACGGCGAAGGGGAAAGGACCCACACGGCGAAGGGAGCACACCGGGCCCAAGGGGAAGGGGCCACACGGCGAAGGGGAAAGGACCACACGGCGAAGGGGGCACACGGGGAAGGGAAGGGACCACACGGCGAAGGGGAAAGGACCACACGCGAAGGGGAAAGGGGCCACACCCCGAAGGGAAGGAGCACACGGCGAAGGGAAGGGAGCACACGGCGAAGGGAAGGGACCACACGGCGAAGGGAAGGGACCACACGGGGAAGGGGAAGGGGGCACAAAGGCGAAGGGAAGGGAGCACCAAAGGCAAAGGGGAAGGGACCACACGGCGAAGGGGGAAGGGACCACACGGGGAAGGGAAGGGAGCACACGGCGAAGGGGAAGGGACCACCACGGCGAAGGGGAAGGGAGCACACGGCGAAGGGGAAAGGGCTATTTGGAAAGGAGACGGGGAAGAAGACGAGAGGGGACGGGGGTACGGGAAAGGGAAAGGGACGGGGTACGGAAAGGGAAGAGGGCACGGGGGTACGGGGGAAAGGAAAAAGGGCAAGGAAAAGAGAGGAGAGTGAACCGAGGGGGGGGGGGGGGGGGGGGGGGGGGGGGGGGGGGGGGGGGGGGGGGGTGGGGGGGGGGGGGGGGGGGGGAGAAAGATAAGGGGGGGGGGGAAAAATGGGAAGAGGGGAAAGAGAGTGGGGGTGGGGGGGGGGGGGGGGGGGGGGGGGGGGGGGAGGGGGGGAAAGGGGGGGGGTTCTGGAAAAAGTGAACGAGGGCGGATGGCTAGGTTATATGAGGGGAAAGAACAAAATTTTGACCAGTCACATTATGTTTTATACCGAAACCAAATGATGCTCTTAATATAGATCAGAAACCCAATGGCATGCCTTAATATCAGATCGAATACCAAAGGCATGCCTAATATTCGCTCAACCCATTCCTTTCTACCGTAAGAAGACAAACATCAATAAATACACCACTCAGCATTGCACTGAGATAGGCTACACAGAGACACAACGTGCCGAATATTAATGCCATATGGGGGAGTCATTGAGGGTGAATCCGTGAGTGAGTGCTGCTTTATAGAGCAGTATCAAAACAGCAAATGAACCTCTTTTAACACATTTCAACAATACGTAATCTTTATAACGTTAAAGCAGTAAATATATAGCAGTATCAAAACAGCAACTGTTATGTAAAGCAGTCTTAAAACAGCAAATAAAACTGTCCTACATATTTCACCAGTAACTGATCTGTATAATTCAAATTATACAACTACATTATAAAATTTTTACGTTTTCGCTAAAATGATTCTAACCATGGAAAAACCCGAAATGAATGCATGAGATAAGACAAAGATGTCATGCATATGACGTTCAAAAATAAGGCAGTTTACGTTACGTGAAAGTTTGTTGATGCGACACATGTTGAACCCCTCATGCTCTGGGACATAAACTGTCAGTCAAGGAGAAAGTCATCTGATAGCGATGCGTCACCCACTGACAATTAGGTCACTAGGAGTTGCGTTGTCGTGATAGTCTTCCCATCATCCCCTCTCTCCACCTGTCTGTCTCACTCACCACCGTGGTGGTGAGTGAGATAGATAGATGGAGAGAGGGGATGATGGAGTCAGAACTGGGGCCAGGGTTTGCTGACTAACAGCCGCAGTGCTGGACGGCTGCACTGGTCAGAGGTTTCAGACTGCTAGGGCACCATACAACACGGTCATGAGCATTTTTTTGTTAACTGATCTGCCGTTTTGTTCTCTCTCTCTCTCTCTCTCCTCTCTCTCTCTCTCTCTCTCTCTCTCTCTCTCTCTCTCTCTCTCTCTGTTTGGCGGTCTGTCTGTCTGTCTGTCTGTCTCTCTCTCTCTCTCTCTCATCTCTCTCTCTCTTCTCTCTCTCTCTCTCTCTCTCTCTGCCATCTATGATTGTTGTTTTTATTAATAAGTACATAAACGACTGTGTGTGTATGTGTGTGTGTGCTCACGCGCGCGCGCGCGCGCGTGCGTGTGTGTGTGTATGTGTGTGTGTGTGTGTGCGTGTATGTGCGTGCGTGCGTGCGTGCGAGCGTGTGTGTGTGTGTGTGTGTGTGGTGTGTGTGTGTGTGTGTGTGTGTGTGTGTGTGTGTTTGTGTGTGTGTGTGCGAGAGAGAGAGAGAGAGAGAGAGAGAGAGAGAGAGAGAAGAGAGAGAGAGAGAGAGAGGAAGAGAGAGGAAGACAGACCAAGAGGAGAGGGAGGAAGAGAGAAACAGAGAGAGAGAGAGAGAGAGAGAGAGAGAGACAGACAGACAGACAGACAGACAGACAGACAGAGACAGACAGATCTAGACAGACAGACAGACACAGACAGACAGGCAAAGACAAAAAGAGACAAAGAGACAGAATAGAAGGAACGGGATTGGGCAGAGTGGGGGAAAGGAAGGGGCGGGGGGGGGGGGGGGGAGGTAGGAAGAGAAAGGGCAGGGAGAGAACAGTAGTGTTGCATGAAACTGTTGGGGGAGTTCCACACCGCCTGGCTGCATCTGGAATCGGTCCTACAGACCAAACATCATCATTAAACGCCGGGGCAGGCTCAGGCGGCAACTCCCCTCCCCCCAATCCTCCCCCCCCCCCCCCCCCCCCCCCTAGCCTTCACACCTCACGAGCATCCCACGTGCTTTGAAGCACAACAAGCAGCCCAGTCCCCGCCATCTCCGCGCCGTTTCCTCTGCAAGCAGCCAAATAGAAACCAGAGGACAGGGGAGAGAACTCCTTGCAACTGACTCCGCCATGATGGAGTAGTCTGCTCTCCAGCCCCTGTTTCTATGGGCGGGAATGGTCAGCCAAATATTTGTGTTCCTGGGACTATGGCCTCGTCAGGCAGTCTGCGAAAATAAATGGAGCGCCTAGAAGATGTGTGATGTGTGTGTGGTGTGGGGGGGGGGGGGGGGAAAGGGGGGG
>CM031601.1:67163962-67178252 GCA_018398815.1 Conus ventricosus
GGGGTTGGGGGTTTGTGTGTGTGTGTGTGTGTGTGGTGTGTGTGTGCAGTTTTTGTTATGACAATCCGGATCATTAATGTTCTGTTCTAATCAGTTAATGTTGTGTAATAGTTTTAACGTGTTAGTTCCTCAGTCCCTGAAAGGACAAAGCAAATGAAAAAAAAAAAACCCGCATCTTCTTGCTTATCTGTTACATTTGGGAGTATGAAGATTCTCTCTCTCTCTCTCTCTCTCTCTCCTCTCTCTCTCTCTCCTCTCTCTCTCTCTCTCTTACAGTACTTTAGAAGAGCTTCTCTTTACACACACACACACACACACACACCCACAACACACACACACACAACACAATATACTATATATATATATATACCAGTTTAAAATAGGATTTTAAAATGGGGAAATTAAAAACCTACGAGCTTGTTTCAAGCTAAAACGCTCAATCCTGAGGAGAGCGTTTTGCTTGAAACAAGCTTGTAGGTTTTTATTTCCCCATTTTAAAATCCTATTTTAAACTGGTATGTCGCTCGATCCCTACATGGTTGAGCACTTTTAACGTTCTGAGTGGCTTTTTAACTCTGATTATATATATATATATATTATATATATATATATATATATCTATATATATATATAATATATATATTATATACTATGAATATAACAAAGCCTAAAATGATTTTAAGTGCTCGACCCCTTGGGGGCAACATTTGTCAATGATGTTAAACAGGAAGGTTAAACTCAAGGTTAAAACTCGACAATTTGTTTCTAGCGGCGTTGCGCTGTCATCAGGATGGGTTAAAAACCTCAAGGTTAAAACTCGACAAATATTGTTTCTAGCGGCGTTGCGCTGTCATCAGGATGGGTTAAAACTCAAGTTTAAAACTCGACAAATTTGTTTCTAGCGGCGTTGCGCTGTCATCCTGATGACAGCGCAACGCCGCTAGATAACAAATTTGTCGAGTTTTAACCTTGAGTTTTAACTTCCTTTTTAACATCATTGACAGATTATAATATATTATATATATATATATATATATATATATATATATATATATATATATATTTATATATATATATATATATAATGTTGTTTTTGTTTTCTTTGATACTATTG
Organism: Conus ventricosus; assembly: GCA_018398815.1. Classification (NCBI taxonomy): domain Eukaryota; kingdom Metazoa; phylum Mollusca; class Gastropoda; order Neogastropoda; family Conidae; genus Conus; species Conus ventricosus. Next base: position 67,165,077 of record CM031601.1, read on the forward strand.
TGTGTATATTAAAGCGTATTTGCTTTTTTGTTGTTATTGTTGTTGTTTGTGAATATAATGATGAAATGTGTCATATTTTCTTTTTCTTTTCCATCTGTCCTCCCTCGCTTTTTTATTTTTTATTTTTTTTTAACAGAATCTCTCTCTCTCTCTCTCTCTCTCTCTCTCTCTCTCTCTCTCTCTCTTCTCTCATCTCTCTCTCTCTCTCCTTCTGTCGTCTGTATATTCACCTTATCTCACCTTGTTTTTTATTTCTGAGATTTACTTCATTGACCCTATTATTTCCCCTTTTATAATTCATGTCTTTTCATGCCTTACATAGTTTCGCTTTCCACGTGAAATTTATGATGATTTATTATTTTTATTTAATCTATAGTGCCTAGGAGCACACGTAAAAAACAACAACAAAACAAAACAAAAAAAACAGGTGCTTAACCATTTTTTCCCTAAAAATACAGAAAAAAATCCAAACCATTCGTTTGTGCCACATCTCCTCTCTCTCTCTCTCTCTCTCTCTCCTCTCTCTCTCTCTCTTCTCTCTCTCTCTCATTTCTGGCGGGCCAGTGTTGAAAGACTGCGACAGAAAGTGAGGATATCAGACTGCCCTTTTGATGTCGGAACAGACTAATTTATCGTTCTCTGCCAGACATAACATGCCTGCAATCACATCTTCTCCCCACCCAGCCCCTGCTTTACCTCCCTTTTCCCTTCTCTTACCCATCACTCTCCTCTCTCTCTCTCTCTCTCTCTCTCTCTCTCTCTTTCTTTCTGTGTGTGCATGGTCTCTATCCGTCTCTGTCTCTGTCTGTCTGTCTGTCTGTCTGTCTTCTCTCTCCTCTCTCTCTCTCTCTCTCTCTCTCTCTCTCTTCTCTCTCTCTCTCTCTCCCCTCTCTCTCTCCTCAGCATAGCAGGTGCCAAGAGACTGTATGAAGGGGTTGTCAATGCAATTAGTGAAAATGGGAGATGTGATGAGAATCACAGAGCTGGAAGATGCGTTGGGTATAATAATCTGTCCCTCCCTCCCTCCCTCTCCCTCCCTCCCCCCCCCCTCTCTCTCTCTCTCTCTCTTTCTCTCTCTCTCTCTCTCTTTCTCTCTTTCTTTCTTTCTTTCTGTGTGTGTGTGTGTGTGTGTGTGTGTGTGTGTGTGAGTCTCTCTCCCCCCCCCCCTCTCTGTATCTCTCTGTCTTTCTGTCTCTGTCTGTCTGTCTGTCTCTGCCTCTCTCTTACTCTCTCTCTCTCTCTGCTGGGCTATAAGCAACATTACCTTACCTCTCTCTCTCTCTCTCTCTCTCTCTCTCTCTCTCTCTCTCTCTCTCTCTCTCTCTCTCTCTCTCTCTCCTTGCAGACCCAGTGTTGACAGATTGCATGGGGAATGTTTGGGGTTGCTGTCATTATTATGTGAGAATGGGAGATTTGATGAGAATCGCAGACCCTGGGCATTTGTGGGCTGGATTCATATCTCGCTGTCTGTTTGTTTGTCTGTCTGTCTGTCGGTCGGTCTCTGTCTCTGTATATTATATATATATATATATATATTATATATATATATATATATATATATATATATATAATATATATATATATATATATATATTATATATATATATATATTATATATATATGTGTGTGTGTGTGTGTGTGTGTGTGTGTGTGTGGTGTGTGTGTGTGTGTGTGAAAGGTTGATTGTCTTATTTTTAGATTGCCTTTTGTATTTCAGTCTAGTCTTCTTTTCCCTTTTTTTTTATAGTTAATTCAGTTTGAAATAACATTATTTTCTTTATTTTTTCTACTTCATCGAGGGCAAGATGTAAAAAAGCCTGTATTGTGCTTATCATCCCTCATTAAAAAAAAGATTCGTTCGTTCGTTCGTTCGTTCGTTCGTTCTCTCTCTCTCTCTCTCTCTCTCTCTCTCTCTCTCTCTCTCTCTCCTCTCTCTCTCTCTCTCTCTCTCTCTCTCTTCTCTCTCTGTGTGTGTGTGTGTGTGTGTGTGTGTGTGTGTGTGTGTGTGTGTGTGTGTGTGTGTTTACACGAGCGCTCGAGAGTGCGAATACATGGAATTACTTCAATCGTATATCAGCTCAGTGAACCGAAAAGAACTAAACAGTCGTTTCACTTGGCATGACTTGAATTGGCTTTTTTTTTCGTCCACTCAGCGGATTAGCTGATTGGTGGATGAGTTATTTTGTGGCTTAATTAGTTGGTGGCTTAGTCGGTTAATGGTTTGATCGATTGGTAGGTTAGTTGGTTGGTGAGTTCGTTGGTTGGCGATTTAGCTGGTCGGCGGCTTAGGTGGATTGTGGGTTAATTGTTTGATGGGTTAGTTACTTGTAGCTAAGCTTGTTCGTGGATTAGTCGGAAGGTGGATTATTTGGTCAGTGGGTTAGTTGGTTGGAGGCTTTGTTGGGTAGTAGGTTAGCTGGTTGATGGGTTTATTGGTTGTGGCTGAGTTGGTGGACCGCTTGGTCGATGGGTTAGTTGGTTGGTGAGTTGGTTAGCTGGTCACTTATCTGACCGGTGGGTTTGTCGGCAGGTGGGTTAGTTAGTTGGTAAGTTAGTAGGTTGGTGGTTCAATTCCTTCATGAGTTAGTTTGATGTGTTAGTTGGTTGGTCACTGACATGACCGGTGGATACATCGGTTGGGGGTTAGTTGGTCGGTGAGATGATTTGTTGATGGGTCAGTTGCCTGGTGAATTGATTGGTGGGGTAGTTGGTTGGCAGATCAGTTGGTTGTATTGGTGGAGTAGTTGGTTGATGGGTAAGATGATTGGCGGGGGGGGGGGGGGGGGGGGGGGTAGTTGTGTTGTTGGCTTAGTTGGTAGGTGGGTTAGTTGGCTGGTGGTAAGATGACTGATGGGTGAGTTGATTCGTTTGTGGCTTACCTTGCTGGTGGTTATTTTGTTTTTGATGACCTAGTCGATCAATGGGTTAGTTGTTTAATAATCCATTCTTGTTACATTTACTCCGTTCGTTGCTTTGTCAGATGATTCTACGCTAGCCGTTCATTGAAATTCAATATGGCGCAAGGTAGTTTGCACGTCAGCTGACTGACTGATTGACCAACTAACTGACTGATGGTTTCCATTTTCCACTGACCGACTTGTTGCATGGGTGTGTTACTTCATTAATTCACTGACTGCTTCACTGGTTGGCTGTCAGGTCAGTAGATTTACCTGACGTCAGTTTGATTGGGTGGTTGGATGGGTGGTTAATACGTTGGTCGGTAAGTTCACTGGTTAATGGAATTATATTTGGCTGGTTGGTGGGCTAATGTTAGGTTGGTTGCTAGTTAGTAGACTTGTTGGTATCATGACTCACTGGTTGGTTAATTTATTTAATGGATCACTTCGACCAGCCGCCGTGGCGAAGTGGTTAGCGTCGCGGACTCCCCGGCTGGGAGGTCGTGGGTTCGAATCCCATCAGAAGTCATGTGGGTTTTTTCTGCCCCGACCGGCTCCTGCCCAGAGTTGAGTTGCTGGGAAGACTGGGACCACACAGTCGAGTTTCATCCACTTAATGGATGCGTTTCTGAGAGTGTTGCTCAAATTTCATGACCAACACTGCAGGTGCCTGTATCTCTCGGGCCTGGTTGACGCCGGGATATATTATGAAAGGAAGCGTAGAGTACAGCCCTGTCAAGTAGTCTCAGACCGAAACGGAAATCCGTAGCATCATCTTAATCATCCTCATTCTCATCAATCAGCATTTAAAAATAAAAAAAAAAGTCTCAAATTCTGCGGCCCTTCATGCCCTGCTCTCACGGTGACCTCAATTTCGATGTCCTCTCCACGTCTGTGGCCTTGGTTTGGTTCCGTCAGGGTCGCCGGTATCGGCGAGTCCATGGGGGCTGTCGTTGGACGGACGTGGTGGCGCCCTCCGGAGGGAGAGCTCACTCACGCCGGCTCCGCGACTAAGCAATTATTGTCGTCAGTAGGGGGCTTAGTAGGTGGTGTCCTGCGTATGTTAGATCAGAACAGGCGCCACTGAACACCACCGAAGTGACTCGGCAGCAGTGCAGTGTCTCCTCCGGTGGGTTGCCTCTTAACGACTTGACATTGACTGCTCCCTGTGGATTGCCGGTGCCGGGGCTGCGGCGGGGCCGACCGGGCTGTGGCTGTGGACGGGGTGTCGGAATGAGCGGCGTGGATGACTGCCTCTGAGGTGGCGCAGAGGTTGGGACAGCAAAAAAAAAAAAAAAAAAAAAAAAAGGATCACTTCGTTGGTTTACACTCTGATTGCTGACTGGTTTATTGATTGGTTGGTTAGTTTTCTGATAGGTTGGATAGCTATTTCATCGGTGTATTGTTTAGTCAGTTGACTGGTTGGTTATTTAGTTGCACGGCTAGTTGACTAGCTGGTCAGTAGATTCAGTGTGCGTTATTGCCATCTTCCTTGATTAATTCGTGGCTAACCTATTGTTGGAACGAGTGAATGCTGTTACTGTTTGATGATTAATTCATGCATTAGTTAACTGACTGATTTTCTGAGTCAGTCGTTGATTGATTCATTCATTAACTGACTGACTGATTTTAGGAATTGATCGTTGATTGATTCATTCATCAGCTAACTGACTGATGTACTGAGTTAGGCCTTGACTCTGTGATTGATCGATCAATGGGTTTATTGATTTTTTGACACAGTCTGGTTTAGTCGTTGATTGATGTATTGATTAGCTAACTGACTGATTAACTGAGTTGATTAATTGTGCACACAACCTGGTTTAGTCGTTGATTGATTCATTGATTAGCTAACTGACTGATTTACTGAGTTAGGCGTTGACGCTGTGATTGATTCATCAATGGGCTGATTGATTGGTTGTGGACACAGGCTGGTTCAATAGTTGATTGGTTTATTGATTAGCCAGCTGACTGATGTACTAAGGTAGGCGTCGACTCTGTGATTAATCGATCAATGGATCAATGGGCTGATTAACTGGTTGTGGACACAGCGTGGTTTAGTCGTTGATTTGATTCATGCATTTAGCTAGCTGACAGATGTACAGATTGATTCATGCGTTTAGCTAGCTGACTGATGTTGCTGAGTCAGGCGTTGTTGACCTCTCTGTGATTGATCTATCAATGACTCAAACGGTTGATTGATTGATTGATGAATTGATTGATTGATGGGTTGTGGTCACAGCCTGGTTCATCGATCACTGGGACGTGCGGTACATCCGGCAGTGTGCGGGGGATGACAGCGTGGTAGGCCCCATGGAGGGACGCATCTGCCAGGAGCGCTATGGAAGCTACAACGTGCGCATGCGCTACTGCCACTGCGACAACCAGGATGGCTGCAACGCCGCCCGGTAGTGACGTCATCCAACATGGCGGGGATGTGTCGGACGGTGATGCTGGCCCTGTGCGCTCTACTGGCCCCGCGGATGATGATAATGACGATGGGTTTCCGTGGGTTGGCGGGGTGATTTGCATGGCGTGTCGGTGATGGTGATGCTGGTGTTGTTGTTGTTGTTGTTGTTGTTGTTGTTGTTTCCGTTCTATTGTTGTTGTTGTCTGTTTGATGTTTAGAATAATTTTTAATACCCTGTTGTTGGATTTATCAAACATAATGATCATTGTGATGTTGATGTTAATGATGTGATGATGAATTGTTCTCTTCCTGCTTCTTTTCCCCCTCCTCTTTCTCTTGTTCTTGTTCTTGTTTGTTTCTTCTTTTCTTCTTCTTCTTTTCTTCTTCTTTTTTCTTCTTCTTTTTCTATCTCCTTCTTCTTCTTTTTCTTCCTTCCCTCCTCCTCGTCCTCATCCTCCTCTCTCGTCCTTCTCCTCCTCCTCCTCCTCCTCTCCTCTCCTCCTCTTCTTTTCTTCCCTTCTTCTTTCTCATCCTTCTCTTCTTCCTTCTTCTTCTCCTTTTCTTCTTTTCTTTGTTTCTTTCTTCTCTTCTTCCCCTCCTCCTCCTCCTCCTCCCCCTGCTCCTCCTCCTCTCTCCTCCTCCTCCTCCTCCTCTTCTTCTTTTCTTCTTCTTCTTCTTCTTCTTCTCTTCTTCTTCTTCTTCTTCTTCTTCTCTTCACAAAGAACTGCCTAAAAACAAAACAAAACAAAAGCCATCACATGGCCAAAGAGACCCCACAGAATGGACGACTAGTGTCCACTGTGGATAGTATGTGCAACGTTCAGTATCTAGTCATCAAACTCCACCGAAAAGAAAAAGAAGGATAGAAGGCTGGAATGTCATAAATTGTCATGAGAAACAACAGCTGAAATGAGTTTCAAAAACACAGATTGCAGACTGGTCCACACAGGTGGAACAAGCAGCAGGCGACACTAAAGAGGTTCTAGGGGGTTGAACTGAAAGAGCTCTTTGCATCCACACGGAGACTCCATTTCAAAAGTACAGAGATTGAATCAGACAAGTTTATACACCTGAAGATCCCCTAGTAGTTGAGTAACCGCCCCAGTAGAGCTAATAGTCTGCATCCTTTGATGGTATGTTAGACACAAGCAGTCACACTAGTCAAACTAGTCATTCAATAACGACAATTGCTGTACGTCCTCTATGGTTGGTGTATATATTCGTTTTTGTACCAATTGCCGTATGTGGCAATCATGATGATAATAACAGTGATGGTGATAATGATAACGATCCCAACCTTGATGATTTTGATGATGATGACGATACTGAAGGTGATGACATATGAAGGGTGATGATGACGATGATGTTCTCGAGGTTAGTCATAGTCATATCTATGAATATTGTGTTGGTGCTTTTGTTCTATTCATCCTCATTGTGGGAGGGGTGGGGGTTCGAGTTCCATCTTTAATTGTGCATTTCATTTTATTATGTGGTTATATGTCTGTTGACGAAATGCTAGTGCGTTTCAGAATCAAAGAACATGCCTTCTGACATCTGTTCCAAAGTCGTCAGGAAGTTGCAAAACAACAAGCATTATAAACATAAGTTTTTGTCCCACACAAACGAAACGAGTAAATAATTGTCGTGTTCAATCATTTTGCGTCCTTACTTCTTTTCTTTCATTTTTTTAAACAATTTTTTTTCTTTTCAATTTGTTGTTGTTGCAGTTGTTGTTGTTGTTTGTCCACAGTCTCCAAATAAAACTTCATTGAATGACCATTGCCGAATTTGTTGGGCTGTGTATGTTTTTACAGTGGATTTCGTCGACAAAACTCCAGTTTTCTCTCGTCTTCTCTCGTCTCCCCATTTCTCCATCTCTCAACTGCACTTCATTGTTTTATTTACCAGAGAGAGAGAGAGAGAGAGAGAGAGAGAGAGAGAGAGAGAGAGAGAGAGAGAGAGAGAATACAAATTCATCGTTTCAAGCTTTTGAGCCAGTTCAGAATATAGGGTGGGGGAAAGGAAGATAACTGTAATAATCGACTGGAACAAACACTGATATGAAATAAAAGGTATTCAACTTCTGCAAGACAAGGAAACCTTATCAAGAAAGTATGACAACGTAACAAACAAACATCACAGTAAGGGGTACAAAGTCACTCTGAGGAAACATTTATCATTCAGCTACGTATCCAGGTCAGAATTTCCTTCTTCACCAGCCGAGTGGTGGAACCGGTCTTCTGCCCTGAAACTGCTCCTGCTACTGTCCAGCAGTTTCGCATTCTTTGCTAAACGTGTCATCATTTCATCAGATACAGTCTTTTGTCTGTCACTTTCTTGGAACACTGTTTGATGGCCGGTTGAGTGCTTCATGGATCGTGGCCAGAAGTATGAAACACGCTGTCGGCATGTTCTCTGCTTTCATCAGCATCATGATCACTACCACTGTCAATGGCACAGCTATTTTCATCAGCATCATGATCACTACCACAGTCAATGGCACAGCTATTTTCATCAGCATTATGATCACTACCGCTGTCAATGGCACAGCTATTTTCATCAGCATTATGATCACCACCACTGTCAATGGCACAGCTATTTTCATTAGCATCATGATCACTATCACTGTCAATGGCACAGCTATTTTTCACCGCCAGCTCATCTTCGGGTTGTTGTTGACTTTTTATTATTTAACTGCACTTACACACACACACACACACACACACACACACACACACACACACACACACACACACACACACACACACACCGCGCGCGCGCGCGCGCACGCGCTCGACACCGAACTTCAGTGGAAGATGGTCAGACTTGATCCGCTCTGAACCATACAGACCACTTGATGGATGAACACAAGAAGGAAAATGCTAGAAGCCACACAATGTTCATTACTACTAATGCTGCATCAGGCCACACAATGTTCATTACTACTAATGCCTGCATCAGGCCACACAATGTTCATTACTACTAATGCCTGTATCAGCAGTGTGAAACGACTTTGTCGGCAGCAATGAAATACCCCATAAAGGATGCACAATCAAAAACTGTACACAAACTGACTTAACATTTACCATGTCTGTTCAAACCTCTGCCTTCTGCTAACGCACAAAGGATTATTTTTACATTATGTACAGTATCATCAATTCTAATGTTTTAATAAACAGCCGATGTTCTGCTCTTAAATCTACATTTAGAACTAGATATATCTCAGGTCATTCATGTAGTTCATCAGTGAGGATATCTTCGCGCATTCAGTTACCGTAATCGATATCAACGTGGGAACATAAATTAATGATGAGTTTTCAGAATGAAACAAGTTTCCTTTAAAAAAAAAAAAAATGACAAGCAGAAGAAAAATCGTTTTCATTATCATCGATTGCCTTAACGTGCTTTTAAAACTATATTTTTCTTATCAACCAAATCCCCCCCCCCCCCCCCCCCCCCCCCCCCCCCCCCCCCCCCCCCCCCCGTAATCGTTTTGACTGACGAGTAATCCGAAAGGCAGGGTTGCTGAATATTATCATGTATATGATAGTTGGAGGGTCGTAAAATTTCAAGAAAACTTTCAGCAAGGCAAACTTAAACGACGTAATACAGGTAAGAAAGTTTGGGTTTCCAATTTTTGGCAATGATCCATAAATATTCCCTCGTAAAATAGACATATCACCCTCACTCTTATACGCGAATCTTCAAGATTTATAGTCATCGTAAATATCGCTTAAAAAGAAGTTTCAAACAAGGCAAACTCAAACGACGTACCTTAAAAAAGATTAGTACTAGTTACCAGTTTTGAACAATAATCATGAATATTCATTGTTAGAAAAGATACAAGAGAGTATTTGTGGTGTAGTGTGTGTGGGGGGGGGGGGGGGGCTTGAGATTCGTAAAAGGGATTAGGGAGGAGATCACTCTCACTCATACACACAAAATTCGTTGCTCACTAATGCACAACACAGATCATCTTGCCGCTGCTCTTCTGTGGACAGACATTATCAACACCCGCATCTCCCACCAAGTCATGGATGAATTCCACTTAACTCGTGCTCAAACACGCAAGACTCCGCGCTTGTTAAGGCGTCAGCCGCTGTGAAAATCCACCAGCTTCAATGTCGCTCGCACATGAAGAAAAAAAGAATATCTGAGTTAAACTAGACGTAATTTCAGTCGATCCGTTTGCCGTCTTTCAAAGACGCATGCACACATGTGAAGTGCAAATCGAGTTAGGAGCAAGGCGTGCTACAGGCTCCTCAGCCTGCGATCTTCACCACAGCTGGGAGAGTTAGGACGAGTGGCTACAGGCTCTCAGCCTGCGATCTCTCACACAGCTGGGGAGTTAGGAGCAAGGCGGTGCTACAGGTCTCAGCCTGCGATTCATCACACAGCTGGGAGTTAGGAGCAAGGCGGTCGGTCAGGCTCTCAGCCTGCGATCTTCACACAGCTGGGGAGTTAGGAGCAAGCGGTGCTACAGGTCTCAGCCTGCGATCCATCACACAGCCTGGGAGCCCAGGTAAGAAGAGGCCAGACCCTTGAGACAATGGCAGAGGCAGCTGAAATGAACTCAGTGGATTGGTCAAGGGTGGGGTGAAGGGGGGGGGGGGGGGGGGGGAGGACGAAAGTGAATTTCATTGGTTTAAAGTTCCCAGCTTAGAACAGGTGTGGGATAGTGATGAAGTAAACATAATTATATGTAAACAGGCAACACCGGAGACGTCAATCCATCCAAACAGTGCTCATTCCAATCCTGCCATGAAAAACGTCTGACGACAGAGGAGACATTTAAAAGTCATGGCCTGGATGTCACCCAGCCCCTAAGACTGTCAGGTGTTCAGGGCTGAAACACTTGTCTGAGGGAGGTTAGTTCGTTGAAAACACTTCTGCTGCCATGCTCTCACTAGAGATTCTTTCTATTGTCGCTGAAACACTTGTCTGAGCGAGGTTATTCCGCTGAAAACCTGCTGCCAAGCTCTTACTAGAGGGTCTTTCTACTGACGCATGGCTAAACTGTTCTCCGGATAGACAGCATAGCACTGGGAAAGACCAGATTTACAGGCTCTGTGGGCTGGCTTCCTATCTGACCTACGAAAGATGCTCCTAGGGCGTGTATCCTTCAAGTCAGATTCATACAACAGTGTATCACACATTCAATCGGTAAAATGAAAATTGTGCCTTAGAAAAATATATTTGTTTGAACTGGAGGAAGAAGCATATGAAAGGCTGACAACGTGATTCGCAGTGTGAAATTTGGATTGGGAGTGTGCTGCACTGGATATCCACAATGTCAGGATGGACATCGGCTGTAGGAAGTTGATCATGTAACATTCGGAGGTGACAGTGGAGTGAAGGGACTCGCAGGCTAGCCTGCCTGGTAATGCAGCGATTGTATGGTCCAATCATTGGACTTGCCTGTCCTGGCTGCATAGCAAAACTGAATGCGCCAAGGCGTCGAGTGTTTATGTTCTGGCACAATTAGATTGTTTTGAGAATTTTCATTGTGTCTGAAAGTTGATTCTCCTCATTTTCTTTCGTATGGCCATCAAGGTGCAAGCCACTTGGTTCCAAGCAGACAGATTAAAATGAAAGGAATGGCACTATTCGGGGCTTCGAGCTGGCGCAGAAATAGGGTCATGGGTGTGCAATATGACGTCAGCCAGGGGGAAAGTCATGTGAAAAGTTAAACTATAAATGTACTTATAACGTTACCTCTTCGGCTCGTACTGATTCGTTGACTCTCCGCTCGTTTCTGCTTCTTCCCGTTTCCAAGTTATTTCCTTAGTTACAGTTTCATTACTTCCGGTAAGTTCGACAACAATGTTTTCCAAGCACGCACTGTTCCGATACCGTCTATCGTTATCATCATGTATTTGAATATTGTTATTGATATTTTTAGACAACATTCCTTTGGAGTTGTGGTCGTGTGTTTGTTTCATCGTGGGAGAAAGACTTTCTGTACCTGTTTGTCGTTTACTGTTTGCTGTTCCCTGCCTCCTTTTGTGTTTACTTTCATTGTAAATGACGTCAACGGTGGAAACCCCCTAAAATAGGTGAAATGATTGGTGGGTGGTGGTTCTTTTGATCAGTTAGCAGTTTGATATGAAATACTGGCTCAAAGTTATGCTAGTTACATGGAGTGTATAATGATGTTGTGAAAAGTCCTAATTGTGGCATGTGATCTCTCTCTCCCTTCTCCTATTTGACGTTTTGGTTTTATGAATAGTTTGTATTAGTTCCATTGGCAGCCACTTGTGCAATTTGAAGTGTTGTGTTTGGAGCACATGAGTCTTGTTTTGTTTTGTTGGTTGGTTGGTTACATTTTTTTTTATTTGTTCTTTTCGTTCCTAGATGGGACACTGTACACTTAGCAGACCGTCATTGTTATGAGAGATGATTTTATTACCAAGTCTAGCTGCAACCTCACGTGAGACTGGATATTACATCCCATGTCTGACTATGATGATGAGCTGAAGATGGAAAAAAAGAAAGAAACTACAAGAGAGAGAACTGCTGGACGGATGTGCCGTGCGTTGCAACATCACCTGCATTACTCATGCATCCCCTTTTTCATTCCCCATCCCCACCTCCACCACCCCTCTCCACGCGTGCCCCCTGCAACACCACGTCATGATCCGCTACTGTATATGTCCTCCTGCCCTCGGATTCAGACTTGATGAAATGGGGAGGGGGGGGGGGGGGGGGGAGGGGGGGGGGGGTGTCAGATGTCCCCACGTGTCTGCCCTGTCAGGGCAAACAAACGGTGGAGCATGTCCCAAGTTCATGCCACGCAGCACTAACCCAGGGAAGGTACACACGGGGACAACAAACCAAGTGCTTGAAAAGATCGTACATGAAAAGATCGTACCCGCCAGTTGAAACGTTGCGCCACCAGAAGTGCCATCAACGACGTTCTACACGGCATGAGACCACAAATCATAGTCTGGAACAACTATGACATCAAGAGCTTGGAAGCGAAAATTACTGGATGGAGTGAATGATCAGGAGTGCATGCACCTTCCCAAACACCCAGAGATCATCAGGAAGAGTGGCATTGGACTGGCAGTGTTCTCCACTCAGGTTTCATCAAAACGAATGGTTCTCACTGAACTCACTGTGCTACACGAAAGCAGAACAGAGCAAACTCACGTGTATATAACTGAGCAGTATGCCAGTTAGCCAGCAGCCTAGAGTAACCTGGCTTCCAAGCCGAGTTCTTTCCCTGAGAGGTTGGAGCCAGGGGATTTGGAAGATTATCAGCTTATGATCTTCAGAAGAAAAAAGCTCGAGATTTCTTGCAAGAAATGGAGTCGAACCAAAACACAAAGGCAATGGCAGCTGGAAAGAGTTCCAGCTGGGTCTGGTCGGGAAGGAACAATGGTGAGCTTTATAAGTCTGAAGATTCCGAACTGAGAACAGTTATCCGAGAGCGATGTGGATGAGACATTTGTCTAAAAAGGCAATGCCTTGAGACACCCACCCATCTGAGTGTGTGTGTGTGTGTGTGTGTGTGTGTGTGTGTGTGTGTGTGTGTGTGTGTGTTTGTGTTTCTCTCCTCCTCTCTCCTCTCTCTCTCTCTCTCTCTCTCTCTCTCTCTCTCCCTGTGTGTGTGTGTGTGTGTGTGTGTGTGTGTGTGTGTGTGTGTGTGTGTGTTGTGTGTGTCTGTCTGTCTTTCTTTCTTTCTCTGTCTCTGTCTGTCTCTCTCTGTACTTCTCTCTCTCTCTCTCTCTTCTCTCTCTCTCTCTCTCTCTCTCTCTCTGTGTGTGGTGTGGGGGGGCATTTGCAAGATGGCGACTTGTCAACACGGTAAATTTGAGCTCCCTGTTACATTGGAATTAATCTGTTTGGTGCTTTCAGCACACTGTGACT
>CM031601.1:67201343-67211343 GCA_018398815.1 Conus ventricosus
AAGAGAGAGAGAGAGAGAGAGAAGAGAAAAGGAGAGACAAAGACAGACAGACAGACAGACACGGACAGAAAAAGGACAGACGACAGAGACAGAAGACAGACAGAAGAAGCGGCGCCCGAGGGTTGAGTTTAAAACTGAGAGTCAAAAGCAGCGCGGCCCTAGGAAGCAAAAAGGGGGATTTGGGAGGTGGAGACAGGACGACAAGGGGGGGGAAGAGTTTTATGCATTTAAACAGCAAGCATTGATCTTTTAGATTTTTCTAGACGTTGTTCGCCCCCACGGGAAACCCGGGGCTGAAAAGGCGGCATAAAAAGGGCAAAGGCAGATTTTTCAAGAGTGCAGATATTTCCACAATAAAAGGTCAAACCACGTCCCCCGCAGTTTTTGAGTGTCCCACCTAACACCCGAGGTTCGCCGGTTTAACCTACCTTCCCATTTTTCCGCTGCACTGTGTGGGATAAGTATTTGTCGTGGCCCAGTTTGTTACCTCCTCGAAACACCCCGGGTTCCCCTTTTTGGGGGGGAATACAACGTTAAAGGAAAATGCAGCTGCGATGCCGGGGCTGGCTTCCCAACTGAACACCCTTTTAACTGACTGCATACAATGTGAAAATGCCGCAAATCCGAAAAAACACAATGCTAAATGCAGCAGTCTCGACGTCAGTTAGCAAGTGCTCCCATAGTTTATTTTTCCCCTTAAACGGGTGTAGGGCCACTTTTTAAAAATGTGGGGAAAACATCGGGGAGATTTTTACAGCAGAAGATTTTAAAGGAAGAACCTCCCTCAGACAAGGTTTCGGTCTAAACTCTACACTGTAAGGGGCCGGGGGTCGCACCGGTCATGCTCAAGAGAACCTCTGCTGCAGTAAGGTTTTGTCCCAGGCCCAAAGGGGTAGGGACCCCTTCAGCTTTGGCGGGCAATTCAAATGTGTGTGTGTATAAAAACACCTGTGGTTTAGTCTTTCCCAAATGAGCCCCAGCAAAATCGCTCGGGTGGTTGCCGGCGGGGAGTGCATTTTTTTTTTAATTTATTTACTTCTGAATGCTGACCCGCCAGAAGTGCCCATTTTTTTATCAGATCCTAGTAATTTTCACTTGAAAAAAAAGACCAAGCACATGGAGTGCCAGCCCTTTTCCTCAATCCCACACCTGAGGGTCGTTCCCAGCAATAGAGGTTGACTACACGGGATGTCCAATTTCACGCCCCCAGAGCCGTTTTCCCCAAGGGGCACAGTGCACATCTACACGCGATTTTCCTGGAGGAGTGGGTCTGTCCCCCCTTTTCCCTGGGAGAGTGGGAACGGCCCCAGATTGCTATGACTGTCATCAGCACAGCACAATGTCAAATTTTTACAACTGATGTAAGAATTTAGTCTTGAGCAAATTTAGTCAAATTGATGCAAATTTTAGTCTTGAGCAGAATGTGCAATTTTGTCAGAATTTTAGTCACAACACGCTCCACAGATTCAGAATTCTATTATCCACACAGCACAGAGATGTAAATTTTAGTCAATTGATGCGAAATTTTAACTTGCAACACAGACACAGATGCAGAATTCTAGTCAATTTTGTCAAAATTCCCGTCAGGGCACAGCCCCAGATGTCGAATTTTACAAAGAGCAAATTTTAGTCATTAACACAGTCAGAGATTCAGAATTCTTCTCAATACAGCTACAGGATGCAGAATTCTAGTCAAATTTAGCCGAATTTGTCATTCAACACCTACAGAGATGGCAAATCTATCATTCAAAACCCCGCTACAGACATAAACCCATTTTCCGCCCAAACAGCGAAGACACGGGAAAAGGCAAAACCCATAGAGACCAAAGGGGCATAATCCCCATCAAAACAAGCGAGACAACCCAACAGCGACAAACCCCCCACGAGCTCAGGCTAGCTCTGAGGAGAACGTGACGGACAGGAAAAATTTCTCCCTCAAAGGGGGGTAAATGTATCCCCAATCACCCGAACTAATCAGCCGGTTTTGGACGGCCCACACACCCCCACTGAGGGTCCGATCCTTCCCCAGCCACACGGGGGGGGTCGGAGAGTGGGGAGGGGCTAGTACCCCGTGGGGGTATCATGATGCGCGCGGGTGCCTAACGCTTTGGATTTCGTGTCCCTTTTCATGAGGAGGCCCCCGCTAAATAGTTCCCAGGGATTTTTTTTTTTAGTCATCTCCATCTTGACTCGGAGTTCTGAAACATTCAAGTAGAGCGACTGGCCGCCCCCTGCACGCTTTAAAGGTTACCATACCAACAAGGAGGGATGGACGCCAAAACCGGTTCTCTTGGAAAACCGAACGCCTCTGGCAGCGTGCGTTTGTATGCATGTCGAAAAGAAAAAGAAAAAAAAAAGGGTCGGGGACCATGACATTTTCCCCGTTCGTTTCTGTACAAAAATTTAACATCAATTCGAAAAAATCACCCAAAAACGGGGAAACTTTAAGCCCCGGGGAAACCCAAAAAAGTGCTGTTTATTAAGTCAATCCGGGAAAAACATTTACGGGCGGGGGAACGGAATGACATTCTTATGAAATAAAGACCCGGAACGACCCGGTGAAGAAGGGGAAGTTTTTATGTTATAAAGACGTTGGCATCAGAGAAACTAACATCTTTTTTTCTCGGGGGGGGGGCAAAAAAAAGGGGAGGGGGGGGGGGGGGGGGGGGGGGGGGGGGGGGGGGGGGGGGGGGGAGGGGGGGGGGGGGGGGGGGGGGGGGGGGGGGGGAGGGGGGGGAAAAGGGGGGGGGGGGGGGGGGGGGGGGGGGGGGGGGGGGGGGGGGGGGGGAAAGAAAAGGAAAAAAGGGGGGGGGGGGGGGGGGGGGGGGGGGGGGGGGGATGGGGGGGGGGGGGGGGGGGGGGGGGGGGGTTTTTTGGGGGGGGGAAAAAAGGGGAGGGGGGGAAAGGGGGAAAAAAGAAAGGGGGGGGGGGGGGGGGGGGGGTGGGGGGGGGGGGGGGGGGGGGGGGGAGGGGGGGGGGGGGGGGGGGGGGGGGGGGGGGGGGGGGGGGGGATGGGGAAAAAAAGTTGGGATGGAAAATACACATTTGGAGGATTTGCAAAGAAGACGAGGAGAGGGGGATAGGGGGAGGAAGAGGAATGGGAAAAAAGGAGAGAAGGTGGAGGAAGAGAGGAGGAGAAGGCAGTTTATAGCGCTATAAGATAAAATGATCATTTGCACCTCTGCAGCAAAAACGAAACAGTCATCCATGCTTTCCGGTTCCTGTCTTTCCGTTAAAGCACATGGTGTATTCAGCTCTGAGTAAAAGTTTGAAACGAACACATTCCGCGAATGAATGTCGCTTCTGAGAGATTCAAACCCACGACCCTCCCTGTCCGCCTTCTGCAGCATCACACTGTGCAGCACAGGGACTGGTGGAGAATTTAATGTGTGTTTTAAAGAGTGATGGGACGATCGATGATTTGATGTCCGCGCTGTCGAAGCATGAATCACCGAGCCTGCTGTTCTGATTGCCGCTGAGACCATTAAATTTTATTCTGTTCTCTGTTCGAAGACTTACTCCGTTCAAACTGTAAACCTTAACTGAAATAAAAGAAAAAGGAGTGGGGGAGGGAGGGGGGGAGACGGGGAGGGGTCGGAAAGGGATGGGGAGAAGATGGGGGTGGGCACAGCGGGCGTGACGGAGGAGAGTTGCTGAAGTCTGGCAGCACATTAACCCAGTGTGGCACTGAGGCCTCGGCAACCTAGCTAACAATACCCTATGACTACTTCAGCTCTGTGTGTGTGTGTGTGCGTGTGTGTGTGTGTGTGTGTGTGTGTGTGTGTGTGTGTGTGTGTGTGTTGTATGAGTGTGTGTGTGTGTGTGTGTGTGTGTGTGTGTGTGTGTTGTGTGTGTGTGTGGTGTGTGTGTGAACGCATACGTGCGTGCGTGTCACAATTCGTTATAAGTGCTGCTTGCGTAAGCTTGTGTGATCGTGTTAAAGTATACGCTTGCGTGTATGTGTACATATATCTGTGCTTGCATATCATGTTTGTATGCATCTTTCATATGCTGGCGTGCCTGCATACGTGTGGACGTATGCGCGGAGTATCTGCTCAAAGGATGGTCATTTTATTTGTAACTGATTCTTTAAAAAGAAAAAGCAACCACGACGACGACTATGACTACTACTATTCTGTTATTACGATTAATGCTGCTGCTACAAAGAAAGAAAGAAGGAAGAAGACCTACGTGGGCAAATTGACTGATCAATGAGGAGGGAGGGGATACGGATGGGGGTATAGCAAGGCATCCCTGTTTGCAGAGGACCATTTGTCCAGCGGTCAGTGCGACGCGGAAGACCAGTGGTGTCCTCTGCGGGCACGGCCAGGACAAACGTGTCCAGCCGCTAATGCACTTCATTTGCGCGCGACACGAGTTCCCACTTTGCCTCCACACAGAGTTAAGGCCCCTGGACGCCGAGGGTGGCGCTCTGCTTGTGTGATCACGCGTGTTCCCGCGAGACGGGCCCCGGCGTCACGTGATAGCGGTTGAGATGAGGTTTTGATCGGGGTGTCGTTTACCTTCGTCTTTCATCTTGTCCTGAGGGTGTTGGGACTGTAACACGTCATTAAAGTTGACGTCATGCGTTCAGTGATACCCGTGCCTTCTCTGTCCCCTTCTATTTCCTGTGCATCGGAGTCCAGTCACGTTGTGTGTGGCTGGGCCGATCACGGAGGCCACAAGGGCCTGCCCTCTGCAGTTCATTCGTTATCTCTGAAGGGGCGCTGTTCAAAGAAAGATCACTCTCACTGCGATAGGAAAGTCACACCTGACTGTACTTTGATCTTGGTAGGAAGGGATGTGTTAATGTATTTTTCCTTCATGTTAAAAAAAAAAAGAAAGAAAAGAAAAAAGTCAATTGTAATTGTGACTTGCTTTCACTTTTTCTTAAAAGTCTAATGTGGCTGTGATTTGCTTTTATCAGAAAGTCCTCTGCAGGACTGTGATTTGATTTTTTTTTAAGATAGTCATGTGTGACTATAAACTGATTTCATGAGTACGTCAGGTGAGACAGTTCTTTTCTTTCTTTCTGCGTACGCAGGCTGATACTCCTGCGGACACTCCCTGTATAGCCAGGCAGTGGAGTTTTGTGTGTATGACCCTTTTTTATCCCGCCATTAAGGCAGCCATACTCCATCTTCGGGAAGGTACGTGCATGCTATGTGTCACGTGTCATCCATACCAACGGCCAAACTGGCCTTCTCTTCCGAAAGTTGGTGATGGGATTTTACGTGTGTGCAAGATGTTATGCGTGCGTTCACACACGGAACCTCGGTTTATAGTCTCATTCGAAGGACTATATGGGGAATGGAGTCAGAACCAATGTTAACTCCGAGGGAAAAATCCCCCTATAACCGAAATTCGAACCCGCAACCCCAGGATCACGAGTCCGGCGCTCTACCAACTGAGCTATTCCGGCCCCCCAGGTGAGACAGTGATTTGCTTTCATAATTAAGTCAGGTGAGACAGTACTTTATCAGAAAGTCAGGCGTGACCGTGATTTGATTTTTTTTTCCAAGAAAGTCAGGTGAGACAGTCATTTGTTTTCATAAATAAGTCAGATAAGGCAGTGACAATGATTTGCTTTCATGAGAAAGTCAGGTGAGACAATAATCTACTTTCATAAGAAAGTCAGGTGAGACAGTGACAGTGATTCGTTTTCATAAGAGAGTCAGGTGATACCATAATTTGCTTTCAAAAGAAAGTGAGGTGAGACAATAATTTGTTTTCATAAGAAAGTCAGGTGAGACAGTGACAGTGATTTGCTTTCATATGTAAGTCAGGTGTGAAGTGAAATGCTTTCAAAATTTAAGTCAGGTGTGACGGTGATTTGCTTTCATATGTAAGTCAGGTGTGACAATAATTTGCTTTCATAAGTTAAGTCAGGTGTGGCAGTGATTTCCTTTCATATGTAAGTCAGGTGTGACAGCGTTTGTTTTCATAAGAAAGTCAGGTGTGACAGTAATTTGCTTCCATTAGAAAGTCGGGTGAGATCATAATTATTGGCCTGTTCATCTGTCTGTTCTAGCACATCTTTGTACAGCTTTCATCGGTAGAATTTATTATATGCCTTGTTTATTTGTTTGTTTTGTTTTGTTTGTTTGTTTGTTTGTGTTTGATGTTATTGTACTCTGGTGACAATGCAGGCAGGTGGTACTCACAGCGGACACTAGCTGTCCCTTCTGTTCTGTGTGTTTCTCCCAATGACCTTTTTTCTAAGTGGGAATTTGTTGTACTGTAATGTTCTTCAGACGTTATTCATCAGCCCAGTTTCTCTCGCCACATGTGTTATCTAACCAGGAATGGGATATGAAAGTCCTGACAGGGGACCTCCGTGATTGGCTGGCGGTGACGAGGAAGGACACTGAAACTGTCGACCAAATACACACGTAGGGCAACAACAACAACAACAACAACAACAACAACAACAACGACAACAACGACAACAACAACAACAAAACTGAGGAGAAAAATGATGTGCAAGCCGTTACAGTTTCGTGCCGTACATGGGTTCCCTTCGTTAAAGTACCTGCTGGGTTAATGTCACGTTAGCGGTGCAGATTGGCTCAGCTGGTAGAGCATAGAGTTGACAGTCAGATGTTGCTGGTTCGAATCACGCTGGCGTTCGACCTGAAACTGTCATTTTCGCTGCCCGTCGTTCTGTAGTGTAGTGTAGTGTAGTGTAGTGTAGTGTAGTGTAGTGTAGTGTAGTGTAGTGTAGTGTAGTGTAGTGTAGTGCAGTGTAGCACGCCAGCAAGCAAGAGCAGGTCTCCCACATTGCCTGTCCAAGCTGTCACCGCGCATACCGTGCACGCATCGGCTTGATCAGCCACCTGCGTATCCACAAATCATCTCATACACACCCTCCCCCCTCCCTCAACCCCAAGATGACTGAAGTAGTTTTCGTCGATTCGACGGACGAGCAACAACAACAGTGTAGTGTAGTGTAGTGTAGTGTAGTGTAGTGTAGTGTAGTTAGTGCGGTGCGGTGCGGTGCGGTGCGGTGCGGTTGGCGCGGTGTTGTGCAGTGCAATGCAGTGTAGTGTCGTGTCGTGTAGTGTAGTGTGGTGTAGCGACGTGTCACGCCCTCTCCCCCCACTCTCCCAGGGTTGGGACCCCTCTCTGGCCTATCACCTGAAGTGGTGGCTATGGACATGGAACCTGACTGGAATCAACTCACGTGCAGTCTGGCGGAAATTCGGCGACAAAGGTCAACAGGTCACGTCTTTCCGGTGGGGTTCAACTCCCCAATTCCCTCATCTGTGGCCCCAGAGCCGTGCACCGTGGCCAGCCGAACAAGGGGCCTGAATCCTATCTTCCTTCCGATCCGACCAATTACCTCCCTTCTCCGTCAGCCCTGATTTGTATCCGTCCGCGGCGGTACAGACCCCCAGGGGGCGCTACTGTCCGGGCTTCACAGCTAACGAGTGGGGTAGGGTGGCTCTCGGCCCTTTCTGTTGGGGATTAGCCTTTCTGCTGGGCGTGTACAGTCGGGGCCGTGTGTGTGTGTGTGTGTGTGTGTGTGTGGACTCCCCACTGATGTCAGTGACAGGGGCGAAAAGGGGGTTGGGGTTGTGGGAAGTGAGGTTTTGTTGGGGCTGGACAATAGCCTCCTGCCAAGTGCTTCTTCATGTTAAACACCCGGAAAATGAAGACATGATCAGCTCTCTCTCTCTCTCTCTCTCTCTCTCTCTCTCTCTCTCTCTCTCTCTCTCTCTCTCCTATCGGTGAGAGATGGTGTCGCCGTTTGTATGTGGTATTGTGGGGAACCTCATACTATGTCAATGCTAGAAGTACCGGAAAAATGACAGAGCGTTTTGAGAACACTATGTGAGGCTTCTTCTCTCTGCAGTAACACTCCATGGATGTCTTAGGACCTTTTGTGTTTGTCACCTCTGTGTGTGTGTGTCTCTCTCTCCCTCTCTGTCTCTCTCTCTCTCTCTCTGTCTGTCTCTCTCTCTCTGTCTCTCTCCCTCTCTGTCTCTCTCTCTCTCTGTCTCTCTCCCTCTCTGTCTCTCTCTCTGTCTCTCTCTCTCTCTCTCTCTCTCTCTCTCTCTCTCTCTCTCTGTCTCTCTCCCTCTCTGTTTCACTCTGTCTGTCTGTCTGTCTGTCTGTCTGTCTCTCTCTCTCTCTCTCTCTCTCTCTCTCTCTCTCTCTCTCTCTCTCTGTATGTGTGTGTATGTGTGTGTGTATGTATATGTGTGTGTGTGTGTGTGTGTGTGTGTGTGTGTGTGTGTGTGTGTGTGAAGAATTCATTCATGTATAGACAAAAGAGTGATACGGAGAGAGAGAGAGAGAGGGGGGGGGGGGGGCGGGGGCAGGCCTAATACTGCTGTTCCGGAGAACTGCAATCGTGTAATCGTCCAGGATGAATCAAAGGCTGTCCCAGTGCACAGAGGCAAAGACGTCAGCTCAGAGACAGACAGGAAATGGGAAAGAACACCACTATGTCCACACTTCCACTTTGGTCGCATTAATTCAGCAGCAATTCATTTTAAACATGTGGGGCTATTTTGCTTTCGTAGATTTTTAAGACAGCAAACGGTTCTGTGGTGAGAGGAAAGCTTTAGGCAGTTTTAATGAAAAACCATTTTGAAGGGAAAACATATGCCTATCGATATCAAAAGTATGTATACTTGTACTAAGGCTAAGGTCACGGAAGATGGTGATTGTACTTTAACGTTTACGCGTCATTTACTCTTAAGCAAGGAGAAATACGTAGTCCTGTTCTGTTTTCCTTCTCCATTTATGTGGGTTTTTTTTTTTTTAATCATACGTGTAAGAAACTTTGTGTCCAACTTAATCCGTAGGGTCTGTTTCATTTCATTCGTTCTACTTGTAGATGACTGTGCATACAGATACCCTTCGTGGTTTACAAACCAAATTGTAAATTTTATAAAATTCTTTCTAGCGTCTTGATCTTAGTAGGTTTTTCTATCCTCGCTTCGCTTAGAAGCATCTGCAAGACATGCTAATCTGGTTGAAAAGAATGCAATTGTGCTCAGGTCATAGAAGCTTATGAAGTGTGGGGAGTTGGGTCTGATCTTTACCCCATAGCATCTGTACATCTCTTGTCTTTAAAATGATAGCACAAATAAACAATTCGTTCTCAAAGTATTTTGATGTATGAGGAGATCGCCCAATATCATGTCGTCACGAATGTATATACTCAAGTCATAAAATCCCGGAATGTCGCTGAAATAACTTCACTCGAAACCTTGTACATATGTTATTCTCTTTATACAATCAAGACGGAGAACTTAGATATTGTCTGTGTACTATCTCATTTACGATTATAATTTTGATCACGTGTGACAAAATCAGAGCGGTGATGTATGTAACAGATTCTTATCAAGACTCACAAATACAGAAAGGGGTGTTGTGAGTTGGACTAGAATTGTGTAATATCAACAAAAAGAACGCTTTTTTTCTTACACTTTGTGCAAGTAGATACGAGAAGTTCTCATTTAATTACTATCAAACAAATTCCTACAAGTAACGCGTTATCAGTATCAAAGCGAGATATCTCAGCATATAATTTCCATAGAGAACGATTCTTTCGGAAGGTACCTGTGGGAAGTTCAGCTGTGACCAGAATGTTACACTGTTTGAGAAACCTAAGTACCACTTATACTAGAGTGTTTTAGGTTAAAAGAAAAAAAAGGAGGGGGGGGGTCATTTGTTTCCGGTCACATGACTGACCCTCTGTTTACGACCCTGAACTTGTTCCTCTGCTGGAAAATAAAAACAAAAACTAAACACGCACACACAGACATAAAAATACCGGCATGAAGTCGTGCTCAAGGACCAACATGGTACACGACAGGGTACTCAAGCACTCTTGGTTCTATCAAGGGAAAGAACTCCGTGGGATCAAAATGCCGACAAAAAGTGCAAAGAGCGAACAGCATGAGTATGTCTTTAGGATTGGCAACGTTAGAAAAACAGTCCAACCAAATCATCGTATTTTTATCAGACATATAACCGAACTTTTCTC
>CM031601.1:67218843-67223843 GCA_018398815.1 Conus ventricosus
CTCTCTCTCTCCCCATCACACACATACTTACACACACTCGACTCTCTCTCTCTCTCTCCTCTCTCTCTCTCTCTCTCTCTCTCTCTCTCTCTCTCTCTCTCTCACCCCATCACACACACACACTTACACACTCTCTCTCTCCCTCTCTCACCCCCCCCCCCACACACACACTCACTCACACACACTCACACAACACACACACTCTCTCTCTCTCTCTCTCTCTCTCTCCGCACACACACACACACACACACACACACACACACACACACACACACCACTACTCTCCCCCCCCCCCCCCCCCCCCCCCCCCCCACACACACCACGTGTCATCCACCGAGTTCAACCGTCGCACAGACAGCACCACACATGTCCCGGGCGGCTCTTTAAACTCGTCGGGCAAAGAGCGTAATCGGCGACGTGCCACGGCGACGTCATTCGGGTTGACAGTGACGTCATAACTGTTGGCGTAGGACCAGGGCTGCAGCTCGGCGCGTGCGAAGATGACGTAGAAGACCCCTCCGGCCAGACTGACCAGCGAGAGGACAAGCAGGACTGTCCGCCACTCTTCGGCCGATTTCTGCCCGGATGGAAAATGATAGTGGGTGGTCAGTTAATATACCTAATTTTCCTTTACTGCATCACTGACGTCTCTCTCTCTCTCTGTCTGTCTGTCTGTCTGTCTGTCTGTCTGTCTCTCTCTCTCTCTCTCTCTCTCTCTCTCTCTCTCTCTCTCTCTCTCTCTCTCTCTCTCTCTCTGCCCCTCCGATCCTCTCTCTCTCTCTCTCTCTCTCTCTCTCTCTCTCTCTCCGCCCCTCCCATTCTCTCTCTCTCTCTCTCTCTCTCTCTCTCTCTCTCTCTCTCTCTCTCTCTCTCTCTCTCTCTCTCAGGAGGGGTAGGAATGCGTTATTAAATGGAAATAATCCCATGAAGATTTGCTCACAGATGTCAAGATGGCG
The DNA here is from genome assembly GCA_018398815.1 of Conus ventricosus. Lineage (NCBI taxonomy): Eukaryota > Metazoa > Mollusca > Gastropoda > Neogastropoda > Conidae > Conus > Conus ventricosus. The sequence continues at coordinate 67,219,800 of CM031601.1, forward strand.
GAGCAGACAAGGGGGGCGGTCATGGAGAGGGCCGTGGCAATGGTGGACGACATGCTGGTCAGGAAACTAGCGTAGCTGGACACACACCACACACATGGCCTTCAACACGTGGACACACACCACACACATGGCCTTCAGCACGTGGACACACACCACACACATGACCTTTAGCACGTGGACACACACACACACACACACACACACACACACACACACACACACACACACACATGACCTTCAGCACATGGACACACACCACACACATGGCCTTCAGCACGTGCACACACACACACACACACACACACACACACACACACACACACACACACACACACATGGCCTTCAGCACGTGGACACACACACACACATGGCCTTCAGCACATGGACACACACCACACACATGACCTTCAACACGTGGACACACACACAACACACACACACAACACACACACACACACATGGCCTTCAGCACGTGGACACACACCACACACATGGCCTTCAACACGTGGACACACACCACACACATGGCCTTCAGCACGTGGACACACACCACACACATGACCTTCAGCACATGGACACACACCACACACATGACCTTCAACACGTGGACACACACCACACACATGGCCTTCAGCACGTGGACACACACCTCACGCATGGCCTTCAGCACATGGACACACACCACACACATGGCCTTCAACACGTGGACACACACCACACACATGGCCTTCAGCACATGAACACACACCACACACATGGCCTTCAGCACGTGGACACACACCACCCACAAACATGGCCTTCAGTACGTGGACACACACCACACACATGGCCTTCAGCACGTGGACACACACCACACACATGGCCAAACACATGACCACCAAGACCAATGTTGATTTGACATGTAAAGGCCCACACCAACGAGAATAATCTGACGAAGTATAAGCACAAAACTTTGAAGACAGATTTCAAAACATTACTGCCAGTTTCTCCATTAATTCTGTGATCACAAAGAAAAATTATTTCCAACAATTTTCTTCACAGCTGCAACCTAAGTGTCTTGAACCAAAGATACAGTGGGGGAGGGGGGGGGGGGACGATATCTCTCCTCACTTTCCCACTATTCACCTCTTCGGGATGCTTTCCGCGCGCTCAGGTAGCTTTTAACACTCCAAGCCGAGAGGCCTGCTCAATTGGTTGGGCTGCCCGCTCTTGTCACGAAGTGTACTAACGTCTTCTCTTCCTCTGAGCAGCGAGGGCGGCCTGTTGTCTGCATGTAGCTTGTACACACACACACAGGCTTCAACCACCGTAGGTGTGCTTCAGTCTTAGCAGAGCCACTATCAGCTGTGAAGTGTGGCGGCCAATAAGTGTACAGGTGGCAGACACTGACCCAGTCATGTCAACAGGATGTACAGGTGGCAGACACTGACCCAGTCATATCAACAGGATGTACAGGTGGCAGACACTGACCCAGTCATATCAACAGGATGTACAGGTGGCAGACACTGACCCAGTCATGTCAACAGGATGTACAGGTGGCAGACACTGACCCAGTCATATCAACAGGATGTACAGGTGGCAGACACTGACCCAGTCATGTCAACAGGATGTACAGGTGGCAGACACTGACCCAGTCATATCAACAGGATCTACAGGTGGCAGACACTGACCCAGTCATGTCAACAGGATGTACAGGTGGCAGACACTGACCCAGTCATGTCAACAGGGTGTACAGGTGGCAGACACTCACCCAGTCATGTCAACAGGATGTACAGGTGGCAGACACTGACCCAGTCATGTCAACAGGGTGTACAGGTGGCAGACACTGACCCAGTCATGTCAACAGGATGTACAGGTGGCAGACACTGACCCAGTCATATCAACAGGATGTACAGGTGGCAGACACTGACCCAGTCATGTCAACAGGATGTACAGGTGGCAGACACTGACCCAGTCATATCAACAGGATGTACAGGTGGCAGACACTGACCCAGTCATGTCAACAGGGTGTACAGGTGGCAGACACTGACCCAGTCATGTCAGACACTGACCCAGTCATGTCAACAGGATGTACAGGTGGCAGACACTGTCCAAGTCATGTCAACAGGATGTACAGGTGGCAGACACTGACCCAGTCATGTCAACAGGATGTACAGGTGGCAGACACTGACCCAGTCATGTCAACAGGGTGTACAGGTGGCAGACACTGACCCAGTCATGTCAACAGGATGTACAGGTGGCAGACACTGACCCAGTCATGTCAACAGGATGTACAGGTGGCAGACACTGACCCAGTCATATCAACAGGATGTACAGGTGGCAGACACTGACCCAGTCATGTCAACAGGATGTACAGGTGGTAGACACTGACCCAGTCATGTCAACAGGATGTACAGGTGGCAGACACTGACCCAGTCATATCAACAGGATGTACAGGTGGCAGACACTGACCCAGTCATGTCAACAGGATGTACAGGTGGCAGACACTGACCCAGTCATGTCAACAGGATGTACAGGTGGCAGACACTGACCCAGTCATGTCAACAGGGTGTACAGGTGGCCGACACTGACCCAGTCATGTCAACAGGATGTGCTGCCTGCATTCTTTGGAACCCCAGCTTTCTAAAGATGAAGTCGCTTAATCTGTCCCCTCTCGCGTCTTTGTCGTAAGAAAGTACCCCCCCCCCCCTCTCTCTCTCTCTCTCTCTCTCTCTCTCTCTCTCTCTCTCTCGCTCAGGACTTATTGAAAGACTAGGTTCTCCCTAAAATCTTATCCTTGATCGATTAAAGGTTTCCTGACTTCTGAGTTGTGAGCTCTCTCTCTCTCTCTCTCTCTCTCTCTCTCTCTCTCTCTCTCTCTCTCTCTCTCTCTCTCTCGCCTCAACAAATATCCCCCACACCCTCTTTTTTTCCCACAGCCCTTTTGCCTCTATGCCAGAACTCCATGGCATCCCCTCCTGCAGTGCCAGTCTCCAAGAGCCAGCCCGCTGTTCCCAATACACAGACAGATACCTCATTGTCACGCTGACCACTCCAGCACCTGCACTAGGTCTTTCCCTGGCCAGTTCCTGCAAGGCTTACTCCCTGACACCGTTCTTCTCTAAAGCGGTCCACAATCACCTTCCCCCCCCCCCCCCCCCCAAGCCCCACCCCTCATCCCCATCTTTTACCAGAGTTGTTATCTCATCTTTTTCTTTTTTTTCTAAGACAGCACTCGGTTCTGTGTCTGCAGCACCAAACTCGATCAATTCACGCTCACTTCATCTCCAATCCAGCAATAAGCTACTACTACTACTACTGCTGCTACTGCTACTACTGCTACTACTACTACTACTACCACCACCACTACTACTGCTGCTGCTGCTACTACTACTACCAGCACCACCACCACCACTGCCATTACCAATTCATCGACTCATTTTAAATACTTTTTAATGTTACTGCTGCCGCCCTCTTTCTGAAGCTTTTAAAGTAACCAGGAACGTCTCTCTCTCTCTCTCTCTCTCTCTCTCTCTCTCTCTCTCTCTCTCTCTCTCTCCGATTCACTGGAAAACCCCAGAAGCAAACCATGATCGTGGCAGCTGGTACACAAACCACCCGACTCCACGCTCCCAACGGCCAACGAACCAGTCCAGCAAAACCAAGCTGCCAGCCAGACCACCCAACCCTACATAACCCAACCATCCAACAACAACAAGAAAAGAAAAAGAAAAAAAGAAAGAAACGGAGAAACGTGCCCAAACAGAGAAATACCATTAAAGTCGACAAACAGAACCCGTGATTTCCACCTCAAACCCCATTTCTACACTGTGGTAGTTTTTAGTTCAGGTCAGGGCAGTCTAACAGCCTTAGCAGCAAACGAGGGTCGCGTACAAATTTACCTTCAGATGAGAGGCAACAACAACAACAAAGGAAACAACAACAAAACGCAATGTTGCCGTTGTTTGTTTGTTTGTTTGTTTGTTTGTTTGTTTTTGCTTCTTCTTTTTTTTTTTTGGGATGTTTTTTCTTCGTTTTTGTTGTCGGGTTTTTGTTTTTGTTTTT
>CM031601.1:67228843-67231343 GCA_018398815.1 Conus ventricosus
TTCTCTCTCTCTCTCTCTCTCTCTCTCTCTCTCTCTCTCTCTCTCTCTCTGTCTCTGTCTGTCTGTCTTCTCTCTCTCTCTCTCTCTCTCTCTTCTCTCTCTCTCTCCTCTCTCTCTCTCTCTCTCTCTCAGAACACGAAGTGGAGGACCCAGAACACAAGACGGAGGACTCAGAACACAAAGCGGAGGACTCTGAACACAAGGCAGAGGACCCAGAACACAAAACGGAGGACCCAGAACACAAAACGGAGGACTCAGAACACAAAGCGGAGGACTCAGAACACAAAGCGGGGGACTCAGAACACAAAGCGGAGGACTCAGAACACAGGCAGCAGGACTCAGAACATAAAGCGGAGGACCCAGAACACAAAGCGGAGGACCCAGAACACAAAGCAGAGGACCCAGAACACAAAACGGAGGACTCAGAACACAAAGCAGAGGACCCAGAACACAAAACGGAGGACTCAGAACACAAAGCAGAGAACCAAGAACACAAAGCGGAGGGCTCAGAACACAAAACGGAGGACTCAGAACACACAGCAAATGACTCAGAGAACAGAGCGGAGGACTCAGAACACAAAGAGGAGGATTCAGAACACAAAGCGGTGGACTCAGAAGAACCACTGACCTCCCAGTTGGAAGATCTTCCGGACGTGGACCAGTCTGATGTGTTTCTGCATCCGGTCCGCCGCAGTGCCCCCTAGCAGCCCCACCACCATGCTGCCCACAAAGGCTGAGGCCGACAGCATCCCGCTCTGCCACCACAATACGCACACACACACCCGGGTCAGTTAGGGTCACCTGTCATCCAGTTTACTGCTGGTCTGTCAGGCAGTCAGTCGACCAGTCAGTCAATAAGACAGTTGACTACCACCACCACAACACACACACACACACACACACACACACACACACACACACACACACACACACACAACAAACAAACAAACAAGCAAACAAACAAGCAAACTCGCACGTCTTCATCCACCACAATCAGACAAACGTGCTAGGAGTGAACTGGCACTGAGCAAGAAAATTGGAGGACGGGATATAACTCTTGCACGTCTTTACAAACACAGTGTGATGGAGTTGCCTCCCATGAATTGTGGTGTGGTTGTGTGTGTGTGTGTGTGTGTGTGTGTGTGTGTGTGTGTGTGTGTGTGTGTGTGTGTGTGTGTGTGTGAGAATGTGCTCTCTTCTCTCTCTCTCTCTCTCTCTCTCTCTCTCCTCTCCTCTCTCTCTCCTCTCTCCCCTCCCTCCCCCCCCCCCCCCCCCCCCCCCGTCAGTCTGACAACAAAAGCAGGTTAATCTCTAACCCATTCAACTCGGATTTATCATTTCTTTATCAATTCACCTAAACTAATGAAGCACTGAATTTCTGATTATTAACTTTCTGCAACATCTATAACAAACATGCTCCGATCTAAATGAAACGTGTACAATCCATGCCAAACCCGCAAGGGGTGTCGGCAGACACAGATAAGGCAAAATATATCCGAGATGCGTCAAAAACTAACAACAAAGCAAATTTTAATAAGCAAAATAAACAAACAAACAAACAAAAACAACAACAGCAACAACAACAACCAACCAACCAAACAAATCATTGTCACGTCAATGAAGCGTGCTTCTAAGTACTCTCACAATATAGAGTCTGACAGCAAAAACTCAAGAGCAAATATGGAACGCTATTAACACATTGACAAACAAACAAAATTTGTAAAACACCGGACCAATGCAAGTGCTATTTCTTCCAGCATACCCAACAGGCACTTTGTGCTGATAGCAGACAACTTAATTCAAAGTAATAAATGAAAAGACAATGATTTAGAATTTCTAAAAGTGTACTGCAGACCTACAGATATCCAGTCTACACTATCAGTTTCTTTCTCTAAGCTGCTAAAGGTGCATGCTGCTCTCTTGCACCAACAACTCTGCAGCGAAGGATGCTGATGGATTAGATGAAAAATTATAAAACTGCGGCAGCTGTCATTATAGACTTTCTTACTTACACTCTTGTAGACACTCTTACTTACATTCTTGTAGACACTCTTACTTAATTAACAATCTGTGTATCGATAAAAGTCACTTCCCAACACATTTTCAGAATATTAGAGTTATCCCAGTTTTCAAATCCAGTGACTCCAATGACCTGTCCCTAACTATACGCCATAATCCATATCGCATTTCATTAAAACCATTACAAAGCGTGAAGGAAAAAATCTGTTGCTGTAGTTGAATACATACAAGATGATACATCCAAATCAATCGGGTTTTAATAAAACCCACCCACACAGTGCTGATAATCATGATCGATAAACTGATTTGTAATGACACAAGGACCGTCTTTGCGGACCTGGCAATGGCTTTTGATATAATCAACCTCTCATTACGTTTGAGAAAGTTACTGTATGAAATATGTGACAGCACTCCTAAGTTCTTTGGATCATTTCTATTAAAACAGGCAAACGCTTCGCTTAGGTCTTTGTCAGTCTAAATT
>CM031601.1:67236343-67241343 GCA_018398815.1 Conus ventricosus
TATTTACCGCCATTTTATCGTCGTCATCACCATGTCATCATCATGATCACCGTTAGTCCTCCACATCAACAGTCAGCTTCATCATCAGGCTTGCTGACGTGGTCACCGCTGTCGGCCTCATTACAACCACCACCTCATCGCCATCACCACCACTGTCACTGTCCTCGACTTCGTCATCATTATCGTCATCTTCATCATTTATTGTTGTCATCTTCATCATCGTCAGACTCAACCACTACCACCTCAACACACATACACACACACACACACACACACACACACACACACACACACACACACACACACACGTACCAGCGTAGTCGACAGCCGTGAGGATGCCCTGTTCTGTGAGCGGTGCCCACTGTGCCCACAGAGAGAACACGGCTGGCTTCACCACGCCCTGCAACAGCGGACATTCAGGTTAAAGGTCATGGTGAGTGTGAAATGACGTCACCTGAAACAGCGGCCTTGGAGGTTAAAGGTCATGGGGAGTGTGAAATGACGTCACCTGAAACAGCGGCCATGTACGGTGAAAATCATCGTCAGTGTGAAATGACGTCACCTGAAACAGTGGCCATGGAGGTTAAAGGTCATGGGGATCGTGAAATGACGTCACCTGAAACAGCAGCCATGTACGGTGAAGGTCATGGTAAGTGTGAAATGACGTCACCTGAAACAGCGGCCACGTAGGTTAAAGATCAGGGTAAGTGTGAAATGACGTCATCTGAAACAGCGGCCATGTAGTGTGAAATGACGTCACCTTAAACAGTGGCCATGTAGGTTAAGGTCATGGTGAGCGTGAAATGACGTGAAATGACGTCACCTGAAACAGCGGGCATGTACGTCGTAGTCGTGGTACGTGTGGAACAACATCACCTGACACAGCGGCAATGCAAGTTATAGTCATGGTGAGTGTAAAATGACGTCACCTAAACGGCGGCAGTGCAAATTATAGTCATAGTGAGTGTAAAATGACGTCACGTAAACGGCGGCAATGCAAGTTGTAGTCATGTTAAGTGTGAAATGACGTCATCTGAAACAGCGGCCATGTAAGTTAAAGGCCATGATGAGTGTCACATGACGTCACCTGAAACTGCGGACATTTACGGTAATGGTCACAGTGGCCCAAATGATGTCTCCCTGCGCGCGCGCACACACACACACACAACACACACAACGCACAACACACACACTCACACTGACGGCGCCAACCAGTGCTCTGTTGGCCACCAGGAGGTAGCGGTGCTGGCGGGTGAGGAGAGGGGTGGTCAGACACAGCACTCCCCCCACCCCCAGGGACAGGGTCAGCAAGTGACACGAGCCGATCACGTGATCCAAGTAGCCGGCCAATGGCACGGTCAGTAAGAACCCGTAGTAAGGAGCAGAGAGCACGTGACCTTCCAGCTGGGACGACCAATGGAACTCCGTGGCATTCTGCACACAGTACATTGCCGAATGTTGCCAAGTCTTGGAGAACACACTAAACGACTGTATGCGGCCTTGCCGCCAACAAGCCACGGTACACATAAACACGCTGGTCAACATGCAAAGCAACCCCTGTATCATGTCCAGTGCAAAGTAGACCCGAGACCATTCGGTCAACAAGTACGTCTTCAGGCTTCACAATTTACTGGCAGAAAAATGCGCGTAAGAATATTAACTCCCGAAGAGCTGCCAACGAGCTTAAGGCGTGTCTTGCTAGATTTCGTCTAGTATATCAAGGGTTGATTTGCACACACACACACACACAATATATATATATATATATATGTGTGTGTGTGTGTGTGTGTGTGTGTGGAGAGATACATATATATATATATATATATATATATATATATTCTTTCTTTCTTTCTGCGTACGCAGGCTGATACTCCTGCGGACACTCCCTGTATAGCCAGGCAGTGGAGTTTTGTGTGTATGACCCTTTTTTATCCCGCCATTAAGGCAGCCATACTCCATCTTCGGGGAAGGTGCATGCTATGTGTCACGTGTCATCCATACCAACGGCCAAATTGGCCTTCTCTTCCGAAAGTTGGTGATGGGATTTTACGTGTGTGCAAGATGTTGTGCGTGCGTTCACACACGGAACCTCGGTTTATAGTCTCATTCGAAGGACTGTGTGGGGAATGGAGTCAGAACCAATGTTAACTCCGAGGGAAAAATCCCCCTATACCGAAATTCGAACCCGCAACCCCAGGATCACGAGTCCGGCGCTCTACCAACTGAGCTATTCCGGCCCCCATATATATATATATATATATATATATATATATATATATAATATATATATATAATATATATATATATATATATATATTATATATATATATATATGTGTGTGTGTGTGTGTGTGTGTGTGTGTGTGTGTGTGTGTGTGTGTGTGTGTATCGATCACAGCAAAGATATATGCATATATATATAAGCACACGGAGAGAGAGAGAGAGAGAGAGAGAGAGAGAGAGAGAGAGAGAGAGAGAGAGAGAGAGAGAGAGAGGCGAACTGTCATTTTACCAGGGTATTTTGATAAGCAAACATGAATGCTTTATTTCACCCAGCCCAGGACAAAAGATGAAATAATAATAAATAACAACTTAACGGTAAATGCATTCACGAGAAACAAACAAATATCTAGCACGATTCAATGCAAATATATTGCTGTTAACACCACCGACAAACGAGCAGCGATGGAAAGATTGTGAACGTAGGGTAAAAGGAGTAAGCTAGAGGGGGGCGGAGGAGGTGGATTTGGTGTGAAGGGAGAGGGTGACATACAGGTGGCATGAGAGAGAGAGAGAGAGAGAGAGAGAGAGAGAGAGAGAGAGAGAGAGAGAGAGAGAGAGAGGGGAGAGCGCATATAATTCCTCATAACCTCCTAGCTTCCAGTAAAATAAGTATTACGATGCACTTTTTAGTTAATAATGCCAACATCATCCCTGTAGGACTCGTCTTTTGATTTCACCTAGCAGGTTCTCAACAAGAAGCAACAGGGAAAACTGTTAAACTTTGACGCTAACTCGCTGACTGTCACTTAGAGACTTTGTTTTCCCCTCTTTTTTTTTCTTTTTTCTTTTTTTTCTTTTTTCGTCTTACAACTTGATCAGTGGCACAAGAGAGAGAGAGAGAGAGAGAGAGAGAGAGAGAGAGAGAGAGAGAGAGAGAGAGAGGGAGAGAGAGAGGGGGGGGGACAAGAATACACGGAGTGATAAACACTGGAAATACGAAGACATGAAACGAAGAGCAGAAATGGAGAAGAGATGGAGAGGGAATAAGATGAGAAACGGTTCAGAAGAGGAAGAGTGAGGGGGGGGGGGGGGGAGGGGGGAGAAAATGACACAGTGAGAGGGGAGAGCACCCTCCTACTGGAGCCGTTCCTCCTCAGTTCAGTGGTTACTTTAACGTCTGTTCATCATCGATCATATTTTGCATTATTATTATGAATACTTATATAGCGCCTATCCTCGGCTAGAGACCAAGCTCTAAGCGCTTTACAATCCACACTCGTTTACACAACGGGCTGCCTACATGGGTAGCGTCGACTGAAGAGCTGCCAGCTGGCGCTTTATTCAGTCGTTTCCCGTGTCATCCTGTCTGTATCGCTCAACATCGTTTACACAATTTCCTTACTTCCTTCATTCTTTCCATTTCTCACGCAGTGTGCATGCTATGTGTAACGTGTCATCCATACCAACGGCCAAACTGGCCTACTCTTCCGAAAGTTGGTGATGGAATTTTACGTGTGTGCAAGATGTCATGCGTGCGTTCACACACGGAACCTCGGTTTATAGCTTCATTCGAAGGACTGTATGGGAAATGGAGTCAGAACCAATGTTGATAACTCCGAGGGAAGAATTCCCCCGTACTGAAACGGTTCGGCGGAGATTCGAACCCACAACCCCAGGATCACCAAGATTACGAGTCCGGCGCTCTACCATTGAGCTATTCCTCCCCCCCCCCCCCCCTCCCCCAAAGAGATATACTAATATACAGTATCAAAAGGCAACAGAGATCACTGAGACTGTCCAACCTTAAATTCTGTCTCCAGTCATTTTTTCTCACCTCTCTCTTTTACATGTCAGAATCTAGACACTCCACCAAGAATACTTCTCAAAATACTTCTTCTTTTTTTTAAAGTATATAAAAATCACAACAGTCTGCCCAACTCTGATTGGGCAATAAGGTGTGCAATGTCCGTAATACACGTGTCATGTAAAATATGGTCAATCCTTTCAAAATGTCCAGTCCAGAATTCATACCTTTTAATTTGTATTGCCCTGTCCAAATCGAACAGTCTAGTAGCATATGATGGACAGAAATTTCCCCCCTCACATATGCAGCTAACATCAGGTGAGAATTTTGTGTTCCATATGTTCTCTCTCTTTCTGTCCCAGAGACGGACAATGCTCGGGGTTTTACCCAGCTGAGCTGACCACCCTAACTGCTCAGCTCTAATGGACCTCCATTTTGACCTCCCTTTGCATATTTTAGTATCCTTAAGCACAGACTGCGGCATTTTCTGGCCCATCGATCATTCCCTGTGCCCATTTTGCGGCTTATTTCTATACAGCACTTTCTGCTCATCGCTTCATCCCACCCCTCTGTAGCTGCTTGGGAAATCTATGATTGATATGTCTCTCCCCATAGAGATGAGGACACCACAGAATTGAAGGGAAAGTGTGTTTCTTAAATACCATGGGTAGCCAATTCATGTTGCACATTAAACATGAGAGTTTTGGTTGAATGAAATGGCTCAAGCTGTAAAAATAAATCATTTTGGAATGGATCGTTTTAATTATGAATTAATTTACTCTACATTATAGTTTAATTGTTAATAACAGGTTACATATGAATAACTATAAGAAAAGTATACATATAATTCATACACGCAAGCTAAAAACGGTTGAGTGTTTCTAACGACCATTAAAAAAAATTAGAACAAAAGACTTAACAATGTTAACTCAGAAATGAATATCAATATAAATCCCACCATAACGTTGTCACCA
>CM031601.1:67251343-67253843 GCA_018398815.1 Conus ventricosus
CAGGGAGTATTTACCATTGTCTATATCTCTATACAGATGTCTATAACAGGGTGTATTTACCATGATCTAAATCTCTGTACAGACGTCTACAACATGAAGTATTACCATGGTCTACATCTCTATATAAACATCTATTACAGGGAGCGTTTACCATGGTCTGTGTGTCTGTGCAGACGCCTACAACAGGGAGCATTACCTATGGTGTGTATTTCTATAGAGACGTCTATAACAGGGAGCATTTATCATGGTCTGTACCTCTATGCACATGGCTACACAAGTACAGGAACATTTACTATGGTCTGTATTCCTATACACATGTCTGTAACAGTAAGGGATGTTCACAACGGTCTGTGTCTTAACGCAGCCATCTTTAACAATAAAGGACAATTTACGATGGTCTGTATCTCCACAGAGCGGTCTATAACAATTAGGGAGCAGTTACAATTGTCCGTATCTTCCAAAAGAAAATCATAACAAAAACGGAACACTTAACAATGGCTTATACGGCTCTCTATAAGAATGACGGAACATGTACAATGGTTTGCAGCTACACACAGGTATCTCTAACAATGAGACCACAATTACAATGGTTTGCTTCTTTAGACAGCTGTCTATGATAATGAGGGGAGGGAAAATTTTCAACGGTAGATATCTCCTTATATCTCTCTGTAACAATGAGGAAAGGGGGAATTTACAGTGGTCCCCATCTCCATACAGTGTCTGTAGCAATGAGGAATGGGGAAACTTACAATGGTCTCAATCCCCATACAGCAGTTAGTAACAGTAAAGGGGGAGGGGGGGGGGGGGAGAGGCATTTGCAATGAGCTGTTTCTCTATACAGCTGTCTATGTCAACGAGGGGAGGTGACATTTACCCTAGTCTCCATCTCTGCACAGCTGTCTATGACAACGACAACGAGAGAACATTTATGAAAATCTGTATCTCTGTACAGCTGTCTATAACAAGGGGGAGATGAAACATTTACAATAAATCTATGCCTGCACAGCTGCATAATATATATTATAACAATGAGCAAAGGGAACATGTGCAATGGTCTGTATTTCTGTACAGCTGTCTATAATAATAAAATAATAATTACACTGGCTTTTATCTATGCACACCTGTCTAAAACATCGGGGGAATATTTCTAATGGTCTGTATTTCTGTACAGCTGTCTGTGATAATGAGAGAACATTTACAATGCTCTGTATCTCTGTTTATCTGTCTTTAACAGCGTTTGTGGTCCTTGACTAGAATCAGACATTCGTTTAATGTTGGCTGGACAAACCTCTATACAGCTGTCTATAGCAAAGAGAAGGAAGAAACTTTACAATCGTGAATATCAGTTTGTGTGTCAGAGTAGTATGACATGGAGCCTCAATTGTCTCTTCTCCAACAACAGGATACATTGCAACTAACGGTCAAATCAGCAACCTCTTCCCTACTTTGCAACGAACAGTAGAACTACCTACCTCACCTCAGTAATAGACTAGACTGCAACAAGCAGTAAAATCGGCAACCTTTCTCTCGAACAAAAGTTTCCAACAGGCAGTAAAACTAGTTAGCTTTTCCCCAGCAATAGTCTACATCGCAACAAGCAGTAAAATCATCTACTTTTCCCCCAGCAATAGTCTACATCGCAACAAGCAGTAAAATCATCTACTTTTTCCCCATCAATAGTCTACATCGCAACAAGCAGTAAATCATCTACTTTTTCCCCAATATTAGTCTACATCGCAACAAGCAGTAAAACCATCTACTTTTTCCCCAATAGTAGTCTACATCGCAACAACCAGTCATAATCAACTACCTTTTCCCAACAATAGTCTACATCGCAACTAGTAGTCAAGTCAGCTCCCTTTTCCCAACAATAGTCTGCATCGCAACAAGCAGTAAAAATCACTACCTTTTTCACAAACAATAGTCTCCATTGCAACAAGCAGTAAGAATTGCTACCTCTTCCTTAACAATAGACTTCTTCGCAACAAGCAGTAAAAGTTGTTACCTCTTCCACAACAATAGACTTTATTGCAACAAGCAGTAAAAGTGGCTATCTCTTCCTCAACACAACACTAGATTACAACAAACTCTAAAGTCGACAACCTCTTCCTCCACCATACACCACACTGCAATAAACAGTACAATGGGAACAGAAGTCGATCAGAACAAAAGAAATCGAAATGTCGCGGTTGATTCGCCCTTTTTTTTCTTTTTTCTTCCGGTTAGTTCCTATATATGCTCTTTGCCTTTAGTGATCGCTTAGTTTCTGCTGTTGTTTGCAGTTCCATGTGTTTGTTCTGTCCGCTTCAACAACATGAACGCACCTGCAGTTCACTTGAACTCATTCGTTAAATGGTGTCAAAATGATTTTCCTCTTTAGGCCGAAGAACGTGTGGCTGCCTACCTGGCCTACCTGGCCAGAGAATCAACCAAACAGACCTCCATCTCCCCCCCACCCCTCCCCGCCCTCCCCATCCCAACCCCGTGAAATACACTGGTA
>CM031601.1:67258843-67276343 GCA_018398815.1 Conus ventricosus
AAACTTTCCAGCAACATGAACATTGATATCTAGCAAGATTTAGCTCACGTTTTCACATAAAATCAAACACTGGGATGATATTGGCTTTGAATTTAGATGCATAAAATTCCATTTTGTATGGTTTACTGATATTCCGGAAGGTATCAGAGTCGCGCATGCATAAGGAAGCCAAATCGCGAATGCTTTCGGTAACTACGCGAAGACGAGTTAAATATACCATCATCCAAATTTTAAAGGTAAATTTATGTTTGATTTAGAACTTCGAAATTAGCAAGAAGTCTAAGCAGGTTGTTTAAGTCAGAAAAAAAGTTTTAACAAGAGCTTAGTGTGTAGACGACATAATTTTAGTATAGCAAAATCGTAAACTGAAGGTTCACATGCCGGAGAAGAAAAGCACCCGGGAGAAGGGGACTGAAGAAATGAATGTTTCCATCTGAAGGCAGAATGGCATGAAATGAGAAAAGACAGCAACAACTGCATAATTCTATCAGCAGTTTAAAAACCGCGATGTTCAAACGGTTGACGACAGCAACAATTTTGAAGAAGGACCCCGAGAAGAAAAAGAGCGGAAAATGAATGCTCAAACTGAGGATGACTTTGACAGGAACTTCCAAACCACCATGAAAGAAATAGAAAAATCATCTGATTGAAAGTATGGTTGTAATGGCTCAGCTGATACTCTGAAACAGACTGAAGAAGATGACAACACAGAGAAAATCGTGGTACCACCACTAAAACAAGAAGCCTTGGCAGAGGTCATCTGGAAAATGACGAAAGAGAAGCAAGAAGATGAAAAAGTGGAAGGGACACTGGAAAAGCACAGCAAGGTCTGAAAATGTTAGCATCTCAATGCTAAACATCAACCAGGACATTTAGAATAGCACGGGAGTTCAGCAGTAGTATACGTGACCAAAGAATTCAAAAGAAAAACAATGCTGGCGAGAGCAACAAGCGTACTGGCTGAAATTTGCGACAAAGTGGATAGGGTGGATACTTAAAATCTGAAACATACAGTAGATGCCATAGCCCTGGTACTACACACGAGATGATTTTCATTGCACAAACATAAATCAGAAGTATAAAACCAGGGCCTCACGGGCAGAGAATGTACAGTGACACAGTCAAAACCAGGACTTCAATACAGGGCAGATAATCTGTAGTGACACAGTCAAACCCTCAATACAGAGCAGAGGACCTACAGTGACACAGTAAAGACCAGGGCCTCAATAAAATGGCAGAGAATGTAAGTCAGATCCGTTATTCTTGAGATGGAGTTAGGGTTTGGGTTTTTTTCCCCTTAATGCATTACTACTATTTATGAATGCCACCAATCAAAAATTAGATTCTAGGAACTTAAGTGAAGGAACATATTAAGAAATGAACGAGTTAAGCGTCAATATTACTGAAACACCAACAACAACAAAAAAGAAAGAAAGATCAAGTCATGTCGCATACCTGCCTCGAACCAAAATCAGATGGTACATATAAATGAATTAGATTTGAAATATTTGAATCAGGTTGTGCAGTATGAACAATCGAGCTGAAAAGCTTAGTCTGCTACCGGACTAATGAGAAAAGTTCATCACACAGCCTCTGTGGTTTTCCGGCGTGCATATTCTCAGTACCTACTAATTACCGTTTGTTTGTTTTTTTCTTTTTCCTTTTTCTTATTTAATACTCAAAACTTGAATGGAAAGGTCAATACTCTGTAATACTCGCCCGCCAGATGGATTGTCGTGTTATGCAAGACTTTTCACAAAGCTCCTCGAACAAATGTATGCAGCAATGACATCTCAAGGTCACTAGCCTGCAGCCTCATCGAGAATATTGATCTACAAGTTAGCAAGCAGCCCGTGGGACTGTCAGAAAAATGTTGATGAAAGGGTTGGGTTTGTTTACAGAGCTTGGGTTTGTGGTTTATACAGTTTTTTAAAAAAATCAGTACGAAGACCCGAGAAAACATTCAAGTTTTTAGGGTGTAATAGTAAAATCTGACTATATGACTGTGACAGACGGGAGACAACTATATCAGTATGCACAGCTGTATGAAGGAGGGCACTGTCCAGTCAGTCGCAGCTTTTTCTGCAGCTCTGTGTGTGCTTGTGTGTGTGTGTGTGGGGGGGGGGGGCGGAAGGGGAGGAAACATTGCACTATAGATCTCTGTAAACAAACAAACAAAAAATCTATAGCTCTTCAACAACTAAGAGGCAATATTGAGGAAGTCTTAAAGCTGCCACAAGAAGAAAACGCAGGGCTTGATTGGTAGGTTCAGAACGTGAAAAATAACGTGTTTGTTAAAATTTGCTTTAAGGAAGTATCCATGGCAGAAATTTGCACCAGAAGCCTCAGCCCTCTGATGGTCGGGTGAACTGCATTCAAGGGTCAGATGAACAGGAAATGAACTTAGACGGCGTGGTACCTTCGCAAAAACGTGCTTTTTTTCAGAAAGGCTGGTTACAAACATGTTATTTGTCAATAAAAGATATTTCCAATCTAAAAACTAAAAAGGAAGCAGCTTAGAAGTTTTTGTAGATAACATATAAAGCTTGAAGGATTACTTTGTCAATGAAACTGTAGCATGTTCATTCACTGGCTTTTGGAATAAGACGAAAGTCGGGAGACTTCCGGTTGGAACACAACAATGTCGTCTGCCTTTGTTTTCGTGTGCCTGCGAGTATCCCTCTAAAACATTCCTTCCTTTGTACATCCGATACAGTAGATGGTGTCAGAATGCTAAACGAACCTCTTCTACATCATGGCAGATAATCTATACATTCGATCGCCCGACCCGTTAAGCGTTGGCGGCGGTATCCGAGTGCGGCGTGGAAAAAGTGGAAACTCAAGTTTGACATCTTCCTGCAAGCCACAGGAGCAGCAGAGAAGAGGGACAGTATCAAGGTAGGCCTTTTGCTTCATCATATTGGCGATGACGGCCTCGAGATCTACTCTAACTTTGTTTTTGGGGGAAAGACCTAATCCAGTCGATGTAGACAACCCTCTGCCAGCAGAGGACAAGTCCAACTACACCACAGTGCTAGCCAAGTTCGACCAATATTTTCACCAGCGCGATCCCCAGCTGATGCTCAGGGAACAGTTCTGGCTTCACCTGAAAGGGGAACCAGGGCAGAACTTTGAGTCCTGGCAACGAGTGGTGAGAGAAAAGGCGGCTGCCTGCAAATTCGGAGAGGTAGACATGTGGTGAGAGGACAAGCTTGTTTTCACTTGTCATGATGACACCGCCAAGCTGAAGCTGTATGTTTATAGGTGCAAGCCTGACTCTACAAAAGACAGTTGAGATACTGTCAATGAGAGAGATGACGAGAAGCGAGCTTGCTAGCTCTAAAACCGCCGCAGTTGATGCAGTGTCAAGAGCGAGACCTGGTCTGGATGGAGAGAGACGCGGGCCTCCACGACAAAGAAGTGGCCAGGCAACAACTCCTGGAGGGCAAAGCACCCCTAACAACTGCGGATACTGCGACAGAAAACACCCCATTGGCAAGGCCAACTGCCCAGCAGCAAGAAGCAATTTGCAGAAAGTGCAACAAGAGGGGACATTTCGCTGTCATCTGCAGGAGTTCGGCATCCGTGAAGGAAGTCCAACAAGATGAGCTGTCGGACCAGGATGAAGATGGATACTTCATTGGTGGAGTGCATGACAAGCACCCATCTGGCACCGACCCAGGATGGCACATCAAGCTGAAAATTGGCTCGCTGGACTTTACTTGGTGCATCGACACTGGCGCCCAGGTCTCTGTGATGCCAGCCAACGTCTTCAAACCAGCTTTGGTCAGCTTCGACCTCCAGATCGCCGTCTTCTTGGCCCAGGCGACCAGCCACTGATGTTATAGGATTTGCCTACATCAAACTTGCCCATGGTCGCACCCAATATGGGAGAAGGTGTACGTCGCCCAGACTTCAAAATTCCTCCTCGGGATGCCAGCAATCCAGAAACTCGGATTGATCCATGACATCCCTGGAGCCTTTACCGTACGCGCCATACGTACGACACCCACAGCAGAACGGCAACATTCATCACGGAGGGAGCAGCCTGACTCGGCAGCCACTGATCCTACACATACCACCTTCACATCTATCGACGATGTTCGACGACAGTTCCCCAGACTCTTCAGAGGACTTGGGGGCTTGAGGGAGAACAGACCATCCTCCTCAAAGACAATTCAAAGCCCTTCTCACAGTCAGTTCCTCGTCGTGTCCCGGTCCCACTACTAAAGAAGGTGGAAGCTGAGCTGAACAAGAGGGTTTAGAACAACGTCATTGTACCAGTGGACCACCCGACGGACTGGTGTAGCCCAATCGTCGTCGTACCAAAGACCAACGGCAATGTACGTATTTGCGTGGACTTGACTCGACTCAACAACAGCGTGAAGAGGGAAGTCTATGCCATGCCAGCAGGGGAAAAAGACACTCAGCAAGATATCTGAGGGGAAAGTCTTCACCAAACTCGACGCCAATTCAGGCTTCCACCAGATCCAGCTGGACGATGAGAGTCCAAGCTCACAACATTCATCACACCCTTCGGACGCTTCAAATTCCTAAGATTACCATATGGGATTTCCTCAGCTCCAGAATACTTCCAAAAGAAGATGGACACAATCCTGCAGGGACTTGCCGGAGTTGTGTGCCATATGGATGACATTCTTGTGTTTGGTAGGGACAAGTCAGAACATGATACAAGACTGCGGAAGGTCCTGGACAGGGTGTCCCAAACTGGCCTCACCCTCAACCTAGAGAAGTTTGAGTTCGCAAAAACACAGCTTGAATACTTGGGTCAGATCATCGACTCAAACGGTGTGAGGAAGGACCCTGCCAAGTCAAGGCTATCGTGGAGATGAGACAGCCAGAGAAAAGTTGGCGATGTCAGGCGATTCCCGGGCATGGTCAACCAGCTTATGAAATTTCGTGCCAAACCTTGCCGACAAATCCAAACCGCTGAGGGACCTACTACGCAAGACGTTGCATGGACCTGGGGCCCAGACCAGCCCGCAGGCCTTCGACACCCTCAAGGAGGACCTGACTCTCATTGAGACACTTGCTCTCTACCACCCAGAGCGGGACACAGTCGTCTCAGCAGACTCCAGCAGTTTCGGCCTCGGCGCAGTCCTACTACAGCGCCAGAACGATGGACACATGAAACCTGTCGCGTATGCCAGCAGATCTCACACAAAGACGGAGAAACGATACGCCCAGATAGAGAAAGAAGCCCTCGCAATTGTGTGGAGCTAGAACATTGGGCTGACCTCCTGATCGGCAAAGACTTTCATGTAGAGACCGACCAAAAAACCCCTGGTGCCACTGCTCTCTACCAAACTCATTGACGAACTGCCCGTTCGTGTCCAGCGCTTCCGGATGCGTCTGCTACGTTTCAGCTTCACCATCCACCATGTTTCCCGGGCAAGGAACTTCACACCGCTGATGCGTTGTCCAGAGCACCCCAAGATGCCAACGACTTGCCAGATGGTGACTTCACAGAACTGGTCGAGGTGTACCTCAATGCCGTCCTATATACAATACCTGCTTCGGACCACAGGCTGGCACAGATCAGAGCGGAACTGAAGAAGGATGACACTCTCCGCATCGTGATGCACTACGTCACCAACGGCTGGCCCGACAAGCAGCAGCTGAACAAAGCCACCAAGCAGTTTCAAGGCTGAAGCCGGAAACTTGACTGTTCATGATGGACTGCTCATGAAAAGGGACAACGATTGGTGATTCCGTCATCCCTGAGGCATGATATCCTGAGCCATCTGCATGACGGCCACCAGGGCATACTGAAGACAAAGGAGAACGCCTGCAACAGCGTGTGGTGGCCCTCCATAACCAAGGACATCGAAGCGATGGTCAAAACTTGCCCAGAATGCACCAAACATCGCAAAGCCAGGACAGAACCCATGAAGGGGACCCCGTTTCCAGACCGACCATGGCAGAGAGCTGCTGCTGACTTCTTCCACCATGACGGGAAAATATATCTCCTGGTAATTGACTACTACTCGAGAGACGTCGAGATTACTCTGATCCCCAACAGCACCACAGCAGAGGTGACAATTGCCAGGCTAAAGAAAGTCTTCAGCCGCCACGGTATCCCAGACATCCTTGTCACGGACAACGGCCCCCAGTTCACCTCTTCCGACTTCGCATCCTTCGCCACAACCTGGGGATTTGATCATGTGACATCCTCACCTCACTACCCCCAGTCCAACGGCGAAGTTGAACGTTTCCGTGCAGACCATCAAGAACCTCATGAAGAAGTGTGACGACGAATACCTTGGCCTCCTCATGTACCGCAACACCCCCTTGGCCAATGGTTTCTCCCCTGCTCAGCTGAGCATGGGACGCCCGCCTCAAAACTCGTGTCCCCTGCACCTCGGAGTCCCTCCTGCCCCAGACCCCTGACATCGACATCCTGAAAAGGAAGGAGAAGGAGTACCGGGAGAAGATGACGGCGGACTATAACAGACGACACAACGTTGTTGTTCCTGAAGACTTGTTCCCCGGCGTTAATGTGTGGGTCCCTGACCTGCAGAAAGAGGGCACCGTCATCAAGCAGCATGAGGCTCCCCGAAGCTTCATCATCAAGACCTCTGATGGGGGACTTGTCCGCAGAAATCGGCGGATGACCCGGAAAATGCATCTGCCAAACAACCCCCTGTCCCTGGATGCACCGCCATCCATGGTGCCTTCATGCCTGTCCCCCGCTCACCCCCCTTTCCTGATGCCCGACCCTGTGCCACAACATCGCCCGTACCACGTGCACCGGACCCTCCTGAAACCTGGGGAAAGCAGACCTGCAGCAGAGGGAACGTCAACGACACCACCCCCGGGACAGTTGCAACACCTGCCCAAAGCCAACGGGACCTGCCCTTGACCCAACTTGCAGCAACACCCCGAAGGTCCAACCCGAAACCGGAGACCACCAGCCTATTTGAAGGACTATGACTATTAATTCGCACGTACGCTCAGAACGGTCTAGTCATAACCCACTGTTCTAGTCAAACATGGACTTTAGTTCAGTTGAAGTTGTGTCCATTGAATAGGTGATCGGTCTCGATTTCGACTCCGCTCGTTCCGGTTAGATCCATTTGAAAGAGGGGGATTGTAGCATGTTCATTCACTGGCTTTTGGGAATAAGCGAAAGTCGGGAGACTTCCGGTTGGAACACAACAATGTCGTCTGCCTTTGTTTTCGTGTGCCTGCGAGTATCCCTCAAAACATTCCTTCCTTTGTACATCCGATACAGTAGAGAAACTGTTGATACTTTTTTGGCATTTTGTTTTCAACGTTAATATCAATCAATCGGATTGAACAATTCAATTTGGGGTGAATTATCTCCCGTGCCCCTGAGTGGCGTTTTAGCATTTCCTCAGTGATGCAACCCAAACCGCTCGCGCTACTTTCACCGAGTTCCTTTTAGCTGAGAGCGGAAAACAAAGTTCTCCCTGTTGCTTTTATCTTCACCCTTTGACATTAATTGATAGGCTACAACAATACAAAACGAAATCAAGGAATCCAGAATAGACGCCGGGGAGGGGAGGTAATTTCGTTTAGGAGGAAGATGCGGAATGGGGAGAAGAGTGGGGGTGCAGGAGGCAGTGCAGGTTGTTTTGTTTTGTATTGTGTTGTTTTTCAACCCTCAGCAGTGACCCAGAACCTATTAATAGGACGGAAGCGAGAAAGGGAGGGGAATGGGGGAGGGGGAGGCCGACAGAAAAATTAGGGGGGAAGGGTGAAGGATCTGCAAAACTTATCGTTCGTCAGCGAATTCAAATTCATGAAAGCTGGCTGTGTGTGTGTGTGTGTGTGTGTGTGTGTGTGTGTGTGTGTGTTGGGGGGAAGAGGGGGGGGGGCGGAGTATGGGTGTGAGCGCGCGTGCTTCCTGATTCTTTTCATGGAAATCTTTATTGTGGCAGTTTGCTGCCTCTCTCACACACACACACACACACACTCTCTCTCTCTCTCTCTCACACACACACACAGACACACACACACACACAACGACAGTTACACTGTCTTAGGCGCATGTGCACGCACGCATGTGCGCGCGCGCACGCACACACATACACGCGCGTGTACGCACGCGTGCGCGCGCGCGCACACACACACACAGGGCTTCGAGTATGTATTTCGCCGATTTACATAAAACAAGTTTCGCTGCAACCTTCCGCTACCCCCTTCTCACCGCTACCTCACTTCTCTCCATCGGTCCAGCTCCAAGCTCTTCTGTCCCACCCAGAGATGTGGTCTCTCCACTTCTGTGGTCCCATCCCTACCTTCACCCCCCCCCCCCCCCCCCCCCCCACCTCGATTCAGCAGCTTTGAGGGCATTGCGGTCATCTTGTGGAAAAAGGAAGAAGAAAAGAAATATTTACTTTTCGCTCTTCCTCCCCCCAAAACGATGCTACTCTCCGTGCCCTTAGTTCTGGATTCTTTCCGTAAGCTGTTCTGTATGATTATATTAGATTCATTAGCGAGGTCGGAGGAAAACACACTGAGAGAGAGAGAGGAGAGAGAGAGAGAGAGAGAGAGAGAAGGAAATAACGGATATATCTCCCCCCTTGCACGAGATGTTCGTGGATGAACTCGGCGTAGGTAGCGCCACCAGTGTGTTTGTGCCTCAGCGAGGTCAGTATCAGTCGCATGCGGGGACACGAGACAGTGCCACGGGAGATAATTTGACAGGTCGAGTCATTGATGAATTGTTTGAACCACTGCCCTTGATAAAGATTTTAAAGTCTAATGACAAAAGAAAAAAAAATGTGCTTAAAATTTTGTACATGTGGTTGTTTCCTTCACAATTTCATCAACAACAAAAATGAATAAAGGAAATCTGTTGTACTTTATCAGCTGTAAAAAAAAAAAGCAGATATTTGTAAAAATAATTTCTATAAACAACAGCTTGCTATTGGCTATAATGAACACTGGGAGCAAATTCGTGTGGAAATTTGGTTCTCCTCTTCTCGATTCTCTGTCGACTTATCCGTAAACAAATTGTTCTTCTGGATGAAAGGACGTAACATTAACCCCTCATGATATTATTAATAAAATGTCATGTTGCTCCCTAAAGTTTCTGATCATAGTTAATGTGACATGTCAATAGTTTACAGAGGCTTGTGTCTACACTTCATGTGATATGCTGAAGTTATATGTAAACCAAGGGCTATTTCTTTGTAAATAAGTGGTTTACGTTACTGATGTACAGTGCAAGAGTGCTGAAGAATATAGTGTGAGTGCACAGTTACGTACGGGAACTTTCATAAATTATACATTCAAAATGGTTTGTAATTAACACATGCGATTGTCAGATAAGACAGACACACTAATACAGCGTGTAGATTTTTCCAATTAAGGTAATCAGCACTAAGTGGACTTGATCAAGAGTGACGTACTATTCAAATACTATTTCTTATCTTTGTCAAAGGGGTCCTTCTTGGATATCACAGGTTCTGGAAAGGCACATACCATACAATCAAGGTTGAAGTGCTGACAGTAGTTCTCTCTCTCTCTCTCTCTCCATCCCACTCTCGTTCATTTCATTCTATATTTTGTACTTCTACATGTAAGCTTATTGCCTGTTGTTGCCTTGCTGGTTTGCATGCAGTATCAAGTGTTTTTTTTGTTCAAAAAAAGTAGAAGTGATGATGATGATGATGATAGTCATAATCACAGTAATAGAAATCATGACGATAATCGTTGTAATGGTAATAATCATGATGTAATAATGATAATTATAATTTTGATATTCACCACTGTCATCAATATCATTGTTATAATGTTGTTATTATTGTTGTTATTAAGTATTATCATCATCATGGAGGCACTGTGACTTTCTAATCCAGTATGGATAATATTAAATCTTAGATGAAAATGTGGATAAGGTGGGGGCTTCACTCTATACCTTGTGGAACTCCATGTCTGACAAAGTCCGGAAAGAAACTTTTGCTATTAAGCATCACAAACTGAGTCCTGCCATTCAAAACATGATTACAAGAACGTTTGAAATGATCATAAT
Organism: Conus ventricosus; assembly: GCA_018398815.1. Taxonomy (NCBI): domain Eukaryota; kingdom Metazoa; phylum Mollusca; class Gastropoda; order Neogastropoda; family Conidae; genus Conus; species Conus ventricosus. The sequence continues at coordinate 67,268,868 of CM031601.1, forward strand.
CGGACTGTTGGAGAACGTTTGACATTGTCATAATCAGACTGTTGGAGAAGGTTTGACACTGTCATAATCAGACTGTTGGAGAAGGTTTGACACTGTCATAATCAGACTGTTGGAGAAGGTTTGACATTGTCATAATCAGACTGTTGGAGAAGGTTTGACACTGTCATAATCAGACTGTTGGAGAAGGTTTGAAGTTATCTGGCAATGGTTGCCTGTCCTGTTGGTCCGTTTCACTGCCGCCGTCCATTTTTGCTAAGGCTTTGGTGTTAGTTGTCACTGATCGGGCTGTGGCCTCATTTGACCTGTGCAGAGGCTTCAGTGGGCCATACACCTCGACTGGCGACTGTCACCTCTGGCACAGTGGTGTGTGAGCTGCATGAGGGCCAGGCGCCCAATCTCCCTGTTTCCACTCCCGACGGATCGGTTCAGTCCCACCTCCCTGAGTAGACATGCCCAGCGCTGGATGCAGCGCCTGTGTGTTCTCCTTTATGGGGGAAGTAGCTTCAGTCTTCTCCCTCTCCCCCCTTGTAGAACCGTGCACAGGAGCCGGCGTGATGGAACCAGCCGTGGACTCTGTGCCCTCGCTGCCTCGGTTATGCGTTGTAATGGAGAGCAGCAAGAATGAACCTTTACGAACACCGAGGAGGAATTCTGCTTCGTTCGTCTGGAAACATGGGAACAAGCTGAACTTTCGGCTGTTGCTACTGTGGTGGTCACTTTTTTGTGGGACAGAAAAAAAATACTTTAACGTTTAGAAAAGACATGTGGGGTAAAACAACAAAACTTTTGTCATTAGAAAATGGCTGGCTGAGGCCGTCTTTACCCATTGCTTGGCTTTCGTGTGCAAGCTCTCTCTCCTCTCCCTCAACACCCCCCACCCCACCCCCCTTCTTTTCTTTTTCTGCTAACGTGGTACAGTTAGCCTTGTGTAGTAAAATTTCGTCACTGATCAGCTGTGAGCTGGATGTGAGCTGAGATTGTTCATCACAGACTTTTGATAGAATCCTGCCCCAGGATTCCGGACCTCCCCCTCCTCTTCCCCCCACCCCCTCCAATAATGCAGTGTGGCAAGAGTATTTAGCTTTTAATGGGGTATGTGGCATATGACTGAGCATCCACATGTACGGTATTCTAACCAGCATGGGCATGAAGCGGAAGTCCTGTGTATGCATGTGTGTATAGGCTGTATGTGTACGTGAGTGCGCGTTTGTGTATGTATGTCTGTTTTTCTGTCCAACTGTTTTTCTCACTGTTTTGTCTGTATCTGAATGTGTGTACCCACGAGCGTTTAGTTGCATGTCTGTATGTGTTCGTGTTCTGCTTTCACAAACTGTTCCGAGCTGTGCGCTGGAAATTTCCCACAGAAACCAACTGAATATCCGTGATGCATCGGAGTCTCTAGTCACATCAGAGAGTCTAGGCAAGAGTGTCTCACGTGAGACGAAAACAATTACGCCGCTCTACTGGAGGTGGTGGTTGCCATGTCTAGACTGCGATTTTACGTTCACCTAGGATAATGTTGCTTATAGCCCAGCCGACCGCAAAGGGCCACATCAGGGCTGTTACGTTCACCTAATTAACCGTTTGCCTTTTCCCCTTTTCCCACGCAAACTTATTGCGCCTCCGAATCCCTCCACTTTTCTTTTTCTTGCTTCTTGATGTTGTTGTTGCTGTTTTCTCCCCAGGGCTCTTTAACGCCCTTAAAGAAATTCAGAGAACAGACGAACAAAGTTTTGTTTTTCAAAGATAATGAGAAAAGCAAATCATGCGTGCTTTCTCCCTACCTGCCCCGAGGGCAAAAGGTTGAAGAAAACATTAAAAACATGCAAATCAATGCAGTATGAACGTGGAAAGAAAGCTAATTTGGTACATATGCAAAACATCAGGAAGAAGTAATCGGCATTACAAACACAACACACAGAGACATACACCCATGTGCATGCGTGCACACACACACACACACACACACACGCTTTACACACTTTGTGTAGGAAACAACTCTTGTAAAGTATTGATCTACATCAAACCGAGTTCTTTCCCCTTGATTTTACTGTTCATGTAAAATGGGAGACTTGCACAAGTTACAGTACCTCCAGTAATCCAAACCATTTATACTGAAGCAGAAGGGAGCAAATGAATCGGCTTCTCTCTCATGTAAAATACTGATCCACATCAAAACTGAACTCCTTCCTCCTGATTTTACAATCCAAGCCACTTAAACAGAAACAGAAGGGTGCAAATGAATCGGTTTATTGTCAATACCTGCAGATATCACATGCAAAAATGCATCATTTTAAGTACATTTCCATTCCTATTCGAATTCAAAATATGACGGCTTGTTGAACAGAGTGTACTTTTTGAATCATAAAATCTTGCACTATTACTATAATTTAGTGTAACATATATTACAAGGAATGATTATCTACTTAACTGTCATTTCAATCAGTGCAGTATCCACTGAGTGCTTGTCGGCATGAATTCATTCTTCCATCCAACCCGTGCAACATCAATTTCAAATAATCATATCTGCTTCTTTTTTTTTTTTTTTTACTTCTCACAAGTTATATGTTTTCTAATGACCACTTGTCTAGTTACTGATTTTTTACAATGATGATAGCACCTGTTGAGTGGTCATTTGCTTATTTAGCGTTGATCTAGTGCACTACGTAACTGGAGGTCATTCGCTTATTGAGATTACTGGGTTAATTAAATACACTTGTATTACTCATATATACATGCAGAACATGTGAAATAAACTATGCTTTAGGTTCTGTGGCGTGAAACACTAGGACTGTCTCTTTCTTGTCTTAGCCATTCTGCCCACACACCTGACTGAGTTCCCATCATTGAGGTGACTGCTGACAGGAAAGCTGTGCACGTGTCCTTCCTGCTACCAGCGCCAGGTGTTCTGGTCACTCTTTTAAGGTCACTGTTGGATTTCACTACAGCTTTTCTTGACTGCTGCATCAATAGTCATGGACATGTTTTTTGTGGAGGCAGTTCTTATGCCTCTATGTTCGGAGAAAGGCTAATATTTTTTTTCCATCTTTGTTTGCCGTTGGTGAAAATGTTCCATGCAAGGAATATCTTGACTCCAGCGTGAGCACTCTTCAAAGCTTTCTGCCTGTCCTGCTGCTCCATCCTGCTGGGTACCATGGCGTCCCCAGTGAAATACAGTGAGGTGCTGGCGGGATGATTTCACCTCCTGGACACCCAGTCCATGTGGCAGTTCTGCCCACGCCCACTGTCTGCACCCATAGTCCCTCAGGTGTGGCACCTTCATGAGAAAAAAAGAATACACATTCCTCAGAGAACATGGAATACACACATTCCTCAGATGTGGCATCTGCATGAGAACAAAGAATACATGTTCCTCAGGTGTGGCATCTGTATGAGAACAAATAATACACATTCCTCAGATGTGGCATCTGCATGAGAACAAAGAATACACATTTCTCAGGTGTGGCATTTGCACAAGAACAAAGAATACACATTCCTCAGATGTGGCATCTGCATGAGAACAAAGAATACACATTTCTCAGGTGTGGCATCTGCATGAGAACAAAGAATACACATTCCACAGATATGACACCTGCATGAGAACAAAGAATACACATTCCACAGATATGGCACCTGCATGAGAACAAAGAATACACATTCCACAGATATGACACCTGCATGAGAACAAAGAATACACATTCCACAGATATGGCACCTGCATGAGAACAAAGAATACACATTCCACAGATATGACACCTGCATGAGAACAAAGAATACACATTCCACAGATATGGCACCTGCATGAGAACAAAGAATACACATTCCACAGATATGGCATCTGCATGAGAACAAAGAATACACATTCGTTAGATATGGCACCTGTATGAGAACAAAGAATACACATTCCACAGATATGGCATCCACAAAAGAACAAAGACAGCATGATCATTTTCAGCTGTCTACCTCACCAAGTCATACAAGTTGTTTTCTCCCTCTAAATGTCGAGTTCTTTGCATGTGGTGTGGTGTGGTGTGGTGTGGTGTGGTGTGGTGTGGTTTGGTGTGTGTGTGTGTGTGTGTGTGTGTGTGTGTGTGTGTGTGTGTGTGTGTGTGTGTGTGTGTGTGTGCAGTCACATGCATGAAACAGCGACAACAGAAATTTCAACTACACCTTTTGGTTTTGGATTATCTTCTCAGTGCAAGCAATCCAGTGCCTACCTTTTCCCTGCCAATCAAATACAAAACTACATCATTGAGCTGTCTTGTCAGTGCAAAAATCTTGTAATTACTCTTTTTCATGCATCTTAAATGCAGCAAATGGAACACTGAGCTATTTTGTCAGCCCAAAGAATCTTTCCTCTTCCTGTCAGTGTTAAGAATCTAGCGCCTAACTCTTCCCCACTTGTCAAATACAAACTAAGAATCTAATAACTACCTTTTGCCTGCTTTTTAAATCCAGCAACAACAACACTGGGCTATGTTGTCAGTGCAAAAAATCTAGAGCCTACCTTTTCCCCACCTGTCAGTGAAATGAATCTAGTACATACCTTTTCCCTACCTATCCGTTTAACGAATCTAGTACCTACCTTTTCCCCACCTGACAGTGTACAGAAATCTAGTGCCTATCTTTTCCCCTACCTGACAGTGTACAGAATCTAGTACCTACCTTTTCCCCTACCTGTCAGTGCAAAGAATCTAGTGCCTACCTTTTCCCCTATCTGTCAGTGTAAAGAATCTAGTACCTATCTTTTCCCTACCTGTCAGTGTAAAGAATCTAGTACCTACCTATCTTTTCCCCTACCTGTCAGTGTAAAGAATCTAGTGCCTATCTTTCCCCTACCTGTCAGTGTAAAGAATCTGGTACCTACCTTTTCCCTCGCTGTCAGTATAAAGAATCTCGTACCTATCTTTTCCCCTACCGTTCATTTTGTAAAAGAATCTAATTCTTAACGTTTCCATACCTGTCAGTGTAAAAGAACCTAATTCTTACCATTTCCCTACCTGTCAGTGTAAAAGAATCTAAACCTAGACCCTAATTCTTACCTTTTCCCTACCTGTCAGTGTAAAAGCATCTAATTCTTACCTTTTCCCTACCTAATTGCAAAGTGAGACGACTGCAGGCGGAAATCTAAACAAATCTTAAATAAATGTTAGCGAACCGCCCAGAGAAACGTGGACAAACGAGTCACAAGACAAAACACAACGCATTTCAACCTCTTAGGTCTTCTTCAGGTGAGACACAAACGAATAAAAATAACGAAAATTCACTTAGCTTTGATCGCTTCAGATCGCTTCAGAGTTCAGAGCAAGGAAGAAGGCCTGTCTTGTGACTCATTTGTCCACGTTTCTCTGGGCGGTTCACAACATTTATTTACGATTTGTTTTCCCTACCTGTCAGTGTAAAAGAATCTAAACCTTACCTTTTTGCTACCTGTCAGTGTGAAAGAATCTAATTCTTACCTTTTCCCTACCTGTCAAAGCTAACAACATAGTGCCACCTTTTCTCTACTTATCAGTACAAAAATAAAGAATCAACATTTTCCTTACCAGTCAGCACAAGGAATCTAGTATCTAGCTTTTCCTGCCTTTCAGAGCAAATAATCTAGTGCCATTCTTTCCATTGCCTGTCACGTACAACTACAAGATTTGTATATATCTTGTCTGTGCAAAGTATCTAAAACTACCTTTTCCCTAATCATCAAATACAGCAACTGCATTACAGGCCTATTTCATCAGTGCCAAGATTCTCATACCGAACTTTTCACTACTTGTCAAGTGTAGCATCCTCAGGGTATCTTATCAAGTCAAAGAATCTAGAGACTACTTTTTCTCTATTTGTCAGATATAGCAACTACATCTTCGGGTATCTTGTCAGTAAAAAGTATCTAGAAGCTACATTTTCCCTATCACACACACACACACACACACACACACACACACACACATATATATATATATATAGAGAGAGAGAGAGAGAGAGACAATTGAAGTAAAAAGGCAAACAAGCAATGTAAACAAATATAATCCAATATTTCGAGCGGCTGCTCTTTTTCAAGGACGACAGACTGTGTAGTCACGTCAAAAGTGGAGTGACATCATCAGGTCGATGCTAAAAGAAAACTTGCGTCATGACAGTAATGTCATCACCAAGTGATGCAAAGTCTAACACACCATCCTGTTGTTATTATTTTGTCACTCCCCACCCCCACCAATATACTAACAGCCCCCCCCCCTCTCTTTTCTCTCTCTCTCTCTCTCTCTCTCTCTCTCTCTCTCAGGTTTTCACTTTGTTAGTTGTACCAGAGGGAACAACTGAGTCACTATCAAATGCAAGGGAACTCGGTGCGTGTCACTAATAGTTAGTCATGTGTGTTCAGGCCTTGTGGGTGCTTTGTTTGTAGTTTACGAATCCAGAATTTTTCCCTGAGGTCTCTCTCTATATATATATATCAGCTACATGAGCGCATGATTATAGATTCAACAGCTGGGAGCCGGAATAGCTCAGTTGGTAGAGCGCCGGACTCGTAATCTTGATGATCCTGGGGTTGCGGGTTCGAACCTCCGCCGGGGCGTTTCGGTACAGGGGGATTTTTCCCTCGGAGTTAACATTGGTTCTGACTCCATTTTCCCATACAGTCGTTCGAATGAGACTATAAACCGAGGTTCCGTGTGTGAACGCACGCATAACATCTTGCACACACGTAAAAATCACATCACCAACTTTCGGAAGAGTAGGCCAGTTTGGCCGTTGGTATGGATGACACGTTACACATAGCATGCACCTGCGTGAGAAATGGAAAGAATGAAGGAAGTAAGGAAAATAAGTGATCGATATTGAACGATACTGACTGGATGACACGGGAAACGACTGAATGAAGCGCCAGCTGGCAGCTCTTCAGTAGGCACTACCCAGGTAGGCAGCCCGTTGTGTAAACGAGTGTTGATTGTAAAGCGCTTAGAGCTTGGCCTCTAGCCGAGAATAGGCGCTATATATATAAGTATTCATTATTTTTATTATTATTATTATTTATGTCTTTACCTTTTTCAAAGAACACAACAACAACAAAAATAATAGGGAATTTAATAATACAGTATTATGTTACTTCAACAGTCTTTCTATCAAATTATGAGCAAGTATTCCAACAATCAATGAAACATAGATAGTCCCACAATCTGTAAGCAGTCTGCATTTTTTTTAAAAAGTGTCTCACTATAAGCAACAAGCTTTTGGTGCTCAACACACCAGATGAAGTGGGCAATCTGCACCCTGTGAAGTTGGTCAGAGGGGGCCTGGTATAGTGCCAGAACAGGTTCATCAAAAAGACATGTCTCCTCTCAGGCACACAGGGCAGGAAAGGCCATTCTCCTGAAATGCCTTCAGGACAGAAATACAGCACCTGTCATTGACTGATGACTCATTCCTTGCCCCTAACAATCTAATACTTGTACACAAGAGAATCCTTTCAAATTATTACTT
>CM031601.1:67278843-67291343 GCA_018398815.1 Conus ventricosus
GAAAACTAAATGTAGCAAAAAAGCAAATATAGAGTGACTCAGCAGATATTTGATTAGGAAATCACACACACACACACACACACACACACACACACACACCACACACACCACACCACACACACACTACACTACGCACACATTACGGATGCATGAATGAATACACATGTACACTGTAAGGCAGCAACACTTACGCTGTTCATCTAGTACAATTTGATAAAAGCAAGAATCTGACAAAATTATCCATAAGAATGGAGGAAGTGTAGCCACAGTTGTGACATTTACGAGGAAGAAGTTCTATAAATGCATTCCTGAAAATGATAGACTTGTTCTGAAGACAACAACTGTAGTGCTTGATAGTCAGAGGGTAACAGTAACCACTGGCCTGGCCTACAATTCTTCAGGACTGATTGTGTGAACAGTTCAGACAAATATGAAGGGGAGTTTCATTCAAAACGTTAGCAACTGGGACATCTGACTGACTTGAAATTATTCAAAATTGAAAAGTATCAGATTATCGCTTACTTTTAATGTGTCTACTTCACAGCGCTTCCTCCGATATTAAATTGAAATGAAGTGATCAATTTACCATGAGGTTATCTTCATCAAGCGTAACTATTTCATACTGACTTGCACATTCAAACAAAAAGAATAATTTTTTTTTTTTTTTACATTTCTTGTTTAAATCATGTGAATATAGACTGATTTGTACCCTCAGTCATAGATAGCACTATATGATATTTGAATGAGAAAAAGCAAACACATGGACATCTTTCTCACCCTCTGCCAACTGTCCTGGATGTGAGAGTACGAATCCCACACACAGTCTGCTTTACTGAATGTGTAAATGAGTAAGTTTGTGCAGGTAAACAAAATTTTCTTTCCAGCTGGCACAGTTTTGTGCATAAAAATGCTTGCTTTCTTTCTGGCTGGCACAGTTTTGTGCATAAGATACATGCTTTCCCAGTTTTGTGCATAAAAATGCATGCTTTCTTTCTGGCTGGCACAGTTTTGTGCATAAGATACATGATTTCCAAACAACAAAAGAAGCACAAATTTATCTTCTCTTAGGATCACAGAAACCATGTACACAAAAAAATGTATCATCAAAGTTATTCTTGGCTTTGGAAAACAATCTCAGCATCAAATATGACAACATGAAAGAAAACATGAAAACAGAAAACAGGAATTCACATTTCTTGGTAGTTCAATGTGTACAAAAGCTGTTATTCCACCTTCCTAATGGTAGAATCTGAACTTCTCATGACTTGTTCAGATATCACCAAATCAGCATGAAATGACACAGTGCAGTCCTAACATAAGATAAGATAATGTTGCTTATAGCCCAGCCGACCGCGGAGGGCCACATCAGGGCTGAGTCCTAACATAATTCAGACATATATACTACCACAGTAGTATTTATAACTCTATCAGTCACATAATACTACCACAGTAGTATTTATAACTCTATCAGTCACAAATAGATTTACATCACCCCCTGATATTGATAAATGAGTTCATGTGTACTGCTACCACACTAGTGTACACTCTGCTAATCACAAATAGATAGTGTCAGTCATGGCTTACAGTTATGCCTTTTCATTCTATAAATGCTGACAATGTGGGATTTACAGAGATCTACAGAAGCCTATTTGTTTTCCGCTTTCCCAGGCCCCAAATCTACCCCCTGCCCTCCACCTGGCTCACAAAAAAATTGGATTTTTGCCCCCAACTGGGAAAGGATCCCCCATAACCCATTTAGACCTCCCCATCCCCACCCCACTCCCTGTCTCATGAAACTGATTCAAACCTGACCTTCAAATAAAGCTTACCATGCATTGCTATGGATAACAACTGCACCTGAAATCAAGCAATTAACGTAATTATGCACATGAAAATGATCTGATCTCTTAAAAATGAGCAATATGGCCTGGACATAAAAAGAAAATTGAAATTGTCTGGTAATAGAAATTATGTGGTTATTGAACCTTTGAAGCATTGAAATCATCCAGTGTTGAATCAACTTCCTGGTTTTCACTGTATATGAGTATACATGCTTTGTTTAGACAGAAATGTTGCAACGACAGTACTGATTTGTAACTGCTTCATCCTTCTTTCCCTGAACAGGTGTGATCAGATGAAACGGCGTTTGGCTGCTCACCCATACAGCAATCTGATGTTTTCAGATGAGCACCAGCAGTCATCCTACACTGTGGAAGCATAATCAGTTATGTGGACAACAGAGAGAGAGAGAGAGAGAGAGAGAGAGAGAGAGGAGAGAGAGAGAGAGAGAGAGAAGAGAGAGAGAGAGAGAGAGAGAGAGAGAGAGAGAGAGAGTGAGAGAGAGAGAGAGAGAGAGAGAGAGAGAGAGAGAGAGAACAAACGATTTTATCAGCATAATGAGATAAGCAATACAAATTCTTTTTTCCACCCAGCCCTGAAAAAAAAAAAAGAGAGAGAGAGAGAGAGAGAGAGAGACAGAGAGAGAGAGAGAGGAGAGGAGAGAGAGAGAGAGAGAGAGAGAGAGAGAGAGAATAAATGAATGATTCTTTATTTCACAATAGTAAAACACTGGATTAGTTAGCAATATTTATTACTTGCTATTACCATTGTTCTAAACTAACGCTAAATGATACAACCCATTTAAAATATTGGTAGTGTTTATAAGAATTTTTTAGAAATAAAAATGAACAAATGTACAACAACCAACCAACTCACTGATGAAATATGAACAGAAACACAAACATGAAAAAAGAAGAAAAAAAATAATACATAGGTGTAACACAATCTTAAATAGCATTAGAAAATTAGGAATGGAATTAAAAAATGATGTAACAAGAATGTCATACAGTTCATGTACAAAGTTCTTCTCCTTCATTCATAGGCCAAAGACAGAGCAGCCCCCATCCATGAGTTGATGGTTCTGCCCCTTTTTGGAGGTCTGCGCTAATGACATATTCATCAATGATCATGCTGAGTAAAAAAGTAAATAACCCAACCTGGACTTCAACCCAGCGACAGTGAGAAGCAGTAGACCTGCATGTCCAGAGGAGTTGAGAGCCTTCCCCACCAGCTCATCAGGAGACGGTGAACCCTCACAGGAAGAGCCTGACCAGCAAAATGAAACAAAAATTCGAGAGAAAAAAAACAAAGTTAAGGATGATTTCAGCAGGACACCCTAGACATGAAAATGTCAGGGGGGTTGGGCTAACAGACCTCCACTTGGACTAAGTAGGGTTCTTGGAAGGAAGAACTCTACGCCGTGTTCTGCAGGATATGAGGGTCTACTGCTGGCTATGTCTATGTCTCTCACAATGCAGCAGTTTGGCTACATCAGTAATTGCACCATTTTTCTGGGTTGCTCCAGTGAGGACCATTCCAGAACAATCCAGCTTTCGCCACACACTTGAAGAGTTATGAAAACTGCTCATGACAAAGTGAATCAGTGAAATGGGGAGGAAGAAGTGGGAGGGGGTGGGGAGATAAGCAAGTACAATAAATTTGTGCTCTCTCTCTCTCTCTCTCTCTCTCCCTCAGACAACGTGTGCAGTCAAACCTGATAAGACCTGGCCAAAGAAGCAGAGAAAACTGGCCTGAAGATCAACATGAAGAAGACAGAGGTGGTGAGAATCAACAAGCAAAAGCTCCAGATTCAACTTCATTGAGAGAATATCAAGCTGAAGCACCACTTCACTTACCTTGGGACTAGTTCTAAGTGCAGACCCTTGCTTTTTGGTCACTCTCACAGGGCCACATCCAGCAGCATCAAGAATCTTGTCTGTGGGTGCGAGCGGTTCTTCTGATTTCTGATCCATGTTGTTTGATCACATCCTCTCTACTGCTTCCTGAAATATTCATTCTGATCTTCTGTATCATGTGAGATCTTTTCTTTCTCAGAGGAGATGATGCCAAAGCAGAAGATTTACGGGGCTGTCTGATCCTTTTCAACACAATTGGCTGACCCCTTGTTTTGCACCTAACTGTTAAATGGTCACTTGACTGTCGCAGCTTCCTGCATACCAAACGTGTCAGTAATTTTTCTTCTTCATCAGTGAGTGGTTTATCAATATCCTCATCGTCCGAGTCTAAATAGATCACTTTATTTTTCCAATGTCGGAAAGGCGATAGAGCTCCATCACTGACTTGCGGCGTTTTCGGTGTGATTGGTAATGTTTGTGTGCAGAGTGTTTTGGGTTTTTTAACTGGGGTTGACGTAGATTGACAAAATGACGTTGACACACTTTCATCAACTAGCAAGTCGGCCGGATCAAAAGTTTGTTGTGCGGATCTCTTCACGGCCCCTACTCTCGCTTTTGGGGGACAACCACCTTTGATTTGTGATCGAAAGTGATTGCATGCTTTGCACTGACTGATTGGCAGCTCTGGATCGAAAGTTGTCCAGATTTCTGACATTTTCAGAATATCAAGTGCAACACGGTCGATCGTAATTTTGCAGTCGGACAGGTTGCTAGCGTGTTTCAGCTTCATGAGTTTTTGGTAACATTTCATACAAATGGCTGTAGACTGCTTGCCCTCTTCATCATTCAAAATGTCTAAATTGTAACAACGTGAGAGTTCTGTGGCGTAGTTTTTACATAATCTCACACAAAACCGTCTATCTTTCTCCTTTCGTAACACGCGTTCTCCACAAACTCGACACATAGAATTCAGTCTAGCACAGTGCTGACTGTAATCGTGGTGCTCGCTTACCGCTGACTGCTGAGACGCCATTGTAAGAAAAATTGATGAGTCACTTACGTCAAACTATACACACAAAACCACACTTTAAAGAATAGAATCTTGTTATAAAACACACACAGACACAAGCTCTTCACATAATCTGTCTAAAATCACTTTATGTGAATAGCCTAGACGTTAAATTGAAGAACGAACGAACGAACTTCACATAATCCTCAGGCAACCCGAAATGAAACAAAAAATCCGGGATTTAGTTGTATCCAAAGGTTGGAAAACAAACAAAATCAGTCACAAGCACAGCTCTCTGCAACACGTCTCACAGAAGAAAAAGTGCCGATCTGACCAGAGACGTGAAAGAAAACCTCTAGGGCCTACGTCTCTGATCTGACTAAGCGTGGCATCGTTGGCATCCCTGAACTCGGTCAGGGTCAGCGGGTCACGCGGGTTGTACTAAATGATCTAGTTTGGCAAGAAAAGAACAGCCGTGGGAGCACTGTCGGCGGGTCTGATGATGACATAAAGAACCCAATCACCAAAGCAAGGAATGCATTCAATATACTGCAACTCATCTGGAAACATCTCCACACTGTCACATATGCATGTTAGAATTATATCCCTTGATTATTATTTATCTGAATTATGATTGGTTGCGGGGACTCGACTAGGATGGCAACCTAACTGTAGTTGTAATAAAACTACTATCGAACTCAACATTGATTTATGTCCATATTGTGATGAATGCAGACAAGAGAATATAACATGGTGTCGGAGACGGGATCCAGTAACGAGATCGAACAGCTTTAAAACAGCAAAACAACGCTTCAAATCAAGTTTGAGGTAAACACTGATCGAAGTTACGGATGCTGCTGGTTGCCAAGGTAAACTTAAAACAAACGATCGTCAACGATGTCGAGCGAAGAAGACCATCAAGCAAGACCTTCTACAAGCGAGTCTAGAAGGCGAAAGACCTCATGCAACGTTCCTCCACCATCAAAATTGACTTTGAACAACCACAGTGGATCAGCAATCACTGAATGGAAACGCTTCAAAAGATCGTGGAAGAACTTTGAAATTGCTTCAAGACTGCAGCAAGAAACGCCGCAATACAGATGTGCCGTGTTCCTGTCCTGCATCGGAGAAGAAGCAGCGGAACTCGTCGATGGATTTTCGTTCACTGCTGAGGAAAATGACGACGACATTAACATTGTCATGAAAAAATTTGAAGACTTTTTCATAGGTGAAACCAACGAAGTCTACGAAGCCTACCTGTTCAACAAAAGAATACAGGACAGTTCAGAAAGCATTGAAGTGTACATCGCTGAACTGAGAAAACTTGCCAAAACTTGCAACTTTGGTAACTTAGAAAACAGAATGATTAGAGACAAAATAGTTGTGGGTGTGAATGATGATGTTGTTAGACAAAAATTACTTGAGGTAAAAGATCTAAAACTGGAAAAATGCATTGAAATTTGCAGAGCACATGAAAGTTCCAAATCACAAGTGCAAAAATGACAACATCAGCTGAAAAAATTCACAAATAAAATCACATAAACACAAAGTTAGTCATAAAAATGCAAAAGGAAAAAAGCATCATGACAAAACTGATGAAAAAGATGAGAAAGAAAGTCAATGCACAAGATGTGGATATACACATTCTAAAGGAAAATGTCCTGCATTTGGTAAAAATATGTAAAGTGTGTTCAAAATACAATCATTTCAAGCAATGCTGTAAAAGTAAAAAGAAAAAAGTACACAGCATGCATGATGACAGGTTAAACACTGATACAGAATCTGATTTTGACACAGATTCAGAGAGTGAAGTCAGTGTAGGTGTGGTGAAAAAAAACCCAAAGCAAAAATAGAAGGGAAAGAATTGTTTGTCACTGCAGATGTTCAAAACCAAAGTATCAAATTTAAAATTGACACTGGTGCTCAAGCAAACATCTTGCCATTGCAGACATACAAAAAGTTTGACACAAAACCTGCAATGAAAAAGACCAAAACAAAACTGACTAGCTACACAGGTGAGACATTGAAAACTGTTGGTACTTGTAAACTTTCTGTGATGGACAAAGAGCTCAAATTTTTTGTTGTAAATACAAATCAATCAGCACTCATAGGTCTTGAATCAATTGAAGAATTAAACATAATTCAAATCTTGAGTGTAGATGCTGAAACAGTCTACACAGATTTTCCTGAATTATTTCAAGAATTAGGGTGTCTCAGTCAGCCACATCACATTGAGTTGGACCCAACAGTAAAACCTGTCATACAGCCACCAAGAAAAATCCCCTTTGCACTGAGAGGTAGAATCAAGGAAGAACTTGAAAGAATGGAAAAACTAGGTGTAATTGAAAAACAAGAAGGGCCGACAGATTGGGTCAGTAGCATGGTGGTTGTAGAAAAACCAGACAAGACTTTGAGGATTTGCATGGATCCCAAAGATCTTAACAAAGCTATAAAAAGAGAGCATTTTGCCATGCCAACAGTTGAAGAAGTTACAGCACAATTAGATGGAGCTGAATTTTTCACAAAACTGGATGCTCAAAGTGGATTCTGGCAAATACCGCTAGATGAGGAAAGCTCAAAATTATGCTGCATGCAGACACCATTTGGCAGATATATTTTTAAAAGATTACCAATGGGTCTGGCTAGTTCGAGTGAAGTATTCCACAAAACAATCAAACAGTTGTTCAGTGACATTCCAAGAGTTGATAACTGGGTTGATGACATTCTTGTATCAGGATGCACACAAAAAGAACATGATGATGCACTGACAGCAACTCTAAACAGAGCACAAAAGAGCAACCTCACTCTAAAGAAAAAGAAATGTGAATTTTCACAAAAAGAGATCAAATACATTGGTCACATCATAAGCAAAGAAGGCATCAAACCAGATCCACAAAAGATTGAAGCAATAAAAAACATACCTTCACCCAAAAGCAAAAAGATCAGCAAAGATACTTGGGAATGATCAACTATCTTGGAAAATTTTTTCCACAGATGGCTGATTACACTGCACCAATGCGTACACTTTTGCAGAAAAAAGTAGACTGGCAATGGAATCAAGAGCAGCAGGAAGCATTTCAGAAAACAAAGGACATGTTAACAAAAGCTCCCATTCTAGCTCATTACAATCCAAACAAACCAGTAAAAATCACTACAGATGCTTCTTCAATTGGGCTTGGGTGTGCATTACTACAAAACGAAAAACCAGTTGCATATGCTTCCAGAGCACTCACAGAAACAGAACAAAAATATGCCCAAATTGAAAAGGAAACACTTGCAATTGTTTTTGCATGTGAAAAATTCCATCAGTACATATATGGCAAACAGTGCAAGGTGGAAACAGATCACAAACCAATTGAAAACATCTGGAGAAAAACACTAAACAAATGTCCACCGGAATACAAACCTGGAAAAGAAATGTATGTTGCAGACACATTATCAAGAGCAACGGCAACAGAGTCGCAGTCTCACACAATGAAGTCAGAAGAAGAAGAAATTCTCAGAATTCACGTAAACACACTTCTAGAAAATCTTAAAGTTAAAGATTATAAACTAGAAGAAATGAAAAGAGAAACAGACAAAGATAGTGAACTAGTTCTACTCAAAGAACAAATACAAAAAGGATGGCCTGCAAACAAGAACAATGTACCCAATGAGATCAGACAATACTTTCAGTACAATGAAGAACTCAGTATTATTAATGATCTTATTTTCAAGGCAGACAGAATTGTAATCCCCAAATCAATGCAATCAGAAATGCTTGAAAGGATTCATGAAGGTCATCTAGGAATTGAAAAATGTAAAAACAGGGCAAGGAGACTCATGTTTTGGCCAGGCATGAATGGACAAATTGAAGACACAGTAACATCATGTGCAACATGCACAAAATACAAAAACAAGCAACAAAAAGAACCATTACTGAGTCATGAAATACCTGAAAAGCCATGGCAGAAAGTTGGAACAGATTTGTTCACATGGGAAAAACATGATTATTTGCTTGTCGCAGACTATCATTCAAAATTCATAGAATTTGCACTACTACCAGACACAAAAAGTAAAACTGTGATCACATACATGAAATCCATTTTCAGTAGACATGGCATACCAGAAGAAGTAATTTCTGACAATGGTCCACAATATGTCAGTGAGGAATTTTCCAAGTTTGCACAAAAATGGGAATTCAAACACACTACATCCAGTCCCAGATATCCACAGTCTAATGGATTTGCAGAAAGAATGGTACAAACACTCAAAAAGTTATTACAGAAAGCAAGGGACAGCAATCAGGACGTGTACTTGGCAGTATTGAACTACAGGACCACACCAATCAATAGCAAATTTCCATCTCCAGCAGAAATACTCATGAACAGAACACTTAAAACAAGACTCAATGTTCCAACAAAGAAATCTAAAAAGAAGAATTCTCATCAAGTCAGAAAGGAACTAAAAGAAAAACAAAAGAAGCAGAAACACTATTATGACAAAGGAGCAAAAGCGTTGTCTAAACTCAAACCAGATGACAAAGTCTATGTGAATGACAAAGATGTGTGGAAACCAGCAAAGATTATAAAACCAGCAAATACACAAAGATCATATTATGTTCAAACAGAAACAGGCACACTGAGGAGAAACAGAAGAGATTTGATGAAAGTGAAAGAAAACAAAAGTACAAATACTGACAGAATTAAACAAAGCACAAGTACAAATCCAAACAGAAAACAAACAAATCCTGACAAACAGTACATTTACCAAGAAGAAAGTGAGAGTGAATATGACACTGACACAAACAGTAAGACGACTAAAGAAAACAATAAAACAAGGAAACAAAACATGATGCCAAACAACAAACAAAAAAGTAAACAAAAAGGCACTTCAGAAACAGAAGTTTCTGAACACACCACAACAAGGAGTGGTAGAATTGTGAGAATGCCTGAAAGAATGAATGAATATTTTGTTTGAATGTTATAATGTTAAATTCTGTTCATAAAGTTAAAATTATTTGTTCCAGATTATTTTAAATGTCAATGAAACATTAGTAATATAGTAAGATGAAAGAAAGAAGAACATACATAAAAATAATAATAATAATAATATAGCATTAAGCTGAAGAAGGGACATGTCACATATGCATGTTAGAATTATATCCCTTGATTATTATTTATCTGAATTATGATTGGTTGCGGGGACTCGACTAGGATGGCAACCTAACTGTAGTTGTAATAAAACTACTATCGAACTCAACATTGATTTATGTCCATATTGTGATGAATGCAGACAAGAGAATATAACACACACCACTGTCCAGCGGCACCAAGATCAAAACCTTCAAAACTAGTATGAAAGCAATCCGCCCATGTCTGTCCTATGTCTGAGACATGAACTGATGGACAGTGACTAACACCATTACCAGTGGGTTCCAGACATTCATAACAAACGTCTATGTCACATCCTGCTGTGAGGACGTCCTCATAGCAGAATGTGACATAGACGTTTGTTATTGAATGTCTGGAACCCAATCTCATCATCACATCCTGCACACCAGGCAGCCTGAGAAGATCTCCAACATTGACTGATGGGAAAAACCACGCAGAATCTCATACAGCCACCACACGAAAAAAACAACAATCGGGTGGATTTGATTCACCCTGTGTACATCAGGTGACAACATCACAAGGCAGGCTCTGGACTCCAACCCACATGGCAAGAGACCGACTGGGAGGCCAAGGCAAACCTGGAGAAGATCAGTCAAGCCCGAGTATCACACTGACATGAGCAGAAATGATGGGAGCAGTCCAGAACAGAATTCTGTGGATAGATCTGTCTGCTAATCTGTGACCCTCCTGGCGTCAAAAGGAATCGGTCAGCTCAGTCAGTTTGGCATAGTCTTAATTTCTGGCCTCAGCTCGTGTCCACCTCATTGCTTCATACCCTCACAAATGAGAGAACTTTATCAGGATCAGGATCAGGATCAGGATCAGGGGCGTTGTATCAAATACAACTTAGACCATTTAGGCTTTTTACGCCCCTTCTGTATGAATATATCCTTTATTTTCGTAACCGTTGGTCCAGTCATAGGCTAGCTCAGACCTATTATCCATCAAATTCATAACTAATTTTTGTTAATAATTCATGTTTATCTATGAGGTTCTTAAAAACATTAATACTAGGTGCACGTTTGATGTTAAGTGTTAGTTTATTCCAAAAGTTGGTTACTCTATCAGTAAAAGTAAATTTTCTTAAATTCGTTCTAGAATATTGTTTAAATATTTTATCTTCACTGTTCCTTGTAACATTCTTCTGCGGAGTACAAAAAAAGCATGCTTTATCAACATCATCAATTTCATTAAATATCTTGTATGCTTGAATCAAGTCTCCTCTTATTCTTCTTGCCTTAAGTGTTGGAAGTTGCAGATATTTTAATCTTTCCTGATATGAGTAATCTTTTATATTATGAATCATCTTGGTTGCTCTTCTTTGTACCTGTTCTAGAGCTTCTGATTGTCTCTTTAGCATTGGATACCATACAGTGTTGCCATATTCAAGAACAGGTCTAACTAGTGTCTTATATAATTGGAAAAAAGTGTCCTTTTCCATAAATGTAAAGGTTCTTTTTATTATTCCAATCATTCTGTTAGCCTTATTAATACTATTTACAATATGATTGTCAAATAGTAAATTTTTGTCAAAAGTCACACCTAGGTCTTTCTCTTCTTCACATTTAGATATTTTTATTTCCTTGCCCCCAATGTTCATTATATACTCCTTTTGTGGGTTTGTTTTACCAATATGAAGTACTTTACATTTTTCTGCATTAAAATATAGGTTCCAAGTATCAGACCACTGTACTAATGTTTCAATATCCTTTTGTAATTCCTTATGCAATTTTGGAGAGTTATACAGTTTTGTGTCATCTGCAAAGACTTTACATGTACTCTTTAATTCTACAGGAAGATCATTTATAAACACCGTAAATAATATTGGTCCCAAAATACTGCCTTGTGGTATCCCACTAATAACATCAGCACTATGAGAGAAGGAACTACCAATCCTTACCTTCTGAGTTCTTTTTGATAAAAAGTCTCTAACCCATCCAAGTATATTTCCTATTATTCCATAAGACTCTAATTTCTTTAAAAGTCTTTCATGTGGTACTGAATCGAATGCTTTTCTAAAGTCTAAATACAAAACATCTATATTCTCTCCTTTATCTATCTCCTTTGTGAAGTCTTCCATCACTTCTAAAAGTTGAGTCACACAAGACCTTTTTGCTCGAAATCCATGTTGACACTCAGCATATAATTTATTTTCTGTCATATGTTTAATAATAGCCTCTCTAATAAATGATTCTAAAATTTTGCATATAATGCATGTTAAACTCACTGGTCTATAATTTCCTGGATCTGTTCTTGTACCTTTTTTGAATACTGGAATGACTGTAGCTGTTTTCCAATCTGAAGGTACTATCATTTCTTTAACAGATTTAGAAAAGAGTATGTAAAGTGGGAAGGCCATCTCCTCGTTTAGCTCTTTTAGTACTCTCGATGGGATGGCATCCGGACCACATGCCTTATTAGGGTTTAAAGATTGAAGTTTCTTTTTTATTGCATCCACTGAAATATCTACATTTTCTAACACTATGCCTTTTGACCTTGAAGCTGGACTTAGAACAGGCATATTTTTAGTATCTTCCCTTGTGAATACACTAGAAAAAAATGTATTCAAAATATGGGCCATGAGAGCACCAATCAATGCCACTGTGACGAGGAGCAGGGCTGGGGGAGGAGTGGGGGGGGGGG
>CM031601.1:67296343-67348843 GCA_018398815.1 Conus ventricosus
GCCACTGTCAGGAAAATAGCTATACCTGTAAAAGAAGCATGATTTTTCGAAGGGGATTCAACAATCTGGCCGTTAGTCAAACTGTTGACCAAGAGTAAAAACAGTCAGATACTCTTTTTTTACGTGTTTGTTTGTTTTTCTTCAAGGAATTCGAAGCAGGTCTAAGGCAAAGGGTAGTATTTTAACCAAGAATACACACAGACACACGTACTGTAGAATTTCAGTTAGATAAGGCAATTCCGAGCCAAGTCTGTGAAAAGAGTGTCCCCACCACAGTGGCGCTTGTTGGACACTAATTAGTGGAGGAGATCCCACATGAGGGATCGAGATAAAGGATTAGGTCCTGCCACCTGTAATCACTGCCTGGATTTCTACAATAGACCAGGTGTTGTACACAACCTGCTAGCCTGCTAGAGGGTGGATTATTTAACACAGACATATGTCAGCACAGATAGTGGCAGACACACGTCAACACAGACAGACAGACAGACAGACAGACAGACAGACTAACACATGCTAGAGGAGAGATTGCTTAACACAGGCACACGTCGGTACAGACAATGGCAGACACACGTCAACCCAGACAGACAGACACACTCACACATTCAAGAGGAGGAATTGTTTGCCACAGACACACACACAGTGGCAGACACACGCCAACACAGACAGACAGACACACTAACACATGCTAGAGGAGGGATTGTTTAACACGGGCACACGTCAGCACAGACAGTCGCAGACACACATCAACTCAGACAGACAGACAGACACACTAACACATGCTAGAGGAAGGATTGTTTAACGCAGGCACGCGTCGGCACATACAGCGGCAGACACACGTCAACACACACACACAGACAGACGGACAGACACACTAACAGTGACAGACACATCAGCCCAGTCACACACCAACACAGACAGCTTGATTTATTTTTAGGAAAAGCTAATTTATGGTGTGTGTGTGTGTGTGTGTGTGTGTGTGTGTGTGCGTGCGTGCGTGCGTGCGTGCGTGCGTTGTGTGTGTGTGTGTGTGTGTGTGTGTGTGTGGTCATAACGTGCAGTGGATGGCAGCGTTCCTGTAGAGGAACGGGAACAGAGGACGTCGGTGCGCCAGAAATACATCGGACGACCTGATAGTGCCCACCTGAACACCTACCTTGACCCTTTCGTAAGTCTCTCCCCCCCCCCCCCCCTCTCTCTCTTCGCCCTCCCCACCCCCCTCCCCCTCAGTAGACTTGATACGAGTCTTTGATATGATTACTAAACCGGTAAATGCACGTATGTGTGCACGCGCGCGCGCGCGCGTGTGTGTATGTGACCACGTGTGCAGGAATGTGTGTCTATGCAGGCATACAAACATTCCTGTCTTGGTGTGTTGGCCTATACGTATTAGCGTAAGTGCGTGTGTGTACGCATGTGTGTGTGTGTTTGGGATGGGGATGGGGGAAAGGGGGGGGGGGGGGGGGGGTAGGCAGGGGCGATGGGGCAGGTGTCTTTCAAATTTCGATGCATGCATGCGCGCTTGACCAAGCGCAACAACCAATGCACGCATGACCTCATCTGTGTGTGTCAACATCGCTCAGTGCACGTGATTACTGTGGAAACTGTCAGGACTGTGCGTGTGTGTGTGCGTGCGTGTGTGTGTGTGTGTGTGTGGTGTGGGCGCGCGCGCGCCATCCTAGCATGTGATGAACGTCCACAGCATGCTGTGTTGTGTGCGCAGGGTGTGAGGGGCAATCTGGACTGCCGATCTGCGCAAGCTGCCGAGGCCTGGCTGAAAATTGCCGACGATAAAGGTAAGGTATGACTACGTCACAGTGATAAACACCCATTCCGTTCAAAGCAGGGACCAGCTCAGGGAATACTACATGGGGAGAGGGATAGAGAGGCGAGGGGCGGCTGAAAATAGCCGACGATAAAGGTAAGGTATGACTACGTCACAGTGCTAAACACCCGTTTTGTTCAAAGCAGGGACCAGCTCAGGGTATATTACAGGGGAGGGATGGAGAGGTGAGGGATGGCGGGTACAGGGGGAAGGGGAGATTACTGGAGATCTGCTGTACTCGCGGGGAGGAGGTGGAGGGAGCAGCCAGCGACGGTGGGGGGAGGGGAGCGGAGGGGGAGGGGCGACACTGTAGAATGAGCTGATAAGGTTCACTATTAGCAGAAAACTTTCAGTCTGAGGCTGGCAGGGATACCACACTGCATTGTCCCCTGGACACTTACGGGCAACGTCTACTTGGTTTACTTCGGGGAGTCCCCCCCCCCTTCTCTCTCTCAATATGTTTTTGTGCGCGCATGCACGCGCACGTGTGTGAGTGTGTGTGTTGTTGTTGTTGTTGTTGTATTGTCACTTGTTTACGTTCGGGAGATAAAATGTACAGATCTGGGAGATCAATCAAGATAAATGCCAGACCTTTTATTTTTTTCTCTTTTCATTTTGCCCAGAACTGATAGCGTTCATAAAATGTCAACTTGAATGTGTGAAATTCTAGCGTACCTATGATTTTTTGCATGCAGCATCGTATTTCCTTTACTCTTTCATTTCCATAATGTGTACCTACTGGAAGAAGCAAATATAATCTGTTTTTGCTTCCGTTTTGCTTTTCATGATGGTTTGTGTGTGTGTGTGTGTGTGCGTGTGCGTGTGTGTGTGTGTGACAGACCGGGACAATGTGATGAACGTCGTCCACAAGTACAACACTCAGGAACACGCCCGTGATATGGTACAGTCGTGCTCTTGTCCTCTGTCCATTACAAGCCAAGCCGTCTACTTGGCCGACCCCCTCCCCCACCCCCCCTCTTTCACTCCTGCTCTGTATACGTACATTATGTGCTCAAATGCGTGTGCAGTGTGTGTACGTGTGTGCGTGCGTGCGCGCATACGTGTGTGTGTGTGTGTGTGTGTGTGTACACATTTAAGATTGTATCACTGCTACGCAGCGTGTTCCAAACTGCAGGAGCTGCACAGAAAATAGATCGACACATTGTCCAGAGAGTTGATTTTCAATGTGTGAAGCCATGGTGTCGGACACAAAGGACTTCAATGATCAAAGGAAATGTTAGTTTCGGTCAACAATGGCAGAAGCGATAGTTGAAAGGCGACACGGTTGACGGATGGTGAAACATGAGGTGAAAGGTGGCAAAGTATATGGTCATGTTATGATGTGAAAGGTGATGAGGTGGAAGGTGAAAGATGAAGTTATAATGTGAAAGTTGACTGTGTAAAAGGTGATGAGGTGAAAGGTGACGTTATGATGTGAAAGGTGATGAGGGGAAAGGTGATGAGGTGGAATGTGAAAGATGAAGTTATAATGTGAAAGTTGACTGTGTAAAAGGTGATGAGGTGAAAGGCGACGTTATGATGTGAAAGGTGATGAGGTGAAAGGTGACGTTATGATGTGAAAGGTGATTAAGTGAAAGGTGACGTTATGAGAGAGTTGAAAGGTGATCAGATGAAAGGTGACGTTATGATGTGAAAGGTGATGAGGTGAAAGGTGTTGAGGTGAAAGATGATGTTATGAGTTGAAAGGTGATGAGGTGAAAGGTGACGTCATGAGGTGAAAGGTAATCAAATGAAAGGTGACGTTATGATGTGAAAGGTGATGAGGTGAAGGGTGACGTTATGATGTGAAAGGTGATGAGGTGAAAGGTGTTGAGGTGAAAGATGACGTTATGAGTTGAAAGGTGATGAGGTGAAAGGTGACGTCATGAGGTGAAAGGTGATTAGGTGAAAGGTGACGTGTCTCTAACATTCCTTGCTGTCACCGTCCACAGGCGGCCATGGGCGGATCCAGACCATGCACGGCCTATCCCTCCATACACCGCTGGATGCGATATGCCGGGGCCAAAGGTGAGTGGGGTCAAGGGTGGAGGGGAGTAAAGGGGGAAGGGAGAGGGGAGGGGGCGGGGAGGAGGACTGAAGTGGGCTACCATGCGACGATGAAATTAGAAAGTGGCTGGATCAGATACACTTTGTCACTAAGCACGCGTGTGCGTTGGGAGGGTTGAGGAGTAAGGAGAAGAGAGAAATTGAGGAAGTTACAGAGAGCAGCAGGAGGGTGGGGGGGGGGGGGGGGGGGGGGGGGGGGGAGGAGGGGGGGGTGAGACAAGAGTGGAGTTGAGACAGTGAAGATGAGACAAAGGCGAAGCTTGAATGTGATTTTGACTTACAGCAGTAACACATATTGTGTGACGACTAACTCATTAACAGACTGTGACCTTGACCTAAAGCACTGACACACACAGTGTGACAAACCAGCAGACTATGACCTTGACCTTCAGCTCTGACACAACAGACTGTGACCTTGACCTAAGGCACCGACACAACATCGTTGAGGGCAACCAACAGACTGTGACTTTGACCTAAGGCACTGTCACACTGTGTGACAACCAACAGGCTGTGACCTTGACCTGAAACACTGACACACACTGTGACCTTGACCCAAAGCACTGACACACACAGTGTGTGACGGGCAGGGCAGACTCAGTGGGGAGGATCACTCGGACCTTGGATTCGGACCCCGACAGGGGCAGTTACCCTCCACCCAGACCTGCTCCCACCCTTCTTGCTCTGCGCCGACATGACATCGCCGCCACCAGCAACGTTCACTTCAAGCGCCCCAAGCCCAGCCGGGGAGACTTCCTGATGCATCCCGACTGGCCTCCCTCCATCCCCCACCACAGACTCCCCTGAGATCCCCACATCTCACAGGATTCTCTCAGATCCCCACACCACACAGGATTTTCCCTCAGATCCCAACATCTCACAGGATTTTCCCTCAGATCCCCACACCACACAGGATTCCCTCAGATCCCCATGACTCACAGGATTTTCCCTCAGATCTCCACACCACACAGGATTCCCTCAGGTCCCCGCGACTCACAAGATTTTCTCTCAGATCTCCACACCACACAGGATTCCCTCAGGTCCCCACGACTCACAGAATTTTCCCTCAGATCCCCACACCACGCAGGATTCCCCCAGATCCCATCAGCACACAGGTTTCCCTCAGATCCCCACGCCATTCAGGATTCCCAGAGATCCTCACACCACACAGGATTCCCTTAGATCCACACACAACACAGGATTCCCTCAAATCCCCACACCACAGGATTCCCACAGATCCCCACACCACACAGGATTACCTCAGATCCCCACACCACACAGGATTACCTCAGATCCCCACCCCAAACAGGATTACCTCAGATCCCCACACCACACAGGATTCCCTCAGATCCCCACACTACACAGGATTCCCTAAAGAAATCCCCTACATTCTCAGGATCCCCTTACGGGATCCCCTTGCCACGAAGGATCCTGGAAGGACATCAGTTCTCATTATTGTCTTGAGGGCATCATTTACATAGGATCTCATCAAAGCATCGTTTACCGTGGATCTCTTAAAGGCATCATGCATATTGCTACTGCTTTTCCCCTTTGTTCCAACACTCCAGTAACAAGAACAGCTGTTCCTTTCCTCTTTCTGTTTAATCCTCCAGGAACAAGAACAACTGTTCCTTTCTTCTCTGTTTATACTCCAGTGACAAAAACAGCTGTTCCTTTCCTCTGCTTAACACTCCAGTGACAAGAACAGCTGTTCCTTTCTTCTGTTTAACACTCCAGTGACAAGAATAGCTGTTCCTTTCTTCTCTGTTTAATCCTCCAGTAACAAGAACAGCTGTTCCTTTCCTCTCTCTGTTTAACATTCCAGTAACAAGAACAGCTGTTCCTTTCCTCTCTCTCTGTTTAACATTCCAGTAACAAGAACAGTTGTTTCTGTCTTCTCTCTGTAAAATGGTCTGGCAACAACAATAACTGTTCCTGCCCTCTCTCTGTCTAACACTCCAGTAACAAGAACAGCTGTTCCTTTCCTCTCTCTCTCTATTCATACACCACAGTGCATCTTCAGCACATGCAACAGGGCCAACCTCCTGTCTGACTGCACGTTGCTGCCTTCTTTCTCTTTCCGCATTAGCGTAATCCACAGTTCAGTATTCTTTGAACTAAAAGGAGCACAACACGGTGACGGTGATGACAATGATGGGGATGGTTAGCTTTGTAGTTGTATGTGATAAGTTATGCTTTTGCTGCAGTACAGAATAATGAAAAGGTTGATTCTTGACTGGCCAAACTGCATTCTTTTTTGACTGCATATATATATATATATATATATATATCCATATATATAATTATATTTGAAGCTGAAGATATCATCAATCCACAATAATGCCATAATTTTCAAACAAAAAAGTTACTGACATGTTTTTGTGACTGTTCACTTGTCAGTATTGATTTATTAATTCATTATTTATGTACTGAACTGCAGCATGAGCTGAGTGTTGCGATTTGCAGACGTGATTTTATCACAGCATTCTATTTTCCATAGAAATTGGTGACAGTGATACCATTGGTGTAGATTTGTACAACTAAGCATTATGACAGCATTGTAAATAACTGTGATAAACATGAATTTACTTAATATTTTTGATGACGAATCTTTTTGCGTTTGATTTCCACTTTAAACATGAAAATGAATATCATGCACTTTTCTACCTCTCCCTTTCTCCTCTATCTTTCCCATTGTCTCCTGCTTTCCGACTCCCCTCATTCCCACCCCTCCCCCCTCCACTGACATTCTCTGCACCATATAATTAGTATGGACTGATCCAGAAGTGTGTATTGTGTGCATAGGAATGGAATCGGTACGTTCAGATGTTCTGTATTTGTAGGATTTTTCAGTTGGCATCATATTTTTACCAACATCAGGTAATATTATTGTAGATGCTTTTAACCTGAAATAAATTATTAAATGACTGTCATGTGACTGTTTGTTTCCACATGCACAGTACTATCAATGAGAGAGAGAGAGAGAGAGGAGAGAGAGAGAGAGAGAGAGAGAGAGAGAGAGAGAGAGACAGAGAGAGAGAGAGTGTGAGAGAAAGAAGAGAGAGATATATGTAACATCAAACATGTCATACCTAACATTTCAAATAACCTGAAACACATCATTCCAACATAAAAAATATTCGTAGCATCAAACCCAGCATAAAATATATCATGGCTCACATCAAACATACGTACATAGCTGCCATTGCCCAGAGTAATCGTGATGAATCACGAAGAACACTAAGTTTGACAAATTAGTCACGTGAAATCTCTGTACTAAACACTCAGTAATTCGTAGAATTCTCAGTGCCAGAGGACACTGCAGACTTTCTCCTTTCACTGTGTCTGTCAAAGTAGCATGTGACATGTTTGGGTGCTGAAGACAGTAGATGTTTGGTGTCAGCATCTTGATGTCAGTATAATGCTCCAGTCCATTCTTTGTTGTGGCCCCTTCTTCATCAGATGCAGACATGCCTACCCCAACCCATGAAAATCCGATCATGTAAAAATCAGTAACAAACAGCAATTTTTGGAGACTTTCAGGTATGTGCTATATTCTTACAAATCTGACGCTGTGCAGATGTACAAACATGCATGTTTGCACACTCACATCATCAAGCCCACCAAGACCAAAGGAGAATGCACACTATCATGTACAAATTGATGTTTTCCCCTTTCTGTTCTCATAAACAAGGCCACCGTTCATCATATTGATTCCTGAAGGTCTGACAGAGTTAACTTTAGCTGCAGTTTGCTGTGTTTCCAGTGCCTTCTCTTAACTTACAGTTACACACAGTTCTATCTCTTCCTTAGCCTCTTGTGGACTTGTGTACACCTTCTGCTTGGTTTGTCCAATGTACAACAACAAAAAAAGTGCCCATTTTCTTTTTTTCAGTAAAATGAAATCTGCAGTCATACCATCCAGAACAGTTATGGAATTTCACCTTTTTGAGGAAAAAAAAAGGTTATTGGGAGACAGAAGGTAAGACAGTACAGGCTGTTTGTCTTCATCACAGGTTTCAAAAGAATACAAAGGACAATTGCGTCTGTGACAAAGCAATGAGCAATGACTCACAGCATGACAAATCAAGCGTCAGTGGCAGGCAGACTCTAGCACATCATGCACCTCACAGACTGAACTGATCTTCTCCCTCTCCCTCTCTGGCACTCTCTTGCCACACATTGTCAAACGCTGTATGATTCCGATTGTGCAAAATACAAACTAAAACCAAAACAAGAAGAAGAAGGTCACTCTATGACTTTTGCTGTAGAATTTTTTTTTTTTTTGATTGCAGCATTAAATTTCTGAGCACAACATATTTTTTTTAAATTGTAGTTTAGCATTCTTATTAAGCTATACATGACATGCTATAATGTCTGTGTCTCTCTGTGTGTGTGGTCCACTATGTGCATGTCCATCACTTGTGTATGTGGATCAACTAAGGGTACTTGAGCCCACCATACGTATATTAATCGTTGGTATGTGAGGATCTACTAAGGGTATGTGGGTCCATCACACATGTGAGTGTGTGTGCATGTGTGTGTATTTGTGTATGTCCATTACAAACATGTTTAGGTCCAACATGGCTGTGTATGTGGATCTATTATGTATATTGTATGTCTATCAATAACAAATGTGAGTCCACTATGATACTATTGATAGGTTATCTGAGTCAATCATGTTTGGCCATTAAGCGCACGGGTCCAAGTATGAGTGTGTATGAGTGTCAATCATGTTTATGTCGTTATGCACGTGTGTGTGGGCTGACTATGGAAGTGTATGTGGGTCCTTCATACATGTCTATTATGGATGCATGTAAAATCTGAAACATGGCACATCCATACACAAAGCAAGTGAGTGCAGGCAATCTGGGGAAGGGGGGGGGGGGGGGGGGGGGGGGGGGCAGGGAGGGACTAAAAATCACACACACACAGTGAGACACACACAGTGAGGCCACACACACACACACACACACACACACACACACAGTGAGGCACACACACACACACACACTCGTCTATACAAGATGAGCACACACAAACACCAGACTGCATGCTGGGCAAAGTTTTTCTTCCTCCACAACACCATAGAGCTCTACACAGGGAATCATCCCTGCGGAATGTCCTCTTGCACATACCCATGTCACAATTGTCTTTTCCTTGTCACACAAGCTTCACATTGCTGAGATTGTTTCAGCAGAGAACAAAGAGAGAAACAAAATGTGTCAAAGGACAACAGTTAGACAGCAATCCACACACAACAAATGAAAAGTAAAGTCTCATCAAAAAACTGAATATAGGAGGTAAACAACCATACAAACACTAAACATAAACAGTCATCCCTACATTGATAACAAAATTTAAACTGCCATCCAAACACTAAAAGGCAAACAGCCATTAAAAAAACCTCTACAAACTGAAGTTAAGCAGGTGTTAAAAAACTATAAATAAAAGGTAAACAGCCATCTAAACACTAAAAAAAAAAGGTAATCTGCCATCCACACACAACATATAAATGATAAAACAGCTGTACACACATTTCAAAGAGCAGTAAATAGTCATCCACATTCTACAAATAAACAGCCAGTCAATCACTACAAATAAACAGTCAACAGCCATCCACACACCACAAATAAACAATAACCAGCTGTACACACATTACAAATAAACGTTTAACAGCTGCACCCACTCTACAAATAAAAGGTAAACAGCCATCCATACACTACAAATAAACAGTAAACAGCTATCCACACACTACAAATATACAGTAAACAGCCATCCACACACTACAAATATACAGTAAACAGCTGTACACACACTGCAAAGAAACAGTCAGCCATCCACACACTACAAAAAAACAGTAAACAGCTATCCGTATACAACAAATAAACAGTAAACAGCTGTACACACACTACAAATAAACAGTAAGCAGCCATCTGTACACTACAAATAAACAGTCAACAGCCATCCACACACCACAAATAAACAGTCAACAGCCATCCACACACTACAAATAAACAGTAAACAGTCATACACACACTACAAATAAACAGTTAAGAGCCATCCACACACTACAAATAAACAGTAAACAGCCATCCACACACCACAAATAAACAGTCAACAGCCATCCACACACTACAAATAAACAGTCAACAGCCATCCACACACTACAAATAAACAGTAAACAGTCATACACACGCTACAAATAAACAGTTAAGAGCCATCCACACACTACAAATAAACAGTCAACAGCCATCCACACACTACAAATAAACAGTAAACAGTCATACACACACTACAAATAAACAGTTAAGAGCCATCCACACACTACAAATAAACAGTAAACAGCCATCCACACACTACAAATAAACAGTAAACAGCCATCCACACACTACAAATAAACAGTAAACAGCCATCCACACACTACAAATAAACAGTCAACAGCCATCCACATATTACAAATAAACAGTAAACAGTCATACACACACTACAAATAAACAGTCAACAGCCATCCACACACTACAAATAAACAGTAAACAGCTATCCGTATACAACAAATAAACAGTAAACAGCTGTACACACACTACAAATAAACAGTAAGTAGCCATCTATACACTACAAATAAACAGTAAACAGCAATCCACACAGTGCAAATAAATAGTAAGCAGTCATACACACACTACAAATAAACACTAAACAGCCACTCTGAAACTGGAAATGAAAGGAATGTGTGCCTGCCTTCAATGTTGACAGTGTTGGCTTGAGGTGTGACAAAGACACTGGGCAGAAAATACAGACACTCAAGGCTGAGCTGCAGGCTACAGAAAGGCATGCCCCCACTCCAGCGTTCTCCCCCGCACCGAACAAATGCAAGCAGCATTGGGTTGATCAGAATCATCTCCCTTGCGGCGAGATTAACACAAGTTACAGAAAGAAGAGAACCACTGAATCAATGCCCTGATCAAAACCATCCTACTGACTTGTTTCGTAATATCCACTAAATCCATACTGTTTTCACACGACACCTCCCAGCTCAGTTCAAATAACACAACACATACCAATTCGGTTCAAATATTTAACAGGCAGTCCAAAAATGTTCAGACTGACAAAGAGGAAAATGGGTGTTCAGTGACAGCTCATACTATAATACAAACATCCTCTATATGCAGGTCACTTTGTCAGGAATGGACAGGGAGACAGGGAGGTTGAAGGGGACGGTGGGAAGGGGGTTGGGGATAGGGAGGTGGCGGGCTGGGGGAGAGAGGAAGTTGGGGAGTTATGGGTGATGGCCTTAGGGATGGAAGGTGGGGTGTCAGCTGTTGGCGTCCTCTTCCACCTCCCCCACAGAGAAGTGTGGGGTGGGGTTGGTGTGAGGGTGGAGGAGCGTCTGTTGCTGGGAGGCCTGGATCATCAGCTGTCGGTGCTGCAGGAACTGGATCACCTGGGGCGACCGCATCAGGGCCTGCACATCACCATCAGAGTCTGTCACCACCATCATCAGCCCACAGATCAATGTCTATTTCATCAGCAGCAACCACTCCATCACAGTCCCAACTGGATCACACTAAAAAAAAAGGGGCAACAACCAGAGCCTGCGCATCACCATCAGGGTCTCTTACCACAACCACCATCTCCACCAGTGTCTCCAACATCATCAACAACCACCTTATCACTGTGAGGTACATCATCCACAATTCATTCCCGTCAGCGTCTATCACAGCAGTTATTACTTCATCAGTGTCTGTGAATTCATCAACAACCATCCCCATCAGTGTCTGTGACATCATCAATAACCATCCCCATCAGTGTCTGTGACATCATCAATAACCATCCCCATCAGTGTCTGTGACATCATCAATAACCATCCCCATCAGTGTCTGTGACATCATCAATAACCATCCCCATCAGTGTCTGTGACATCATCAATAACCATCCCCATCAGTGTCTGTATCATCATCAAAAATCATGCAGGAGTCTTACAGTTACAGCCACCTGGTAGTCATCCAGGTATGTCTTACAGCCATTCAGCAGTCTCCCAGGTGTGTCTTACGGCCATTCAGCAGTCTCCCAGGTGTGTCTTACAGCCATTCAGCAGTCATCCAGGTGTGTCTTACAGCCATTCGGCAGTCATCCAGGTGTCTCTCAGGGTTTCTACAGACTCCCAAGAACAAAATTCAAGGAGTTTTCATAGAGATTTTGTTAAATTCAAGGCTACAAATTACAATACGTGTTTAAAAATTGACAAATAATTTCCCTTGGTTAAACAGCAGATGACAATCTGGGATCGTGACAATGTTGTAAAAGTTTGTTTTTAAATAATTTTTCATCAACCTGAATGCACAAAAATCAAACTGCCAATTTTTTTGGCCACATTAAAAAATTTTGAAGGCGATGGCTTGATTTTCAAAGGTTTTCAAGGAGGTTTGGACAACAGAATCACATTTTATTGATTTTCAAGGGTTTTCATGGCTTTGAATTTTGCTCTCATAATTCAAGGAGTTTCAAGAAGCGTACGAATCCTGTCTCTTGCATCCATTCAGCAGTCACCCATGTGTGTCTTACAGCCATTCAGCAGTTATTCAGGTGTGTCTAACAGCCATTCAGCAATCATCCAGGTGTCTCTTGCATCCATTCAGCAGTCACCCAAGTGTGTCTTAGAGCCATTCAGCAGTCACCCAGGTGTCTTACAGCCATTCAGCAATCACCTAGGTGTGTCTCAGCAGTCACCCAGGTGTGTCTTACAGCCATTCAGCAGTCACTCAGGTGTGTCTTACCATGCGTTTCTCGGCCAGGACCTCCTCCAGCAGACTGCCCTGCACCGGCCCCTCCCCCTCCCCACCTGCCCACAGACTGCTCTCCCTGCCGGAACACTCCGTCACCTGCAACCACGTCAGGCCATCAACGTCACTATCATTGGTGGAGATGCACCGAAAATGGTACAGTGCTAAACCTAATACGTGTAGACACACTGTAAAAATGTAGTCTTTTCCTAGATATAACATAAAATTACCTGTATAAGAACACACCACCATCTTCTGAAACAGATCTACATTTAAGGTAAGAAGAGAATCTCAACCACTTGGGGCCTGCACAGGCAGGTGAAAAGAATTCCTGAGCTCTTCAACTGTTCTAGGAGGAGGAAAAAAGTGAACTTCATAAGGCTTATAATTCCTGACTTCCAGAGTCCAACATCTATGTGGGTAAGACGTTAGACATGTGGCAACTTGACCTTCAGAATCCAGTTGTCCATGAAGCGCAGGTTCGAACCAAGGCAGCTTTCACACACACACACACACACACATACACACACACACACACACACACACACACACACACCACAATTTCCAATGCGAGCAGATGAATCCACTCTCATAACTGTAGGTCTACTCTAACTTGGTCTAAGACTAATGACTGTGTGCTGCAACTTGTGCCTTTTTGATGCGAATGGTATGACATGGTGACACTTGCAATTGTATACCCAGGTACCATGAAGCAAGATTTTCAATCCACACTGCACTTGGTCTACAGCAGTGGCCAATGACATTGGGCAAATATTCGAACTTGACCAATTCTGTTTGACTGTAGGAAAAATATTTCAAAATTTTCTTTCTATATTTTTCGGGTGCCGAAGTTGTCAGCTGCTGTTGTAACAACACACTGACTGAACAAGGGCGATCTGCCTCTGTTATGCTGTGAGTGTTAAGAGATTTTTGGCCTTTTCCCAAGTTCATAACGCATGTTCAAGCAGACTGGGAGGATGCCTGTTTAGCAATAAACTATAAAGTGTTCACTGATCTAGCCTATTATTTTTGCCAAAGAGGTATGATCTTTCAGAGTGTTGTTCTCTTTTGAGCTTTTTTTGTAATTCATTGAGCCTGTTTCACCAGAATGGACTGATCTATGATTTTGACTCTGACTCTGTGTGTGTGAGCCAAATAATAAAAGAATTTCTAATGTTTAATTACTTTTAATGCTCCAATCATACAGCAAATTAAAAGCTAAAAGATCTCTGATGCACTGCTTAAAATTACGTCACATAAATGTTTGGCACAAGGCGCTGGCTTGCTTCTCTTCTGCTGAGACTGAGCACTTTGTGTGAAGACTCGTGTAAGGCTTGCCAACTCATGCCAGCAATGCCTGTTTCATACACACTACACTGCAGCTCTCCACCCTCTTCTTTTTCCAGAATTCAGCTGGTTGACTTTTCTCTTGTTTTTAGTTAAGTATTGATACTACTGA
Source organism: Conus ventricosus (assembly GCA_018398815.1). Lineage (NCBI taxonomy): Eukaryota > Metazoa > Mollusca > Gastropoda > Neogastropoda > Conidae > Conus > Conus ventricosus. Next base: position 67,310,472 of record CM031601.1, read on the forward strand.
AGTGTTCGTTTTGATGTTGTTATAATCATGCTTTCATAAACCTATTGTGATCTACAATTCATACCAAGAATTGAAAAAAAAAGGTGACAATAGTATGTTCTATTACTCAGAACTTGACCAAAAAAAAATGACAATAGTATGTTCTATTACTTTCAAGAGCTACAGAGCTGTGGCCACATATTTACACTTCAGGAAGTTGGATCACAAAGTGACGTATTAGCTCACGCTACCTTGCATGGTCTCAAGTCAGAGTACACTTCACCTTAGTGAAAATACAGTCGAATGATTGATACCATAAAGTGTGCAATTAAATGCCTGTGTTTTGAACAGGTGGACAGAGACACTCAGCACTATGGACCTAGGTTTGGCTTAAAATGCCCGCTATTACAGCTAAAACTATTTAAGGAGAATACTATGATACATACACATTGAACATTTGTTTCTGTACTCCTGCAAGATTTGATCAGTCCAGCAAATAATACTTTGTATTTACTGTGAAGTCTTAAATTGTTACTGACAACTATTTGTGAAGTGCAGAGCAGTGCAGAGCAGTGCAGTGCAGTGTGTGTGTGTGTGTGTGTGTGTGTGTGTGTGTGTGTGTGTGTGTGTGTGTTGTGAGGTGTGTGTGTGTGTGTGTGTGTGTGTGTGTGTGTGTGTGTGTGTGTGAGGTGTGTGTATGTGTGTGTGCGTGTGTGTGTGTTTGAGACAGACAGAGAATGTGTGTGTGTGTGTGAGATTCATGACCTTTGTCCATGCATCAGAGAGACTGTGATACAACATACAGTTGTGTCTCTCAGTCTTCTTGTGTCTCCCTCTCTTTTATGTGTGTGAAAAGAGATTGAGAGGGAGAGCTTGAGAGAGTGTGAGACTGAGAGAGAGGTTCTGCAGCTTTACAGGTCTGTCCTTGCAAAGTAAACCAAAAGTCACCACATGAAAAGTCCAGACTTCATACCAACAGAATGGTATACATTGGTACAACAGGCTTCTCTTCGTATCAATTAACAGAATGGAGTATACACTGGTACACCAGATTTCTCCTCAAACCCACAAAGACACACACATGCGCACACACACACACACACACACAAACCACACACACACAATCACACACACACACGCACACACAGAAGACTCAAACCCAAGACCTGTTACATGACTCCACCTCCCCCCACCCTCTCCTGTCATTCTGCTGACCAGGCCCCAGCACTTACACTCTTCCTGCCACTGGTCTCTGGCTCTTCAGACGGCGTTGCTCTTGCCCGCTTCTTCCGACCGGCGCTGGGCTGCTGGCCCCCGCTGCTCTCCGACCCCTCTTCAGCCGCCAAAGCAGGCGCCGTCTTGGAGGAGGAGCTCTTCTTGCCCTGCCCTCCCTTGGCTCTGGGCTCCGGGGTGGGCGACGACATCACCTCTTTCTTAATGCTGGGAGTCCTGTCACTGCCAGAGGCAGACTTGGGAGTGATGTCCCCTGCCGGCTCTTCAGGGAAAGAGGGTGAGGAAGACATGGTGCACAGCTTGATGCTCGGTTTACAGTCTTCTGTGAACAAGTGTAATGCTTTGGTGCTGTTTACAGTCTCTTCTGATAAAGTTCAAAGAGACTGACTGGTCCTGCAGTTAGTTCACTTTCCTCACTCCACGGCACGCTGGGCTGAAGTTCGTTGCATTCAAAGAACACCAGCCTCCACACAGCAACGAAGATCATTAGAAACACACAGCCTGTTCATGACTTCTGCCACAACTTTTCTCCTTATTTTATGAGACAATTACAGAAAAGAAAAAAAAGAACACAGTTCTGAAAACAAAAAAAAAACGCCCACCAAGTTTCAATGATGGCCTGATATCCTCATCCCACCACAAAACCAAATTATGGACTTGGGTCAAATACAGTCAGGGGTTCCCCCAATGTCTTGACTTGCAGATGAATGACTCATGGTCAAATACAGTCAGGGGTTCCCCCAATGTCTAGACTTGCAGGTGAATGACTCATGGTCAAATACAGTCAGGGGTAAATCCGTTGTGCTTCACTGCGTTACAGGCCAGACTGGTTGAAGCATAAGGTGGTAGGTGGGTGGAGCAGCGTTTGTGATATATGGACAGAGGCTGGAATGACTGGCCTCTGTAATCCCACACACATGACATGACTTTAGTTGGCTTATCATCAACAACTGGACTCAGTAGACTGATATACTGCACATACACACACACACATACACACACACACACACATGCACGCGCACACTAACACACACACACATACAATCACACACACAATTACACACACACATACAATCACAAACACAATCACACACACACACACACACACACACACACACACACACACACACACACACATACGCGCACACACACACTTACACACACACACACACACAAACACACACCCATGCATACACACACACACACACACACACACACACACACACACAAACCAATAAAACTATAAACTTAAGTATTCACTCCGTTATCACACAGGGGTGATGATGAACTCTCTCAGTCTCACAGTCAATACAAAAAAATTCATGACAAACTATTACATCAGCTCTGCTTAGTGACATGTATGCAGTCATATTGCAAAATTTCATAACATTTCCCCCTAAAGACATCTATCCTATTTTGGGTTGTCTGACCTGTGAATATTGCGCAGGAGAATTGAAGCAGGTCTTCAGGTCCACATTTCTACTGAACTTCACATCTTTATTCAAGACAAAATAAAATTCCGTTACCCTCCTCTCTGTCCTACCCTACCCTGTCTCCCCCATCTATACACACATTCCTCCATCCTCACCCCGTCCCATCCCTCTCCTCTTCCCCCTGCCTACAATTGTAAAAGTAGTGCCAGCAGCATGTCCATCAAGATGACATTCATTAGACAGGGTTAGTTCACAAAAGAGGGCACAAAATGTACTTCTACCTCCTAATCAGACTAAATTTCCTATATGAATGAATACCAAACACTGCATACACAATTACTCATTTGTGCACAATCCTGACCTTATAAAAGAGAATGGCTATTGTTCTGATCAATAAATGCAGATCTACTGAGCATATTCACAGCGTCTCTAAAGACTTCAAAAGTTCAGGAGTTAGGCAGAATTTACTGAACATAATGACATTGTTGGAAGGGTTTAACAATCACAGTATGCACAGTATCTCCAAAATACTTTTAAAAAAATTCAGGAGATAGTTGTGTTTTTTTTAATCCATATTGGAATATTTAGTTCACTTGCAACAGTTTTCTCTCTCTTTTTTTCTCTCCCTCTCTTTCCATATTTTTTCTTCTTTTTTTTTTCTATTTCTTTCTTTCAGTACAGGGGACAACATCAAATTTACAAACCTTGACAAAATTGCATCAATTTTTTAAAACTTTCAAAGCCCTAAAAATGGCATCAAACTTTTCAAACACTTTTAATGATTGTATGGACCCACTATACTAGAAATAGGACACATCCAACAATGTATGACTAGTCTGTGAGGACAGAGTCCGGTGTCAAGTGACAGATGACACACAAAAACACCCACAGAACTACACACTTCACGACAGTGTCAGGTGAAAGACGACACCCACAATAACACCCACAGGTTTACACACCTCACGATAGTGTCAGGTGAAAGATGGCACACACATAACATCCAAAGGTTTATACACCTGCGGACAGTATCAGGTGAAAGGTGACACACACAATAACACTCACAGGTCTACATTAGTACATACCTCAGGACAGTCTCAGGTGAAATATGACACACACAATAACATCCACAGGTCTACACACTTCAGTATCAGGTGTCAGGTGATAGACAACACCCACAACAACACCCACAGGTCTGCACACCTCACGATAGTGTCAGGTGAAAGACGACTCACACAATAACGCCCACAGTCTACACACTTCACGACAGTGTCAGGCAAAAGATGACACACAAAATAACACCCACAGGCCTACATACCTCATGACAGTGTCAGGTTTCAGAAAGAAGATGACACACACAATAATACCCACAAGTCTACACACCCCAGGACAGTATCAGGTGAAAGATGACACACACTGTAACACCCACAGGTCTACACATCTCAGGACAGTGTCAGGTGAAAGACAACCACACAATAACACCCACAGGTCTACACATCTTAGGACAGTGTGAGATGAAAGACAACACCCACAATAACACCCACAGGTCTACACATCTCACGACAGAGTCACATGAAAGATGACACACACAATAACAGTATTAACACCCACAGGTCTACACATCTCAGGACAGTGTCAGATGAAAGATGACACACACAATAAAATCTAGAGATCTACACACCTCACTAAGCGTTATGTGAAAGATGATACACACAATAACACCCACAGGTCTACACACCTCACGACAGAGTCAGGTGAAAAATGACTCACACAGTAACACCCACAGGTCAACACACCTCAGGACAGAGTCAGGTGACAGGTGAAAGATGACACACACAATAACACCCACAGGTCTACACTTGTACACACCTCAGGACAGTGTCAGGTGAAAGGCATGTATACACTTGAACACCCACAGGTCTACACACCTCAGGACAGTGTCAGGTGAAAGATGACACACACAGCTACACTAAAAAGGCCTACACACCTCAGGACAGCGTCAGGTGTAAGGTGACAGGGACACACAGTGACACAAAAAGGTCTACACACCTCAGGCTAGAGCCAGCTCTTTCTTTGCAGGAGGAACACACTCCTCGGACTCTAGGAAATCATCCTGAAAACATGATCACATCAAACATGAAATAAATGACTAAAAATGCTATATTTGCAGACAAAATCAAGGAAACCTTTCTGAAAACAGACCCTCATTTAAAACATTCAATCCAAACACCACAATGGCACACAAAGCAAACAGTCTCAGTGTGCAGCAATGTTCCATGCCCTCTGTAGGTCTGGCCACTACTGGATGATCCACAAACAAATTTTCATATACTATTTCAGTCTTGACATAACACTGGAAGTCAGATGGCTAAGCGCACCTCCTCACTCATGTGACAGTGACTGGAACCAATCTGTTTCAGTTCCACTGCTTCCAGAAGAAATGTGGCAGAACAGGCCTTGCTCCAAACAGTGACAATTCTCTTCTCTTTCCCTCTGGGGTGCTTATGTAGTGCCTATCCTCAGTCAGATTCAGTAAGTTTGAGACGAAGTTCTAAGCGCTTTACAATCCATTATCTTGTTTACAGAACAGGCTGCCTACATGGTGACAGAAGAGCTGCCTGCTGGTACTACATTCCGTCATTTTCTATGCCATTCAGCTGAACATCAGTCACTCAGTTTTTCATTCATTGCTTTGGTGCATGCTATATATATTTATATCATCCATACCAATGGCCAAACTGGCCTTCTCTTCCGTAACTTGGTGATGGGATTTTTGTTTGAGACAAATGTTATATGTGCGTTCATGCACACAACCTCGGTTTCATCTCATTCAAAAGACTTTTCAGAAATGGAGCCAGAACCAATGTTAACTCCGAAAGAAAAATCCCCCTGTACCGAAAGCACCTGAGATTCAAACCTGCAACCTCAGCATCACACGTCTGGCACTCTACCGACTGAGCTTTTCCAGTACCCTCTCTTTTCAATTGTCATTGATAGTCAGTGTGGTTGACAATAACTTACCACATCATAGATCACCTTGATGATGACAGCCCTGATGTGGCCCTTTGCGGTCGGCTGGGCTATAAGCAACATTATCTTACCTTGATGATGGTTGACAATAACTTATCACATCATGCATCACCTTGATGATCAGTGCAGTTGACAATAACTTACCACATCATAGATCACCTTGATGGTCAGTGTGGTTGACAATAACTTACCACATCATAGATCACCTTGATGATCAGTGAGCAGCTGGGGCAGGTAGCCACATCTTCTCCACTGGCTAACTCCTCCTGCAAACACACACACACACACACACACACACACACACACACACCTTATTAATCAATTAAGCTTTCACTTTACTGGCACTGAATATAATGCACTGGATGATTGTTCTCATCTTTTGCACATTCTCTCATGCTCATTGTTATACACACTGGGCACTGCCATAATCTCAAGTCAATCATATAAAACTTCTCACACATTGTAACAGTTCAAAATAAACATCCTGATTTACAAAGTTCTCTCTTTCAAGCTTTCGCAGTAAAATGAGACTGTAATGTACTACCAAACTTAAGATTTTCTGCAATCCAAAACCTGGTTGGACCGATTGTAATGAATTTCAGAAAGTTAAACTTCAGTTACAACACACATCACAACTGATTTGCTCTTGAAGGTAAATTGTGTGCAGAGCTGACAAAATCATTTCAGGTTCCCAAGTGAGCCTCCAAGTAAACAGGTCCAATCCATAAACAGGACTCCTTTAGTCCATTTTACTTGATGCATATTTAAAGCCAAGATTTTTCACTTTAGTGAGCGTCTGTGTTTGATGTGAAAAACTAAATTCAGTCATACCTTAATCTCACCGGGAAATGTTGAAGTGCTCAATGAAATGGCAGGTAAGCAACAGCCAGTCAAGTCCAACAACCAGTGTTACTTGACGTTCTCAGTTTCTGTCACCTTTTATCACCAGTCACGATCTTTGTTTTGGGGGGATACCTCATCACCTGACCCCAATTCGCACTCAGAGACCTCAGGTATATTCAACTCTTTTTTTTTAATGCAAAATTTAGTAGTAGTTGCAGTAATAGCAGCAGCAATAGTAGTAGTAGTAATAATAATGCGGGAGACCGATTACACATCCTTCCTAGGCATCACAGCCTTTTTAGAGTCCATTCCAATATTGATTTTATTTGCGCTTCGTAAAGTTTTAAAAACACAATTTCATCAAGAAAGAAAAATGTTCTTTTACTTTTCTATCAAAATTTAAAATCTAAATCATGGCCTCAGATTGTGGGCGCTCCCTCGATATTTCTGCGTGAAAGTTTGAAATGGCACATCAAATTTCACACTGAAGTGCCATGATGTCATGTGCCTGCTGTTGCAGTGCTGTGATGGGAATCGGTTATTCGTCTCTCACTCATAATATGAACAATTAAAGCTGACAAGTCGTGCCAGTTAATACCACCAAATTCCATTCTGAAAGGTAAATAATCAGCTTTTGATCGATTTAGAACAAAAGACAAGACCTTTCTCCACATAACTTGAGGATGAACAGAGTAGCATCCCTTTCCTTTATCGCAAATGTGGGCTTTTTATGCACTGCATTCCTTGCAACATGTGACTGACAGGAAAAGAAATGCCACTGATGGTGAAACGGAAACTGGAAGAATCCCACAAGCGTCAAAAGAGACTTCAACAAGAATTTTTTCAAGCAAATCAGAAATTGCACCTCTTCAATACAGAATGATAATAACTCGTCATTCATACAAAATATCTATTCTTTCTCTCTCTTTTTGAATTTTCTCTCATCTATTCACTGACATGTGGCACTCATATTGTGACACATAGTGATAAAGTAACAATAGCAGTACACAACACACAGCTTACGGCAAACACTGATGATACGATGACAGTCACACACACACACACACACACAAACCAGAATAAAACCCTCAGCTACTGCAGAGTGACACACACACACACACGCACGCATGCACGCACGCACACACACACACACACACAATCATGCACACACTTACACACACACACACACACATACACACACACACGTGCACACAGTAACACATGTTGGATCTAGACTTTCATAGTTTACAACGAGGGCCTTTAAGGTGATAAACACAACCAGAGCTAATTCATGGTGCTTAGTATTATATCTAATGATTGGCTAAAATTAAGAGAGACCCCCAGGTTCTGACTTCAGTTTGTCTCATGCCTCTGCTTTTTTCACTGTCACTTTAAGCTGCTAGGGGACATGTGTCCCACAGTGACTGAGAAAAATCTGATGCTCTGTTTATTGATAATTATATGTGTCAATGGATTTATAACATTTATCAAAATTTATTCCAAAGTCCTTCTCATCTAAACAGGAATCAATTTTCTTTCTTTTTTTTTTTCTTCTTTTTTTTTTTTGGTGTGTGTGTGAATTATCCTATTTCATATCATTTTTTTTTTCACAGGATTCTTTTTGCTAGCATGGATAACTTTACATTTTGACATATATGAAAATTAAGATATCATGTATCCAACCACTCCTGCTTTATTTTGAATTTGATGGCAATCCCAAGCATTTCCATACATCTTTATATCATGCATATCATGATTTTGCATGTATTTTTCACGCAGTCCAGGAGGTTAACTATTAATAAAGACTGTGTATAGGTCCAAAAATACTGCCTTGTGGAATACTACTAGGACTTTGACACTGGAACTAGTGGAAGACTTAAGTTAATATCACCCATTCTTACATAGTTACGAGTACCCCAGACCTTTCCTGAAAAGGAAAAAAACTTCTTGCTGTTGTCCTGTTTCAGAGCTTAAAAAAAAATCGTAACTTTTTTCTCACATCACTGAGTGAGATACTTTTTGCACCACTTCATTGCACTTTGTTGTGCTCCTTCTGATGGTGATGTTTATTTTCAGATCTTATGAAATTTTTCTTAGTTTAAGTTAGAAAGAATTACAAAGAATTCAAAATGAGACAATGACTCAATCCTGGGAACCACGAAGGATACACCAGTTGAAACTATGCAATACCTGCTCAACCTTCCTTCAATGCAGACAAGACACAAGTTAGAACAGGTGAAGGCATATTTCAGAGCACTTGAAAATCACCCAAACCCGCTTCATGTGGCAGTCAAGGAAACAAAAGGCACTCGGCTACGATGTGGAAAATCATGGATGGGACAGGCAGAAGACAGTATACAGCTCATGTGCCAGGTAGCAGAACTCAAAGAAATTCATGGGAAAAGTATCCAGACCATTTGAAACATCTCTACCAAATCGCCATCGCTCCAGAACTTTGAGCTAATGGAAGACATTGTCAAGAATGGCCAGAAGGCAAAACCAAGAAATTCAGATGCAGATAGAAGACCTTTGCACAAAAGATACACTGACGGTTCTGTCATCAAAGGTAAGTCAGACTGGGGATACACAGTGAAGCAAAATGGCCAAACTATCCAGGAAGACAATGGTGCACACAGTTTAACAACTTCAAGTCTAACATAACAATGGAGGTAGAAGCAGTGACACAAGCACTCAATTGGCTTTCATCCACAAGCCAGTTTCAAACTCAACAAGCCATGATACTGACTGACTCCAAGAACCTACTTCAGAAAGTGAAAAGTAGAATGGGAAGCCCTGCAGGCTGCTTGGAATGAACTAATGTGCAGCCTTCCATTGGAGAGACTCATATGGGAGTGGTTCTCCAGTACTCGTGACCAAATGTGGGAAAATGACAAAAAAATTATACATCAGGCCTGGAGTATTCTGATACCTGTGTTTGGTAGCTTGATATATGTATTTTCACATTTTGAAAGGAAAATATCAGTATCAACAATGGTGTTTCTGAAAAAAAAGATTTGAATGGGGGGGTGCTGTCAGCTGTGTGATGTGTGCATCGCTGGGACATCACTATATAACTATATAATACATATTATAGTTTAATTCAAATCAGTTTTTGTTACAACTTAACATGTTGAAAGAAAACATGCACATCTAAAAAATGATAATTTGGAATAAAGACAAACTATTTTTAGGAACATAAAACCTGGGACACCGCAGCATACGTAACAGTCCTCAGAGAATTTTTTTTATTATATATCACTAGCCCACAACCAACCATTAACTTTTAAATTAAATTACAAATATATGCTGTAATAATATTTATAAGATACCAGTAGTTGAAATCCTGATGGATCACTCTTTTTAGTGAAATACCATTATTTTTAAAAAAAGTGTTACAGTGTTTTGTGGGACAGCATTGGCAGAAGACAGGCGAAAAGACTCAGCAAAAACAGAAACAGAACACTCATAACACAAAAACTGTTTGTGTTGGCTATTTAATAAAGCAAGATAAAAGAAACAATGATATGTTTTAAAAAATTTTAACAATTCTGATGGCTTTAGAGATGAGGCACAGATGAGCATGTGATAAGACAAATGTTTTCATCAAAGAATAAAATGAGAAACTGTGTATCACACACACACACACACACACACACACACACACACACACACACACACGACAGAGAAAGTGATATAAAAAGAAAAAAAACAAAGGACACAATATGAAAAAAATGCACAAAAAAAATGAATGAGGATTGTCAGTCTTGTTTGAAGTGTCTTTAAAAAAAAAAAAAGGGTTGCATGTGTCACTGTTGGCGCCTCCACAAATGTGACGTCCTCACGAGGCACCCAGTATATTCCATCGTTTGCAGGGAACACATTATGGTGGTTCGCGGCTTTGAGGAACTTGACTTGGATTTCAAGTTCATCTGATTCCAAGACCTGCAACCATTACAAATGAACAAATGTCAACAAATAGAAAATAAAAAGTTAAAACTCTAATAATAGTGATTTAAACAGTTATTACTATGTAGATCTTATTGAGTTTTAATAGAAAGGACACAAAGCTTCTCTAGAAACACCTCTTACCAAAATGGGTAAACAGTATCGTGATCTTGGTGTTTTTCTTGATAGTGACCTCTCAATGAAACAGCATGTCACAAAAACTTGTCAGTTAGCTTACATGGAACTTAAACGAATTGCTGCTATTCGACCCTATCTCACTGAAGACGCCACAAAAACTCTCGTTTCATCCTACATCCTCTCAAGGCTAGATTACTGCAACTGTGTTCTCCTTGGCTGTCCCTCAACTGTCATCCAACCCCTCCAATGTGTACAGAACTCTGCAGCCCGTCTCATTTGCAAATCTCCTAGGACCCAACCCTGCAGCCCTCTCCTGAAAAAGTTGCACTGGCTCCCCGTTGAAGAAAGAATTAAATACAAATGTTGTTGTCTCTGCTTCAAGTTTTTCACTGGCGATGCCCCTGCCTATCTTTCCGATCTCCTTCAAGTATATGTCCCATCACGAACGCTCCGCTCCTCCACCGACACCAGGACCTTCCGCTTTCCCAGTTACCGTCCCCATCGTAAACAGCATGGTGAACGAGCTTTTTCATACGCAGCTCCCAAACTCTGGAATAAACTCCCCTATGACTTAAGACATTCTCAAACCTTTTCTTCCTTCAAAACCTCTCTGAAAACCCACCTTTTCAAACAATATTAAGAAGACAGTTATTACCTGATAGTTGATTGACTCTTGTTTGTCTTTGTGGATCGCTAAATAGTTTGTGATTGTTGCGACTGTCGTGTATTGTGTGTTTATGCGTGAGAGTGTGTGTGCGCGTGGGAGAGAATGGGAGAGAGCCTTTGTTTTTCATTTTCTGAGTCGTTTTTCAATGCATTTTCTTTACATTTAGCAATTTGTATTTTTTTTTCTTTTGCCTTTGTAAAGCGCCTTGTGCCGTGGAAGGCGCTATATAAATCCCCATTATTATTATTATTATTATTATTAACTGATCAAGTCGTCCCATGTTTCACACCTGATGCTTTGGCCTGAAACTTACACATTACCAACTCAAAGAAAGACAGACATATCAAATTATATCAAGATTATGAGAAGTGCATTTAAAACTAGTACCACACATTAGTATTGCTTCTGTCTGATGAATAATGCTATCAATTGCAAATACAGGACATGTGATTTGTAGGACTTACTGTCCCATGAATCATACGCAGCTATAAAATCAATTGTCTTTTATTAAAAATCCAGACTGTGTTTCAAACATTAGATTATATTACTAGAATAATTCAAATACAATCAGGTATCTGAAGTACACATTCACTGTTGAAATATTGCTAACGATCACAAGTAATCATTAAAAATTGCAAGATTTGTGTTTCGTTTGCGCCACGGGGACATCGGCCCGAAACCACGCTTCAAACATTCAGAATGGTTTGCCAGCATGAATGATGAGTATTACTACTTTATACTGTAACAAAATGATATACTAAACAGTGAAGAATATAAAAGAACTTACCTCAGGCACAGATGACCATTCAGAAAGAAGTACTTTGAAGATTTCTTTGCCGAGTTGACTTGCGCCTCGCATGATCTCGTGTGATACACGGACATCGGAAAGGGACATCACGCCTTTAAGGTGCAATTTCTCACTTCCTGTACAGTTCTCTGCGTACTACGTCACTGATATTGGTTTATGTTTACACACTTTACTCCCCCACCGGCCACGGAAACTCGAAGTGCTTTCGTTCGTTCAAAATTCAAATACGAAGTTTCGGTGTTATGTGTGATCCATTTAAGACAGCGTGAAAAGATTTTTCTTTTTCTTTCAAATGAAATAAGTATTTTGATGCAATCTCAATCTAATACGCATCTCTGTAATCCCAGTATCCATTTCTCAAGTGTTTTTTTTTCTCCTTTTTTGAAATTCTCATGATATTTGAATTGACATGTTTTTGAATGTGCATTTGAAGCAACATACTTTTTTATGCATTAATATATTATCCGTATGCTCTTGCTGTAGTGTGGAAAATGTATATGTCAAATGTGTAGGCCTATGATATATATCAGGAGAATTTAAAAAAAAAAAAAAGAAAAAAAAGAAAGTATTTTGATGTAATTTCTTATGTATGTGCCTTTGTAAACTGTTAGTTGCAAATAGTGCTGGAAAAAACATTGTGGCAATCGCGAATGACGAACTTTTGTTGAGCGATTTTTTTGTGGACTTGGGACATCACGTGTGTCACACATAACGCTAAGTTTGGCGTTCTCAAACAGGCACTTTTTGTTAAAACACTTTACTTTAAGTTTCATGCATTGATTTTACGATACTCGAACACAGTTTCTGTGAAATACAAACTGCCCTCAGCACATCTGGAAGGCTCCACACGAATTCAAAGTAGGTAGGTGTCAGCGTTCCCATTTTCAGTCGCCATTTTTTGGCTCTCTAGCAATTTTTTTTCCTTTTAATTGTATAGAAAAAAAAATTGGCAAACCAAATTTTATACATTTGATAGTATAGCCATTTTCCTCAGCAGTGCACTAAATTTTATGAAACAACCATTTCACAGCTTTTAATGGAAATCACTTTTATGACCGACCCCAAATTGTCAACAGTACTGAAGAACTACTCATGGATGTACTGCCCTGGACATGCTGGAGTTAAAGGAAATGAGAGAGCAGACACACTGGCTGGCAAGGCAACGATAAGAACTGGATTACAGCTTGGCCAATCTGATACATTTGACAAGAAATCTGAAGAATCACTAGTTAAGCAAACAAGAGCAAAGCCACTATACCATAGACCATCTTTCACTAGTTTCAGATCTGAACATCAAGAGAGGAAGTGACCACACATCCAGACTTAAGGGAAGAGCAAGAAACACCACCAACCAAACAAACACTGGAATAATCTCAAGGTTAACACTGCAAAGAATCCTAGAGATTGGGGCAAACTCTTACTGGGTCTTTCCAATAACAGACACAAATGACCAAACACACGTCAACTGAGATAAGACTTTGAATCTTTCAGGGCCCCTAGTGCATACTGTACATGTGTGTGCGCTGGTGTGTGTTCATAACTTCATTAGTGGGGTGATGCCAGCGTGTTAATTAGAGAGTCCACGGACGTGAGTGTGCAAGCCTTGGTGTGTGTGTGTGTGTGAGTGCGTGTGTGAGAGAGTGAGTGAGTGGGACTGAGAGAGAGAGAGAGAGAGAGAGAGAGAGAGAGAGTGTGTGTGTGTGTGCGTGTGCGTGTGTGTGTGCATGTGCATGTGTGTGTGTGTGTGTGTGTGTGTGTGTGTGTGTGTGTACGTGTGTGCATGGGGGTATGTGTGAGGAGAGGAGTTACAAGTTGTTCTTACTGTTATATTGTTGTGTGTATATGCGCATGTGTGCATGCACATATATGTTGTACTTGATGGTCTTGTTCTTGTTTTTGATCCTAAGTCATCTTCTGAACATTCACGCATGGAATCACTACACACACACACACACACACACACACACACACAAACACAGCGCACACACAAGCACGTGCACACACACACACACACACACTTAAACATGCACGCGTACGTGCGCTCACTCCTACACACACAGATGCACATGCGTACATGCCCACATACAAAGACACACACAATATATTTACATATATGCAGATATGTGTGTATGCTCACACAAACCCACAAATTACACGCACACACATACACACGCAACCCGCAGGGCAAAAGGAAGAGACGCCGACCTCGCAGCAGCTGGAGGCGAGACACTGAGCCAGAGATAAAGAGGCAGGGGACCAACTGGACAGGCATTCAGCGAGCAGCCCAGAACCGAGTACGATGGCGGAGTGTTGTCAATGGCCTATGCTCACCCTTGAGCTATGGGCCTAAGTAAGTAAGTACATGCACACGCACTTCTGCACATGCACACACACGCGCACATACATGCAGGCACACACATATATACGCATACACACACACACACACACACATACACACATACAGTGATACACACATGCATGTGCGTGCACACACACACACACACATGGGTCCACGCCAACACATCCATGCACACACGTGTACATTCACTACACACACAGTGATCATTTTATGTCCGCGCCTTGCGCCATTGGCGCAAAAAAAAAAAAAAATGACCCATCAAAATCTTAAGCTGTGCGCCGATCGGCGTATCGTTATAAAGTTTCGACACAGAGTGCTGTGCGCTCACAGTCTGTAGACTCCCCAACAAAATTCGTCTGCTACCCAGCGACAGCTAATGCGACGTAAAATGTCATTGGATGAGACTACAATCAGGCGGTCTGGTCTGCCCAATCAGGAGCAATCTTTCGTCTACCCCAGAGCCTCGTTTTGGAGCGCTTTTCACACACGAAAAGTTGTGTGCGCGTCACTGTTTTTCTGTGTGTGTGTGTGTGTGTGTGTGTGTGTGTGTGTTTTCAGTTGTTGTGTGCTTTTTCATCTGTTTGGTTCCGTTTCAGAATGACCCATAAAATTTGGAAATGGCCCATAGAAGTTGGTCACAGTGGGCCATCTGACCCATAGATTTTCAACAAAAAATTATCACTGCACACACATAAAAAAAAGTCAACCAATGTTAGGTCTACAGGCACTCAAGGTCTGACCAGCACATTGGGCTAATGCGTATGTCTGACATCTGCTAAGTCGTAGCCAGGAGATCCCCTTCTTCAATTCTCATCTTAGTTGTTAATTCATTTCTCCATCAGCTTAAAATCATGCATAGTGTGGTCTCAAAACATAGCAGATGTGGTGTAGCGTATAAGGACTAGTCCGCATGCAGTGACGCCTCTTTGATGAAACTGAAACTTCTTTAAGTTGAAGAAGTACCAAGATAAGCCTCGCACCCGAAGCCACTGCGTTTACTTCTTCTTCTTCTTCCATAGAGCGACCACAATCAACATTCTGATTCTTATGTCGCTAAATTGAAGGGGGGCCCACCAGTCAGTGTTCAGTGTTTAAAAAAAAAAAAAAAAAATTTCCCATTAGCATTGCCAGTCTTGCTGCCACCAAGACCCACCATCCAGTCCTCAATGGGTTCTCCTCTCACGAGATCCCTCCACAAACATAGCCAGTCTTGCTGCCACCAAGACACACAACTCTGACTTTTGCCTTTGGAAGTCCCCTCTCACAGGATCCACTCCAGATTTTTACCATTTGAAGTCCCCTCTCACAGGATCCACTCTTCATTTGAGATCTTGCTTTTTTCGTTTTCTTTCCTTTTCTGGTTATTCCCTTCCCAGGCATGGGAATTGGAAAATTCAAAATCAGCTGAAACTAGGGGGGTCCGGGGGCATGCTCCCCTGGAAAAAAATTGAAATTTATGGTAAAATCTGTGCATTCTGTGCACATAATTCCTTTAATTTTAAACAGCAAAGATGTGTATCTTCTGGACTAAAAACAGTGATTACAAAAGTATTCATTCTTTCTTCACGTTCATTCTCTCTGTAATAGACTGTCACTGTCATACCCTGTTATTAATTTAAAATAATAATGACAATTAATATCTTCATGCAAGCAATTTTTTTTTTACCTTCATCTGTTGAATTCAATAAGCACTTGTGGAAAGTGTTGCCTGACAAGTTTGCAACAGTATCCTTGGTGAAAAAAGCAGATAAAAAAAACACAAACCAAACACACACACACACACCTGGTAAACACAAGTTTTTGAAGTCTTCATGTAGTATGGCAGTCCACACTCTGAAAATTGAGTTTAGTGTTTTGCTCAAGGTAGTCTGCAGCAAATACTCCTTTGTTTGATAAGGGGGAAAAAACACTAAAAACACCACTTTGGGCAGTCCACATATCAAAAACTGGGAATTCAATTTCAATGCAGTCTGCAGGAAACAATGCTTGGGGTGGGGGTGGGGAAACAGTTTTGGCATCCATACAATAAAAACTGAAAATACGTGCCGACACGTTCTTTCCTTAACTCTCCTTTCTATTGTACTTCGTGCACAACTGCCACCCACTCCCACCTCCAGGCGTTCACACACGAAGAGTCCTCGAATTTATTGCCTCGTTCAATGATACGCGTCGCCATTGTTCTCTCTTCTCGAGCGAAGAGGAACGCAGAGTAAGCTGAACACACAATGTTCCCGTAGCTTCCGGGCATGCGCGAGACGGTGCACAGGATTTTTCCGACCGCGCGAAAAACTTACTCAGCTGATTTTTTTCCCCGCGGACAGATTTTTTTTTCAACGGACAGAATTTTTTTTCCAGCTGAAATCCGCGAATCCGCGGCCAATTCCCATGCCTGCTTCCCTTTTTTTTTTTAATAATAAAAACCTAGAGATTTCCTCAGCCAATTCATCTCCCCTGGGCCCCCCCCCACCCCCTCATCTCCCTGGCCCCCCCCCCCCCACCCCCGAGCTTATCTCCAGAATGACCCAGGTGAGCCAGGCAGAACCCTTAGGACTAAATTTTAGGTCTATGTATTTACTTTGGTCCTGAATGTTTCCACAGACTCGACTTTACAGTTTGCGGACAGTTTCTGTCAATAACTGATTTATTACGCTTATTTTAACACTTCATTTCATTTTATAAGACGTTTCAATCACATTACGTAAATCTTTTTGTCACATCACGTGACATGTGACGATGACACTGACCAGAAAACAACAAGTCAAACAAACAAAGAAAATGCTCGAAATCGTCGCTCGCTTTCATGTGCCTCTGCCCATTGTTCGGTTTTCCTCACCTTCGTTATTTGAAATCTGTCACCACAGGGACACGGGTAGTAGTATGTCTCCGTTTCATCGTCATATTCCATGTCTTCAATCTCTATTTCGTCGTGAAAGGTAGCCATGACTGATTACTTAATCCCCGCTTTGCAAAATATTGCAACATGTGGAGACGGTCTGCTGAAAATGCGGACATTTTGCCGGAACTCCCTTTTTACCGGAAAACAAATATCGGAGGACTTAAACTGACTTGTCACCAGATCACCAGTAAATAAAGTTTAGTTGACCCAAACTACGATGACTCGCCGTTTATTCTACAACGCCACATTGACTGCTATTATTATTCAGCTATACAGCCACAGATTGCCACAACTCTTACATGGATCAGTTAACCTTTATGATACACTGAGAGCGGGAAAAGTCACCAGAGTTAGGTAGGTATACATTTAATTTAAGGTTGTCCCCCCCCCCCCCCCCCCTTCTGATTATTGGTGGTGGTGGTGGTTATTGCTTTTATTGTTATTTTCAATTATCTTTTGCCTGGCTCTGTGTTAGGCAGTGCTTTGATCAGCATGTTCGTCATGGCGAAAAGCCAAAAGGAGTAGTCTGCTGATAAAACCCACAGACACTAGGCTGGCCTTTTCACCTTCGTTGTCACGTGTCTACAGCCTTTTTACTTCTTGTGAATGTCTACATGCGCAATTTTCAAAGCAACATAGTAATCAGCATGTTGACTGTGGCCGTCTAAAAGATGAAGATGACAAAGCACGTGAAGGCAGTTGCAGTTTTAGTCGACCGCATTGGGACTTATTAGTATTGTCAACAGAGGGGGAAAAAAAGGAAATCACCATTACCAACAGATACAAAACGTTTTACCGCACAAATCTGAGTTAAGATACTCATCACTCAGTTAAGAGCTGATTGGTACATCTTTTTTTCGATCAGTAAACCTGTGCCAGTGTGACACCACCACCACCACCATCACCACCACCACCACTCCCCCCCCCCCCCACCCCCACCCCCCAAAACAAACAAATAAACCTGAGAAACATAGAGATTTAAAAAAAAAATAGGAAAGAAAAGAAAAGAGAAAGAAAACAGGAAAGGAAAAGGGAAGAACTTTATGGGGGGAAAAACAGTTTCATAACTTTCTATCTGTCAACCTCGGGTGATGTCGATGGAGGAAGGACTAGCGCACAGCCCAAACACACTCACCCACTAGTAAAGTCTATAACTTTACTACACATGATCATAGAACGAAACATCAATGCATATGGAATCAAACAAATAAAACATTCTCTCTTTCCTGAACTTCACAAAATCATTTATCTAAAAACATCCTTAACTAACCCGGGTATAAATAGATTTCTACTTTACCTGGCCAGGTGATCTTAACTATTCACGAATCACTGTCTTTTCTTTTCTTTTTTTTTCTTTTCACTGTCACTTTCACAAGCACGACACAACTGCTGGCACTGGTCTTGGTCTGCTGGCGCCTGGTCAGGTTAGACTGCTGGCACTGGCGTTGGTCTGTGGTTCTGCTTGACGAAGTGACGCTGCCAGGTATGAGGTCGAACCCCGGTTAAGGTGGAACAGTGACTATCAACATCGATCTGTTCTCCTTTCTTCCTTCCTGCATTAACGCATGCACTCTCTCTCTCTTTAGTCTGCTCTATCAAATGGACATGGTTGCTTTTCTTTTCTTTTTTTTTCTTTTCTTTCTTTTCCTCTTCATTAGTCAGCAACTCTCTCTCTCCACATCTCTCCCTAGTCCTTCCTCTGCAGACTATCTCCTGCTAATCTCTCAACTTGGTTCTCTTCTCTCCTCCCCTCATCTCTCTGCTTCTCTCTCGAGCAGACCTAGAACCTATTCCTCTCTCTGTCTCTCTCTTCGTTCTTCCTCTGTTCGTTCTTCCTCTCACATTACTTTATCACCTCACTCCGTGTCCAAGGGCCAGTACCATTGGTCAGTATTTTTACCACCTCGTACCCGAAGTTATCTCCCTCTAATTCCATTGGATATTCAAATCATGACAGTCACGCCTACACGCCTTACTCTCTGTGGTGGTCAACTGGTCATTTAATTGATTAGCTTGATTTTCACCCCAACCACCTACTACCTTCTCCCTCTCCCTTTCCGGCGTCGTCGACCTAATGGTGGGCATTGGTCGTAAATTGGCTAGATGAGTCTGGGTAGGCGCCGAGACGTCTGACCAGACCTATCGAGACCTGTCGGTCCAGCCACTCCGACTGTCTACGTGGAAGATTAGGATCAGCCTCTCGCTGTGCTTAATTGGCTGGACCCGCCATATGGGGCTGTCTGCCGGCGCCCAGAGTATTTGCGTTAGAGCTTATGTCCAACCAACCTAGCTGGCGACGGACCACGACTCTGGTTGTGTTTATTTTTGACCGTGACACTATCTATCGTTACATTTTGTCACGTTTACATCGACTTAGGTTAAAAAAAAAAAACATGCCAGTCTAAGGTAAATCCGGATATTGATGAACTTAACGTCGGAGTTGTGCAGATAGATGTTCAGTAGATAGGTCTCTTAGTAACAATAGTATACTTGTTCTTTCTCTATGCGACTGTACCTCTACGGACGCTTGCATAGTCATGTAAAAACAAAGAAAGAATTAAAAAAAAAAGAAGCTCAGTAATGTTAAAGCAGGGAATGGATTGATGAAAAAAAACAACTCAGTAACGTTGGAGCAGGGAACTGCTTGGTGAAAAAAGCTCAGTAACGTTGAATTAGGGAATGGCTTGATGCAACATGCTCAGCACCGTTGGAGCAGGGAACGGCTTGATGAAAATGCTCAGTAACGTTGAAGCAGGGAATGGCTTGATGAAAAAACTTCAAAAGCGTTGGAGCAAGAAATGGCTTGATGAAAAAAGCTCAGTAACGTTCAGGCATGGAACGGCTTGATGAAAAAAAAAAGCTCAGTAACGTTGAAGCATGGAACGGCTTGATGAAAAAAAAGCTCAGTAGCGTTGAAGCATGGAACGGCTTGATGAAAAAAAGGCTCAGTAGCGTTGAAGCATGGAACGGCTTGATGAAAAAAAGCTCAGTAACGTTGGAGCATGGAACGGCTTGATGAAAAAAGCTCAGTAACTTTGGAGCAGGGAACTGCTGAATGAAAAATGCTTAGTAACGTTGGAGCAGGTAACGGATTGAAGAAAAAAAAAAGCTCAGTAACGTTGAAGCATGGAACGGCTTGATGAAAAAAAAGCTCAGTAACGTTGAAGCATGGAACGGCTTGATGAACGTTGGAGCAGGGAATGGCTTGATGAAAAAAAGCTCACTAACGTTGGAGCAGGGAATGGCTTGATGAAAAAATTAATGCTCAGTAACGTTGGAGCAGGGAACGGCTTGATGAAAAAAGGCTAAGTAACATTGGAGCAGGGAATGGATTGATGAAAAATGCTCAGTAACGTTGAAGCAGGGAACAGCTTAATCAAAAATGCTCAGTAACATTGGAGCAGGGAACTGCTTGATGAAAAATGCTCAGTAACATTGGAGCAGGGAACTGCTTGATTAAAAATGCTCAATAACATTGGAGCAGGGAACGGCTTAAAGAAAAAAGGCTCAGTAACGTTGAAACATGGAATGGCTTAATGAAAAATGCTCAGCAAGGTTGGAGCAGGAAATGGATTGATGAAAAATGCCCAGTAACATTGGAGCAGGGAACAGCTTGATGAAAAAAAGCTCTGTAACGTTGGAGCAGGGAACGGCTTGATGAAAAATGCCCAGTAACGTTGGAGCAGGGAACGGCTTGATGAAAAAAGCTCAGTAACGTTGGAGTAGGGAACAGCTTGATGAAAAATGCCCAGTAACGTTGGAGCAGGGAACGGCTTGATGAAAAAAGCTCTGTAACGTTGGAGCAGGGAATGGCTTGATGAAGAATGCCCAGTAACTTTGGAGCAGGGAACGGCTTGATGAAAAATACTCAGTAACGTTGGAGCAGGGAACGGCTTGATTAAAAAAAAAAAAAGCTCCGTAACGTTGAAGCAGAGAACGGCTTGATGAAAAAAAGATCTGTAACGTTGGAGCAGGGAATGGCTTGATGGAAAATGCTCAGTAATGTTAGAGCAGGGAATGGTTTGATGAAAAATGCTCCGTAGTCTTGGAGCAGGGAACAGCTTGGTGTAAAAAGCTCAGTAATGTTGGAGAGGGAAAGGCTTGATGAAAAAAGTTAAATGATGCTGGAGCATGGAATGGATTAAATGAGAAAATAAGCTGGAGCAGGGAATGGCTTAAATGAGAAGCAAGTTGGAGCAGGGAATGGCTTAAATGAGAAAAAAAGTTGGAGCAAAGAATGGCTTAAATGAGAAAAAAAGTTGGAGTAGGGAATGGCTTAAATGAGAAAAAAAAGTTGGAGCAGAGAATGGCGTAAATGAGAAAAATGTTAGAGCATGGAATGGCTTAAATGAGAAAAAAAGTTGGAGCAGGGAATGACTTAAATGAGAAAAGTTTAGTAGTGCTGGAGCAGGGAACAGAATCAATGAGAGAACCTCTATAGTGTTAAAGCATGGAACAGAATAAATGAGAAAAAGATTGGAGCAGGGAATGGCTTAAATAAGAAAAGTTTAGTAGTGCTGGAGCAGGGAACAGTGTAAATCGCAGGGGCGGGAGGAGGGGGGGGGGGGGCTGAATGTTGTTGGAGAAGGGAACGTCTTAAATGATAAAAAGCCAGTAGTGTTGGTGCAGGAAACGGCTTTAATGAGAAAAAGTGCTATTGCAGAGAATGACTTATAACCTGCCGTTGAATCAAGGTTGTCAGGTCGATCCCAAATACACGTGTTTAGTGAGTCAAAAAGCCAAGGTCAGTCACAGCGCTTTCCTTGGTTGAATGATCCATCGGTTGAGCGCACGATGACATCACGTGCAGGCTATTATAGATTGAACAAATGGGACAGGCCTTACCTGTGTGTGTGTGTGTGTGTGTGTGTGTGTGTGTGTGTGTAAGAGAGAGAGAGAGAGAGAGAGAGAGAGAGAGAGAGAGGTTGCCGAAGCAGCATACAAAATCAGCGTGTGTAGGTAGGCTGTCCTGCCCGGCGATTCACCCAAGTTGTCGTCAGTGTGCGTTGCACGCGCGTGCTCGCGCGCATGTGTGAGTTTGTGCGTGTATGTGTGAGTGCGCGCGCGCACGCCCGCGTGCGCATGTGTGTGTGTGTGTGTGTGTGTGTGTGTGTGTGTGTGTGTAAACGTGTATGTGTGTGCGTTGTGATGTGAGGTGTGTGTGTGTGTGTGTGTGTGTATGTGTGTGTGTGTGTGTGTGTATGTGTGTGTGTGTGTGTGTGTGTGTGTGTGTGTGTGTGTGAGTGAGATATCAGCGCAGCCTCAGTCTCCAAGTTGAAAACGGCGTATCCCCAGAGGACAATGGTATCTTTGGTGTTACAGGACGGTCAGAGCACGCGCGCACACACACACACACACACACACACACACACACCGGCGGGTACCGACACACGCTGAGAGACACTGAACAGCAATACTTGCTATATAGGCTACACGCGCGTGCGCGAACGCGCACGTACAGAGAGAGAGAGAGAGAGAGGGAGGTGGAGGGAGAGAAGCTTATATGCACAAGGACGAAGACCGACACACTTCGACAGTCTGTGTGGGTCTGTAAAAAGCGATTCACTCCGCTTGACGAGTCAGTTCCACTTTACAAAAGAAATGGAAGAGAAAACTAGAGGACACTTGTACCCAGTCATCAAATATGTCGACTGGAACGCGTGCACTATGGGTAGTACAAATGCACGTAAGCTTTATTACCGACAGCAGAAGCGGAACAAATGTATTTTGAGTGGCAGAGAGAGAGATAGAGAGAAACTCAACGCGCTTTCGACCGCTCGTTGGCTATCATCTTTATTTACTTCGGCTTCGCAGCGTTGGTTTCATCAGAGACACAGTTAAGTGGACAGTGACCAATAATTTTGTGCTTTCGCCTGTAATCATTCCTCTCCGCCAGTGTGCTGCAGGCCAACTTGTCAGCAGAGGTCGCCTCAACGGATACACACTGTTAGAGGTATGGAAACTTGGTTTCTTCGAGACATTTCCTTCACTTGATATTGTTCCATGGATTTCATGGTGTTGTTTGTCCCATGCCTCCGTGCCCCACTCTTTCCCCCTTTTTCCCTGTCTTTCCTTTTTCAACCTTCCGTACCGGCACATACATATTTTCATGAGTGGAAAGTGTCGAGGTCTCGTTGGATTTTGTCATGCTGTTGGGAAGCACTTTGCGATGCATTCAGATGCATATTAAAACCCCACTCCACCCCGTTTATCTCCACGTGATTTTTTTTTTCTCTCTCCCTGGCTACTCAGTGTGGAGGTGGAGGTATGAGTCATGTGAGTACGTGCGCTTGCACGTGTGCGTGTACGTACGTGTATGTGTGAAGGTGGTGGTATGAGTCATGTCAGTACGTGCGCGCGTACGTGTGTGTGTGTGTGTGTGTGTGTGTGTGTGTGTGTGTGTGTGTGGATCAGGATCAGGATAAATACATGGCTGGAACCTTCCTAGGTTATAGCTGCAACGGAAAGGAGAGAGTAGCACATATTCTTAGGTTTTTTTTTTTTTGTGTGCTAAATCTCTCTTCAGGTAAGTAAAACTTATTTTAAATTTTTGGTGTATTTACATTTAAAACGTTCCGACCCAATGAAACTAATGCCCCAACGGCCATCCCGCGTTCAGCTCAATGGGACCCTGTTGCGGCACTGCATCCACCTATCCTTACAAAGTGCAAGGGTGGCAGCATAGTATTTCTACTGATTGCTGCAGAGAACGCTGCCACAGAGCCTGCCTGGACGACTTGCTCATTCAGTTCATTCCAGTCCATGACGGTCTGCACGAAGAAGAAGCGCTGGTACTGCTCGGTGCTCGACTTTGGAACTAAATATCCATGGCTGTTGTTTGATGTGAATTTTGTGACGATGTTGTTTGTCACGAAGCCATGAAACATTTTTGGATAGACTTTTCTCTTTTCTTTCTTCATTGGTGTTAGAAATTTCTCTGGGCGCAGTGCTGGAAGAAGTTCTTCAATGATCTTATAGAAGGTGACTAGTCTTTGTTGTTTCCTGTGCTCCTGGAGGGGTGGTAACTGGAGTTCAGCCAGCATTCGCGTGACGCAACCCGGGTATCTGGACCTTTGTCACGCTTGATAAATCTTGCTGCTTTTCTTTGGATGCGCTCAAGCTTTTCCTGGTCCTTTGCCAAGTACGGGTCCCACACAGTAGCTCTGCAATCCAGGGCTGCTCGAATCAAGGAGAGGTATGCCAAGCGACGACATTCTGGGGTGCAGCTGCCCAGATGACGGCGTAGGAAACCAAGCGTGGAGCTCGCCCTTTTGCAACGTGCTTTGAACATTTCAAATCTATGGATAGTTCAACACCGACGTACGGGTTTTGTTCCACATGTTTGAGGATCTCATCTTTCAATCTGTACAAGAAAGAGGACTGGTTCATGGACTCTGTGGAGAGGATGTAGCACTTTGATGCATTAAATCTCATTCCCCTGTCTTTGGCCTACCTTTCAAGTTTGTTGAGGTCGTCTTGCAGGGAGATGTGATCCTGCAGTGAGTGAACTTCCAGGTATAAGAGGCAGTCGTCTGCGAATAGTCACACTGTTGAGTTAATGGTGTCAGGGAGGTCATTTATATGGCACAAGAAGAGCAATGGGCCTAATACCGTGCCTTGTGGGACGCCGGACTTCACCGCTGTCTTCTCTGAACTTTCCCCTTCCAGGACGACTTTCATAGTTCTCTTCGTCAGGTAGCTGCTAATCCACTGTAGAACAGGGCCTTTTATCCCGTAGTGTTCTAGCTTGTGTAAGAGCTTGGCATGGGGCACAGTATCGAATGCCTTGCTGAAGTCGAGGATGATGACATCTGACTGAATTCTGGAGTTAAGTGTCTTGTGGAGGTCATCCATGGTGCTAAGTAACTGGGTCTCGCAGGAGAATCCAGATCTGAAACTGGTGTCTGTCGGTCAGGATGTCGTACTTCTCCAAGTGCTCTCGCATGACTTGCTCTCGCATGTGACGGCAGACGATGTGTTCCATTAGTTTGCAGGCTACGGATGTAAGTGACGCTGGCCTGTAGTTTTCCGCTCTATTTCTATCTCCCTTTTTAAAGACGCTGGTTGTATTTGCCGTGAGTCAGTTAGCTGGGAGTGACCCAGTCTGTAGGGAACGGTTAAAGATGCATGTCAGAAGTGTCGCCAGTTCATTAATATTCTGCTGGGTATTCCATCTGGACCACAGGCTTCGGATGCATTTAGGTTCCGCAGGAATTGTTATACACCATCTTTTCTGATGATAAGATGATTTATTCGAGGGTGCGGTGGATCTTTCATTGGCGGTGGTGGAGAGCCACCATCTTGGGTGAATACTGAACAGAACTGCTTCAGGCGGATTTTGGCCTTTGACGCGCTGTCACTAACAAGACTGGTGCCGTCCTTGAGAAGTGCTACGCTGGTGTTGTCTTGTCTACTGGCTCGGACATACCTCCAAAAGGGTTTGCTGTTGTTTTCTTTCATTCCCTTTTCGATCGTATCATTGATGTTCTGCTGTTCAGCTTTACGCATGGCCCGTCGACACTTCTTCTGGCAAAACCTATAGTTGGTCCAATCGTTGTTTTTCTGCGCTTTTCTGTGGAGTCTGTTTTTCCGCTTGATGAGTTTCCGGATATTTCCGTTCATCCATGGAAGGTCGTTTCTGCTACGTCTCAGAACTGACTGTACATACTTCTCAGTAGTAGACATAATTGCTTCTTGGAATGACTCCGACATGCTATTTACATCTGCTCCATCTTTCCT
Source organism: Conus ventricosus (assembly GCA_018398815.1). NCBI lineage: Eukaryota > Metazoa > Mollusca > Gastropoda > Neogastropoda > Conidae > Conus > Conus ventricosus. The sequence continues at coordinate 67,336,539 of CM031601.1, forward strand.
CATGGCGGCAATGTTTTTCCTCTAGTGGACCGAGATCTTTGTTGATTTCTTCCCAGTTGGCTTTCGAGAAGAGGTATCCTTTCTTTGGCTTTTCTTTCATTCTAAGGGGTCGAGTGTCAAAGTCGGCTACCACTGCGTCGTGATCAGAACACCCTGGGATGGTAGTTGAGTGCTTGGTTAGTGACGGGTTTGAAACGAAGACGAAATCGAGCGTGTTCTTCATTCTTGTTGGCTGATCGTGGATCTGAGTAAGATGAGCATCTATCGTTATGTCCACAAGCCTCTCCTGAACTTCTCTGTCGGATGCACCGGGTCTAGCTGTGTTGTGTTCCCAATCAATATCGGGGCAGTTAAAGTCTCCCGCCATTATCACCTGTTTCTGTCCGTTCATGTTTTCTGTCCGGCTCAGCGTCTGCTCAAGCTCAGCGATATCTTCCTGTGAACGCTTTGCCATATAAAAACAGCCTAACAGCAGATCTTTCTTAGCTTGCGGTCTCAGTTTCGCCCAAACCATTTCACATTCTCCCTCTAGCTCGGGTGCGTCTGTGGAGATTATGGATTTATGAACCAAAATGAAAGCTTTACCACCCAGTGAGCTACGGCGTGTGTGTGTGTGTGTGTGTTGTGTGTGTGTGTGTGTGTGTGTTGTGTGTGTGTGTGTGGTGTGGTGTGAATATACATGTCAGACTGTGTAATAATAACATACACGTCAGGTTACGTAATCTTAATATACACGGCAGTTTATGTAGCCTAGTATTAGTAGGACTGGGGGTGACCAAAACTGAATGGTGGTCAAAGGCCAAAGGAAAGCCAAAAGAGACATGATGATTCAGGAGATGAGAAAAGAAGAAGACCAAAAAGACTCCAAAAAGCAGTCCATCAGAGCCAGCAAGGGCAATGGACAACGTGGGAGAATGCACTCCAAAGAAGTCTAACTTGGAATGACATTTGGCACATGGCCCCTCTCAGGATCAGCTTCATTCTCAGATCTGCATATGACCTTCTGCCCTCAAATGCAAACCTGGTGAAGTGGGGGAAAACAGACGATCCTGCATGCCCCTCTGCCATGAAAAACAAACCGTGGAGCATGTTCTAAGCTCATGTAAAGTAGCCCTGGCTCAAGGAAGGTACACATGGAGGCACAACCAAGTGCTCAAAGAAATTGTACAAGTAGTCTGGGCTAGTACCAACACCACAAAAGGGAGAATCAGGACTCCAAAAGCACCCGCAACATTCTTCACGGCAGGAGGCAGCAAATCATGGCCAAGAACAACAGTGCCACTCGAAACATGCAGGCAGAGTCTGCTGGATGGGGCAGATGACTGGGAGTGCACTGCAGACCTCCCAGAATGGAAGAGTCACCCAGAGATCATCAGCAAGAGTGGCATGAGACCAGACATAGTAGTCCACTCTAAGTCAACCAAGCAGCTGATCATGATCGAGCTCACGGTGCCATATGAGAACAGAATGGAGGCAGCTCAAATCTACAAGACTGAAAAGTATGCTGATCTGGCAAACAGCCTGAGGAGAGAAGGCTATCAGGTCAAAGTCCTCACTGCAGAAATTGGAGCTAGGGGATTTGTAGGAACGTCTGCATACAGCCTCATAAAACAGCTCTCAGTTGCAGGGAAGGAAAAAACCAGAGCCCTGAAAGCAATGGCAGAAGCGGCAGAGAGGTGTTCAAGCTGGATCTGGTCAAGGAGGAACAAAAGTGAACTTCATAAGGCTTAATTTCCCTACAAATATCAGGTGTCCCTGTGGCTCAGTGCGAGTCATTAAGTAGAAAATGAGCATGTCCAGAGGGTCATGGGTTCGAATCCCAGCCATGGCTCGTCCCAAGATGGGGGGGGGGGGGGGGGGGGGGGGGGGGGAAGGGGGCAGCAGAGGGACATTCGGAGTCATGAACCGGGTGTGGCCCAACCCCCTAGAGTGTCAGGAGATAAGGGCCGAAACACTTGCTTGAAGGGGGCTTCTCTTCTGAGGACTCTCTGCTGCCACGCTCTCCACGAGTTTCTTTCTACATGTCAAGCTATGTACATATATACACGCCAGGCTATGTAATTCTCAGAATTCTGTTAACTCACTCGTAGTTGCTAAGAAGAGCCGTCGGTATTGATCAATGGATGAATTGCACTTTCTTCAAATTCCTGTAATAAGTGAAATCGAAATCACGGAAGTAACTTCCCATTGCCGTCTGTTGCAGACGATCAGAAGTTGGCGTCGTTGATCTATGAACTTTGGCAAAACTTAGACGTCAAAAAGATAACAAAAACCGCTGTTTGACATCAGAATACTGGGAACAGAGTGATACTGACATTGTTGCTATATCCACATAATCCAACGCCCCATTTTTGTTTTCTCCTGGATTCGCGTCCAGACCGGGTGAGTTGTCGGGGGTCATCCCGATAGATCCCCGCACCGATAGATCCCTGCACCGAACCGATAGATCCCCGCACCGATAGATCCCCGCATCGGTAGATCCCCGCAAAGGGATAGGGTTAGGGTTCGGGTTAGGGATCTATCGGTGCGGGGATCTATCGGGGTGCACCCAGTTGTCGTGGGGCAAGAGGCTGAAAGGGGCTTTCAAATTATAATTCAAGGCTGACATTCTTACATTTAAGAACACATTTCTCAACACCTCAAGCGACGTCAATAAAGGGACACCCCAGTTTAAGTTAACAAAGCAATCTCCCACTACAGCAACAAACTGGTGTCTTGCCAACAATTGGACCGCTTGCTTGCACAGTTTCAGTGAGAATGTTCAAATGTGTGTGTGTGTGTGTGTGTGACAGAGAGGAGGGAGAGAGAGAGAGAGAGACAGAGTGTGGGTGATTGTGGTGGTGTTTGGTATGTTTGTGTATGTGTGAGAGAGTAGAGAGATTGACGAAGAAAGGGATGGTGGTGGTGTTTGACATGTGTGTGAGAAGGGTTTTTGGTGGTTGAAAAAGCGGTTGAACTCATTGAAAAAAATGCTGATGGTAAACTGATACTGACCTCATTCAATAGCACATCCACCTACCCACTCCATCCAACCCTTCTTCTCCATCCACATATTTGTAAACACACACACACACACACACACACACACACACACACACACACACACACACACTCATGTATAAGATAAGATAATGTTGCTTATAGCCCAGCCGACCGCAAAGGGCCACATCAGGGCTGTTACCACGTTAAAATCAACTCACCAGTCATATATAAAAATTAAAAAAAAACACAAAAAAAAAACACCTTTCACACATCTCTTTAAATGACATCGTCTAGAAACGCACCAGAAATTTTGTTAAAAATCTTTCTTCCGTAAAATCTTAAATCAGATGAAAAATGTTAATCTCTCTCAAAAACTCAAGGATCACGTCAGGCGGGACATCCTTGAACAGGATCTTCATGGACTCCGCTGTAAAATGTTTGTGTCTCACATCGTGCAAATCCCAACACTCTAAAAGAACATGTTTCACTGTGAGTGGCGCATGACATGGAATGCACCACGGAGCTTCTTCACTCTTTAAAAGGTACGAATGGGTAAAATACGAATGGCCGGTGTGCAGCCGGCACAGAACCGTTTCCTCTTTACGACCCCCCGACGTAGATGGGAGGAAGTCCTTAAGGTTTGGACAGATCTGAAAGAGTTTGTTACTCGTCTGTGTGTTCCAATCCTCCTGCCAGAGGTCTCTCACATAATCGTTAATTTTGGGTTTCACATCTGAGCAGGGGATATAAATGTTGGACAGTTTCTCTCTTGTGGCGTTCTTGGCTAAACGATCAACCATTTCGTTCCCGCCGATGCCAACATGACCAGGAACCCAAGCAAGAGTAATGTTGTAACCGTCCACTCATGTATATATATGCATGGATAAACCTGTACTTGCACATACATGCAAATGCATATTTCAGCGAAAATACTAACATGACCAATGTGGTGAGAAGACTAAAGGTTGAGATAGCTTTTCCTCTTATGTTTGTTCCAATGTGGTGAGAAGACTGAAGGTTGAAATAACCTTTCCCCGTATGTTTGTGCACACATGTACTTTTCACACCCCATGATGTTATTCACTAAGTGCCTAAGATTTTTTTTCTCAGTAAGTCAAGTGTGTGTGCGTATGTGCACATTGAGACACATGTGCATATGCGTGCACACACACACACACACACACACACACACACACACACACACACACACACACACACACACACACACACATTCCCACTCTCTGTCAACTCTCTGTCAATTTCTCAGAGATCTCTCCGTCTCTCTCTCTCTCTTTCTCTGCCTCCCTATCTCTCCATCTCTCAATGAGATCACACACACACACACACACACACACACACACACACACACACACACACACACACACACACACACACACACACTCCCTTAACTTATACACACAATCGTGGGCACACACACACACACACATGCACATACACACATGCATTCTCTCTCTTTTTGAGCATTCTGTCCTTTCTCTCACCTAATGTCAGTGCCATGTCTGTCTGCCAGCAGTCAGTCAGTCTGTAGGATGGGGACAGACCCAATGCTGGGGGTTTCTCCCTTGGTACAGGCGGTGGTGGTTCTGGTGGTGACAGGGGTTTTGGTGCAGCTGGTGCGGTGGTTGCTGTGGTACAAGGCCTACTTTCAGTTCTTCAATGCTCTGCCTGGAGAAACCAGCTTCAGTTGGATATGGGGGAATCTACATGTGGTGAGTTCTGTGTGTGTGTGTGTGTGTGTGTGTGTGTGTGTGTGTGTGTTGTGTAGGACTTTCATATCCTTGGCCTTTATTCTAGCTGCATGAAACAGTATGTATGTGTGTGTGTGTGTGTGTGTGTGTGTGTGTGTGTGTGTGTGTGTGTGTGTTGTAGGACTTCATATACTTGGCCTTAATCTAGTTACATGAGACAGTGTGTGTGTGTCACTTGTGTGTGTGTGTGTGTGTGTGTGTGTGTTGTGTGTGTGTGTGTGTGTGTGTGTGTGTTGTAGGACTTCATATACTTGGCCCTTAATCTAGTTACATGAGACAGTGTGTGTGTGTCACTCTGTGTGTGTGTGTGTGTGTGTGTGTGTGTGTGTGTGTTGTGTGTGTGTGTGGTGTGTGTGTGTGTGTAATGTGTGTGTTTTGTGGTGTGTGTGGTGTGTGTGTGGTGTGTGTTTTAGAACTGTATGCAATTGGCCTTCTTTCTGGTTACCAGAAACTGTGTGTGTGTGTGGTATGTGTGTATGTGTGTGTGTGTGTTTGTGTGTGTGTGTGTGTGTCTGTTTGTGTTAGCGTGTGTGGTGTGTGTGTGTGTGTATGTGTATGTGTGTGTGTGTGTGTGTGTGTGTGTGTGTGTGTCGCACTAGCGAAGTTCGACAGCCAAGGCTATGCAGTGGCTGCCATGATGAAGAACTCTCCGTCAGTTGTCTCTCCTATGATTGTTGAGGGCAAGTGCCAAGGTTGATGTGTCAAAGTTCTTTCAGGGCCACTCTACAGAGTTAGTACACCACCAGTTGTCTCCCCTTTGATTGTTGGGGGCCAAGTGCCAAGGTTGATGTGTCAAAGTTCTTTCAGGGCCACTCTGCAGAGTCATCTGTCCACGCCTCTTTCTGCCTTGTCTCCACTTTCCCAGAGCCGTTTCATGGAGGATGGCATGGAGAGTCTGGCGGCATAGGTCCAAACCTTTTCAGCTTTCTTTTCCTGACTGTGGTCATTAGGTCTTCATTGTCACTGACATGCTGTCTGAAAATGTTGTGGACTTTGTCATTTGTGATATGCTCTGTAAACACCAAAATCTACAAGGACACTATGCATGATCAAAAAACAAAAAAACAAAAAAAGGAAAAAAAAAGCAAAGCCAACTTACTGACCATGTTTTTTTCTTTTTAACCCATTCGTTATACACAATTTGGGGAGATAGGAGGACAACTGGACATTTTTGTAAGCTCTGCTTAAAGGAAAGGTAATGCAGGAAATAGTAAAATGAAAATAAATCACAGAACATTGCCAAATAATTTGCAGTGTATTAGTGATGATGGTACAGATGTTGTCAGCCTGTATAGTCCACAGAAACAGACTGCCAGTTCCACCAAGTATCAATCATGTCCAGACACTTCTGTCCACAGGCAACCCTTTCGGTACTGGCAGCTTCCTTTCTTTGGACTCTGTGTACACTTTTTACACTGATACCACCCTGCTCTGGAGCTTTATTATGCTGACGCTTTCACCTGTCTCCAGTATGTAAAGCTGTCAGTCGTCTCTGTTTACTCTGTCTCACCACATGTAAAGCTGTCAGTTATCTCTGTTTCATCTGTCTCCAATATGTAAAGTTGTCAGTCATCTCGGTTTTATCTGTCTCACAACATATACATATATACATATATTTGCATTGTCTCTCTGAAACAGAAGTGCAGTGATAGTCAACACATTTTTCTCATTTTCCCTGTCACATTCAATAGCAATGTCATGTCACCTAATTGTTGTTGCAGAATTCTTATGACATTGTCAACTCATGTTTCTATTTTCACCTGCCTCACATTTTTTTTTTTAGCGACATCAAACATACATGTAATTCTCACACCAGGAAGACTTTTTTGTTTTTAGAAGGGGGTGGGTGAGGGGGTAGAATGGGTGGAGAGCGTGACCCGGTGTCCGTGCTGTCTCACAGGCTTTACTCTCAAACTGCTTCCATTCCAGCTTTCCCAGGGTGTAGCCACTCCTAGAATCAGCCTGGCACAGTCCTCATGAGAAGTGGTTGCTTCTGTCTCTGAAGGGTAGCAAACACAATGAAACTTGAAAGTGTTGTGACAAGACAGCACTAGCTGATGAGAGTAAACAAACAGATATCTGGGGACACGATAATGTTTGGTGAACATCTTGTTATTCAGTGTATCATATGTGATGAGAGCTTTTCAGGACAGTGTGGTGCATTCTGTTACCATCTGCATACATCTCTGTTATTCCTTGTATGTGATGACAGCTTTTCAAGACACACTGCGTTGCGTTCTGTTACCATCTGCATATATCTCTGTTATTCCTTGTATGTGATGACAGCTTTTCAAGACACTGTGTTGCGTTCTATTACCATCTGCATACATCTCTGCTATTCCTTGTATGTGATGACAGCTTTTCAAGACACACTGCGTTGCGTTCTGTTACCGCCTGCATACATCTCTGTTATTTCTTGTATGTGATGACAGCTTTTCAAGACACTGCATTGCATTCTGTTACCGCCTTCATACATCTCTGTTATTTCTTGTATGTGATGACAGCTTTTCAGGACAGCACGTTCTGTTCAGTTACCACCTGCGTACACCTCTGTTATTCCTTGTATGTGATGGCAGCTTTTCAGGACAGCATGTTCTGTTCTGTTACCACCTACAGACTTCTCTGTTATTCCTTGTATGTGATGGCAGCTTTTCAGGACAGCATGTTCTGTTCTGTTACCACCTACAGACATCTCTGTTATTCCTTGTATGTGATGGCAGCTTTTCAGGACAGCACATTGTGTTTTGTTACCACCTACAGACATCTCTGTTATTCCTTGTATGTGATGACAGCTTTCGAAGACAGCTGGCTGTTTTCTGTTACCACCTGAACACTGTCTGCAGTTCCATGGCAAAGGCCAGAGGAGCGGTTGAAGTACACCAATGGCCTGATGCTGACATACCCACATTCTTCCGCTTTTGGACGGGGCCCTTCCGAGCCGTGGTTTCCCTGCACCACCCTGCCTGGGTCAGAGAACTCCTGAAAACATCAGGTACTGTACCACCCTGTCTGTGTCAGAGAACTCAAAACATCAGGTACTGTACCACCCTGCCTGGGTCAGAGAACTCCTGAAAACATCAGGCACTGTACCACCTGTCTGGGTCAGAGAACTCCTCAAAACGTCAGGTGCTGTACCACCCTGCTGGGGTCAGAGAACTCAAAACATCAGGTACTGTATCACCTGCCTAGGTCAGAGAACTCCTCAAAACATCAGGTATTCTGTCCTCAAAACAGGTACTGTGTCTTCAAAACATCAGGTATTGTGTCCACGAAACATCAGGTACTCTGTCCTTGAAACATCAGGTACTGTGTCCTCAAAACGTGTGTATAGTCCTGTCTCCCCAATGTCAGTGGTGATTCTCAGTCAGTGTATCATTCTATCTCCCCAGTGTCAGTGGTGACTGTGAATTAGTGTAGAGTCCTGTCTCCCCAGTGTCAGTGGTGATTCTCAGTCAGTGTATCATTCTATCTCCCCAGTGTCAGTGGTGATTCTCAGTCAGTGCACTAGTGTATCATTCTATCTCCCTAATGTCAGTGGTGACTGTCAGTCAGTGTAGCATCCTATCTTCCCAATGTCAGTGGTGACTGTTAGTCAGTATAGCATCCTGTCTCCCCCAATGTCAGTGGTGACTGTTGGTGTAGCATCCTATCTCCGTAATGTCAGAGGTGACTGTCAGTGTACCATTCTATCTCCCCAATGTCAGAGGTGACTGTCAGTGTAGCATTCTATCTCCCCAATGTCAGAGGTGACTGTCAGTGTAGCATTCTATCTCCCCAATCTCAGAGGTGACTGTCAGTGTAGCATTCTATCTCCCCAATGTCAGAGGTGACTGTCAGTGTAGCATTCTATCTCCACAGTGTCAGTGGTGACTGTCAGTCAGTATAGCATCCTGTCTCCCCCAATGTCAGTGGTGACTGTCAGTCAGTATATCATCCTGTCTTCCTAATGTCAGTGGTGACTGTCGGTCAGTATAGCATCCTGTCTCCCTAATGTCAGTGGTGACTGTCAGTCAGTATAGCATCCTATCTCCCCAATGTCAGTGGTGACTGTCAGTCAGTATAGCATCCTATCTCCCCAATGTCAGTGGTAACTGTCAGTCAGTATAGCATCCTGTCTCGCCCAATGTCAGTGGTGACTGTCAGTCAGTATAGCATCCTGTCTCGCCCAATGTCAGTGGTGACTGTCAGTCAGTATAGCATCCTGTCTCGCCCAATGTCAGTGGTGACTGTCAGTCAGTATAGCATCCTGTCTTCCCAATGTCAGTGGTGACTGTCAGTCAGTATAGCATCCTGTCTTCCCAATGTCAGTGGTGACTGTCAGTCAGTATAGCATCCTGTCTTCCCAATGTGAGTGGTGACTGTCAGTCAGTATAGCATCCTGTCTTCCCAATGTCAGTGGTGACTGTCAGTCAGTATAGCATCCTGTCTTCCCAATGTCAGTGGTGACTGTCAGTCAGTATAGCATCCTGTCTCGCCCAATGTCAGTGGTGACTGTCATTCAGTATAGCATCCTGTCTCGCCAATGTCAGTGGTGACTGTCAGTCAGTATAGCATCCTGTCTTCCCAATGTCAGTGGTGACTGTCAGTCAGTATAGCATCCTGTCTCGCCCAATGTCAGTGGTGACTTTCATTCAGTATAGCATCCTGTCTTCCCAATGTCAGTGGTGACTGTCAGTCAGTATAGCATCCTGTCTCGCCCAATGTCAGTGGTGACTGTCAGTCAGTATAGCATCCTGTCTTCCCAATGTCAGTGGTGACTGTCAGTCAGTATAGCATCCTGTCTTCCCAATGTCAGTGGTGACTGTCAGTCAGTGTAGGGAAACTCCCCTCTCCCCTCCCCTCAAGTCCAAATCTTTGCCAGACAGTTCAGTTGTTTGCCTGCGCTTGTTTTTCCCCCACTATTAGATTGTTCGTCTATGTATTTGTCTGACTTTATTCAAGTTTAAAAGGCTGTGCCAGTCTTGAATAAAAGTTACTCTGTGTTAGGTTTCCTTATGGGAGCAAAACATACCCCACTTGTTTACTGTTTATCGTTTACTGTTCCCTACCTCATTTCATTTCCGATTTTGCTTTGATTAAATTGAGGTTATTTGTATTTGTTTCTGTCCGTCTGTGTGTTTGTCTTTTGATCTCCCTTGCATCTTTGGGTGGATCCTCAGGCATAGGCTCAAAGACTGTCCCCTACATTGCATAATGTCTTTAGTTTTACAGCAACTCTTTTTCCTCCCCACACTTTCGTTTGGTTGCATTTACTACTCTTCGCTGGCTGCTCTGGGGGTGCTATTGGATTCTTTTTTGCACCCATGGTGGTGAGAACACCACAGTATTATGGACTGTGGCGTGTCTCTATTTGACGCCGGGAGCGCAGACACAACCAGCCGTGTCTCCCTGATGAGTCCCGATCCAGCGGGCGAAAGGCCTCGGAGCAGGCAATACAAATATATCTGCCTTCAAAAAGGATTGCGATGGTTCCCTTATGCAGCTAGTGAAGAGTTTTCATATTTGTAACTTTTTTTTTTTTTTTTTTTTTTTAAATTTCATTTTCCCAGTTTCTCCATCTTCAAACTCCCCTCTCCCCTCCCTCAAGTCCAAATCTTTGCCAGACAGTTCAGTTGTTGGCCTGCGCTTGTTTTTCCCCCACTATTAGATTGTTCGTCTATGTATTTGTCTGACTTTATTCAAGTTTAAAAGGCTGTGCCAGTCTTGAATAAAAGTTACTCTGTGTTAGGTTTCCTTATGGGAGCAAAACATACCCCACTTGTTTACTGTTTATGGTATACACAACTTTACTCTGAGTAACAAAGTTAATATACGTATACATTCAACTAAGTGTCAAGCAGTGTATTTCTAGACTATACACTTACAGAACTTAAAGTTTACCTGTACAGCTCTCCACTGAGTTACAAATGGTGTATTTCTAGACTAAAGATTTGAAGAACCTGAAGTTAACATGTGTAACTTTCCACTGAATTACAAACTGTTTGTTCTTAGACTGTAAACTGAGAGAGCCTACCACTGAGCTAAGAGCTGCGTATTTCTAGGTTATAAACTTAAAGAACCTAAGTTAACATGTATAACTTTCCACTAAGTTAAAAGCTGTGTATTTCTACAGGGTCGAACTTTAATTAAGGACCACTTATACACAGTCTCACAAAACATAGAAAGAAAAACCGACAAACGACAGAAACTTTATAAATGTTTAATTTCATTATCAGTGAACAACATTTTGTCACTTTCTTCAAAAAAATCGTTCTTTCTGATTAGACAGGGAAGCCTGAATGAGACTACCCCCCAAAATGACATTCACAAAAAGAGTGTTTCTTTACAGTTTGATCAAAACCGAGTGTGCCCCCCCTCGTGCTGCCACACAATCCACACAGCGCTGCCTCATGGTGTTGACTGTTCTTGTATTGAGTGCCTGGGGGAGGTTTGCCCACTCCTGCTGCAGGCAGTGCAGCAGCTCCTGTTGATTTGCCGGAACAGGGTGATTTTCTTGAACTCTCCTCCCAAGCTCGCCCCAGATGTTCCAATAGGGTTCATGTCCGGGCTGTTTTGCCGGCCATGGCATCCTGGTGATGCCAGCTTGCACCACAAAAGTGTTCACGGCTCAACAACGATGTGGGGTGGCATTATCGTCCATGAACACAGCCTGAGCCTCAATCTGCTGGAGTGCTAGGACAACCAAAGGCTGTAAAATCTCCTGCAGGTAGCGTTGGCCGTTCAGGTTGCCATCCACATGGTACAGGGGAGTCTTGTGGTGACTGCTGATGCCCCCCCATACCATGACGGAGCCACCACCAAAAGCGACGACGTCCTGGATGACGTCATCTGCCAGCTGCTCCCTGGGACGCCGCCACACCCGAATGCGTCCATCTCGTGGCTTCAACTGGAACTTGGACTCATCGGTGAAAAGCACCATCCACCACTGAGCCCGAGTCCATGTTCGATGAGCTGTGCACCAGGCCAGGCGACGTGCCCGGTGGGCCGCAGTCAGTTTTGGTTTCCGGACTGGGCGCCTTGCTCGAAGGTTGGCAGCATTGAGGCGCCGCCGTATGGTCATCTCACACACTGCTGTGTTAGTGGCAGCTTGGAGCCGACGCCTGATGGTGTTGGAGGTGGTGGTCCTGTTCCGAAGAGCATGTCTGCGGATGAACCTGTCATCTCTTGCAGTGGTCTTCTTTGGCTGGCCTGGATGGGGTCTCTCTTTGACAGTTCCAGTGGCTTGAAAACATTCTCTCAGCCGAATGATGACGGAGTGGGACACTTGTAGTCTTCTGGCCACTTCTCGAACGCCAACTCGATCCTGCAGCCATGCAATTGCCCGGGTTCGGTCAAAATCAGACAGCTTGCGTCTTGGAGGCATTTTTGTGTTATGAAGAATTATGCACGTTGGGCTGCTTTTAGGGGCATTCCAGTCAGTAAAATGCTCTGCAATGCTTTGGTTTTTGCACGTGCATTTGGAATTTCAGTGCAAAACCGTTTGAAGCAGTGTTCACTCTTGCTTAAAAAACAAGCAATTTTGACAACAATCTGCAACTTTCAACCCCCCTCTGC
>CM031601.1:67353843-67358843 GCA_018398815.1 Conus ventricosus
ACACCCCTCCTGAACACTGCCACATCCACCCACTGCCATCAGACACCCCTCCTGAAACACTGCCCACATCCACCCACTGTCATCAGACACACCTCCTGAACACTGCCCCCATCCACCCACTGTGCCATCAGACACCCTCCTGAACACTGCCCCCATCCACCCACTGTGCCATCAGACACCCCTCCTGAACACTGCCCCCATCCTCCACTGTGCCATCAGACTCCCCTCCTGAACACTGCCCCCATCCACCCACTGTGCCATCAGACTCCCCTCCTGAACACTGCCCCATCCACCCACTGTGCCATCAGACTCCCCTCCTGAACACTGCCCCCATCCACCCACTGTGCCATCAGACTCCCCTCCTGAACACTGCCCACATCCACCCACTGTCATCAGACACACCTCCTGAACACTGCCCCATCCACCCACTGTGCCATCAGACTCCCCTCCTGAACACTGCCCCCATCCACCCACTGTGCCATCAGACTCCCCTCCTGAACACTGCCCACATCCACCCACTGTCATCAGACACACCTCCTGAACACTGCCCCCATCCACCCACTGCCATCAGACACCCCTCCTGAACACTGCCCCCATCCTCCCACTGTGTCATCAGACACACCTCCTGAACACTGCCCCCATCCACCCACTGTGCCATCAGACACCCCTCCTGAACACTGCCCCCATCCTCCCACTGTGTCATCAGACACCCCTCCTGAACACTGCCCACATCCACCCACTGTGCCATCACACTCACTGATCACAGGTGGTAATTGTTTACTCCGCATATCTTCCTCACATCGGTCAGTGGTCATTGTTTTTGAGGTGTTACAGGAATGCTTCTGCTGCGCAATGATTGTATTGTGTGTGACAGGAATCCTTTGCTGTGCAATGACCGTTGGCTGTGTGTTACAGGAATCCCTTGCTTTACCATGATTGTTGGCTGTGTGTTACAGGAAATCCCTTGCTGTACAATGATTGTTGGCTGTGTGTGACAGTAAATCCCTTGCTGTATAATGATTGTTAGCTGTGTGTTACAGTAAATCCCTTGCTGTACAATGATTGTTGGCTGTGTGTTACAGTAAATCCCTTGCTGTATAATGATTGTTAGCTGTGTGTTACAGTAAATCCCTTGCTGTACAATGATTGTTGGCTGTGTGTTACAGTAAATCCCTTGCTGTATAATGATGTTAGCTGTGTGTTACAGTAAATCCCTTGCTGTATAATGATTGTTGGCTGTGTGTTACAGTAAATCCCTTGCTGTAAAAATGATTGTTGGCTGTGTGTTACAGGAATCCCTTTCTGTTTCATGATTGTTTTGCTTGTGTTACAGGAATTCCTTGCTGTACAATAATTGTTTTTTGGGTGTTTACAGGAATCCCTTGCTGTACAATGATTGTTAACCATGTGTTAACAGGATCCCTTGCTGTGAAATTATTGTGCTGTCTGTGTGTTACAATAAATACCTTACTGTACAATGATTGTTTTGTGTGTGTTACAGGAATCCCTTGCTGTACAATGAATTGTTGGCTGTGTGTTGCAGGAATCCCTTGCTGTACAATGATTGTTGGCTGTGTGTTACAGAATCCCTTGCTGTACAATGATTGTTGGCTGTGTGTTGCAGGAATCCCTTGCTGTACAATGATTGTTGGCTGTGTGTTACAGGAATCCCTTGCTGTACAATGATTGTTGGCTGTGTGTTACAGGAATCCCTTGCTGTACAATGATTGTTGGCTGTGTGTTACAGGAATCCCTTGCGGTAGGATTGTTGGCTGTGTTTTAACGGAATCCCTTTCTGTATAATGATTGTTTTGCGTGTGTTACAGGAATCCCTTGCTATATAATGACTGGGTGTACAAGATGAGCACTCCTGGTCGACGCTTCATGAAGCATTGCCGCTTTGTTCACTCTGTGTCAGAAAACATCATTCAGTCTCGCAAAGAGAAACTGGTCAGTGTCCACTGGAGGACAAATTTTGTCCATGTCCCTCATGGTGACAGGCTGTGTGGGACAGGGCTGGAGGGTCTATGATCTATGTCGTAGTCCTATTAGCTCCATAAGATGAAGGTCTCCTTGGTGTTATCGCAAACCCCTGTTTGCCCTGTCTCTGTGAACAACATTGATACTCTGAAATTCTAGAGTACATTGGAAGTTCTAGATTCCTTGTGCAGTTTAAATGTAGGTGATGACGAAGATTGAAATGGTAAAGATAGTTACAGAAGAGGGGTCGGGTACGGGGGCAGTTAGATGATGAGGATTTCGATGATAATGACATTGTGATAAAGTTGGTTTCAGAGGAAATGAAGCTTAATAATCATCTTGTGATGACGATTATGATGATAGATATGATGAGAAAAAAGGGTTTTGGAGAGTTAGCATTAATGAGCATCGTCATGTGATGAAGTTGATAATAACAAACATGACAAAGATGGTTTGCTGAGAGATGTAGAATGATGATGATTATGGTGATGACGGTGATGAAGATTATGATGATGATGATAATGATAATGAGGACGATAATCAATATGACAGACAAAAAAGGATGGTTTTCTGAGAGATGTAGAATGATGATGATGATAATGATGATGATGGTCATGATGATGATGACGATGATGATGATGACAATGATGATGACGATGATGTCGATGACAGACAAAGTAAAGATGGTTTTCTGAGTGATGTGGAATATGATGATAATGACAATAATGGTCATGATAATGACAACGATGATGATGATGATAATGATGAAGATGACAAATATATTGATGACAGACAAAACAAAGATGGATCTAGTTGCAAAGTGAGGCGACTGCAGGCTGAAAGCTAAACAAATTTGAAAAATTGTTGCTAAAGCTGAGCCCAAAAAACGTTGACAAACGAATCACAAGACAAAACACAACACGTTTTGACTTCATAGGTCTTCTTCAGGCAAGATACAAAGCACTCAGGACAATGAAAATGAGTGTTGTGTATCTTGCCTGAAGAAGACCTAAGAGGTCAAAACGTGTTGTGTTTTGTCTTGTGATTCGTTTGTCTACGTTTTTTTTGGGCTGAGCTTTAGCAACAATTTTTCAAATTTGTTAAAACAAGGATGGTTTCAGGAGAAGGAGGGCCCCAGCCAGAGGAAGTACCTGGATTTCCTGGACATCCTGTTGACGGCCCGGGATGACGCAGGACAGGGGCTGACCTCTCTGGACATCCGCCATGAGGTCGATACGTTCCTGTTTGAAGGTCAGCGCCATGGATGGTGTCACTTCAACCGCTTTCCTCCAGCCTTCTCCCTCTGCTTTCTTAATGGCTGCCCATCTTCTGCCCCTTCCTGTTTTGTATTTTGCTCTCTCATCTTCCCGGCCCCCTTCTCCACTTTTGTTTTGTTTTGCTGTCACATCTCCCCAACCCCCCCCACCCCCACCTCACCTGTCATTCCCCACCCCTTCCTCCTTTTCTCCTTTTTTTTTTTGTTAGGCTGTTTTATCTCCCTAACCCCCCACCTCACCTGCCACCCCTATCACTCCCTCCTTTTCCCCTTTTTTCTGTTTGGCTATCTCATCTTGCCCCCCCCCCCCCCCCAACTCGCCCCCATCTACCTCCACCCTCAGCCCTGTGTTCTCCACTTTCCTTTTAGTTTGGCAGTCTCATCTTCTGTGCCATCTTAGTGCCATTACTCCTGTGCCACTCATTCCTGCTCCTTCAGTATCAGGTACATCAATGAGATGTAGCTGTTTGTGGACTAGTCCATAAAGTTCACACCATGGAGATGTCGCTGTTAGATGACTAGTCCATAAATGCTACACCACATCTGATTAGCCATGAGCCTCATAGCTCAGGATGCAGGACTTCCCATCCCACCCCAACCCCTCTCCACCCCCTCCTTCCCCCCAAAAAGAGGAAACAGTTGGGATGGTGGGCTCGATGTGAAGACTTAAAAGATGCATAATCCCTGCGTAGTTGTAGCAGATACCCAATATCCGCTTAGATGTAGCAGATGCCCAATCTCTGCATAAATGTAGCAGATGCCTGACTGATATCCATGTTAACCTACTTTTGTGGTCAGGCTTTGCTCCTCATGCACAGCTCCACCCAGGGTTTGTCCTGTTGTAACTACAGCACCCCTAGTTTACAGAACGTTATCAATACCTGGACATTATGAGGCAACCCACCAGAGGAGACGCTGCACTACTATTGAGTCACTTCAGTGCTGTCCTGTTTTGATCCAGGATATGCAGGATACGGCCTTCCAAGTCCCCTGCTTACGACAGTCATTCATTTATGGAGCCCCATGAATGTGCCCTCCCAGGGTCACCACCCTGTTTCTCTAATGATAGTTGCCATGACCTTGTCCTGTTGTCTGGACGTTTTGCCCACAGGGTTCATGATGAGGTTTGGATTCCGTGCTATATTGTAACAGGGGAAGGCACATACCAGTCCAGTTATGTCCCTTATACTGTCTTCTCAGTGCTATGTCCCTTCTCACACAGGAGTTTGACAAATGATGTCGGTTTAAACCTCACTGAACTCGGTTTTTGTGTTTCCATGTGACACCATGATGTCCGTTATATTTTTAAACTGTTGGAGGTATAATAGGTGTACGTTATGTTCTTTTTTTCAACAGGAGTCAGTGAGTGTTCATGCGGATTTGTGGAGCTGATGGTCAACAATTCGAGCCATTCGTGAGATTGGATTTTGATGGCTTGTAAACCCACGCTGTTCACCCTACAGTAAATGGATTCATCTTCTACAGATTGGTTCCAGCAGATAAGACATCACTGGATTGTTTAGTTGTCAGAGCAAATGATGACTTTCAAATGAAAAAAGAAATTAAAAAAAGCAAAAAGGTGACCTAACAGCCCATAGAAATGTGGTCAGGGAATGTTTTCTTTCAACAGAGATTCCTCTCTCTGGATGTCATTAGCCTTACCTGTGCGGTGTGGCTACCCTGAAAGGTTGTGTTTGTTATGGTTGTCATGATCACCACAGCCTGTGTTATTGTAACACCTTGG
>CM031601.1:67363843-67373843 GCA_018398815.1 Conus ventricosus
TGTGATAGTTGTAAAGTATCCCTTGAAGGTGTGACAGTTGTAAAGTATCCCTTGAAGGTAAGATGATCATAAAGTATCCCTTCATGAAGGTGTGATGGTTGTAAAGTATCCCTTCTGGAATGTGTGATAATTGTAAAGTATCCCTTGAAGGTGTGATAGTTGTAAAGTATCCCTTCTTGAAGGTGTGATGGTTGTAAAGTATCCCTTCTTGAAAGTGTGATGGTTGTAAAGTATCCCTTCTTGAAGTTGTGATGGTTGTAAAGTATCCCTTGAAGGTGTGATGGTTGTAAAGTATCCTTTATTGAAGGTGTGATGATTGTAAAGTATCCCTTCTTGAAGGTGTGATGGATGTAAAGTATCCCTTATTGAAGGTGTGATGGTTGTAAAGTATCCCTTATTGAAGGTGTGATGGTTGTAAAGTATCCCTTATTGAAGGTGTGATGGTTGTAAAGTATCCTTTATTGAAGGCCTGATGGTTGTAAAGTATCCCCTATTGAAGGTGTGATGGTTGTAAAGTATCCCTTCTTGAGGGTGTGATGGTTGTAAAGTATCCCTTCTTGAGGGTGTGATGGTTGTAAAGTATCCTTTATTGAAGGCCTGATGGTTGTAAAGTATCCCTTATTGAGGGCCTGATGGTTGTAAAGTATCCCTTCTTGAGGGTGTGATGGTTGTAAAGTATCCCTTCTTGAAGGTGTGATGGTTGTAAAGTATCCCTTATTGAGGGCCTGATGGTTGTAAAGTATCCCTATTTGAGGGCCTTATGGTTGTAAAGTATCCCTTCTTGAGGGTGTGATGTTGTGAAAGTTCTCTCATTTAGAAGCATGTTGGTGGTGGTGTGTTCAGGAACTGCATTGGCCAACACTTTGCCATGAACGAAGAAAAGGTGATTTTGGCACGCCTATTGCACAGGTAAACCTGCTGGTGATGTTGATGTTGTCCTTTTGCACTTGTTATTGTTTGCTCATGTGTGTGTGTATGTGTGTGTGTGTTTGTGTGTGCGCATATATTTGTGTGCATACGCTCGCATCCATTGTAATGTGGTTTTGTACATGTGGGGTTGTGTTTGTTTGGTTTTGATTGTCTACTAGTTTTTGTTTCCTCTCTGTAAAACAGGGAAAATAAATGGAAGTGTATCAGTTTGGGGGTAGGGAGAGATTATGTTTGTGTTGTATGTAGCCAACACTTTCAAAAGGTCTATTGTTGATGTCTGTGTTGTATGTAGTCCTCACTTCCAAAAGGGTGGTTGTTACTGTTGCTCTTTGTGTTGTATGCAGCCCTCACTTCCAAAAGAACTATTGTTGATTATTTGTGCTGTATGTAGCCCACACTCCCAAAAGGACTATTGTTGATGTTTGTGTTGTATGTAGCCCTCACTTCCAAAAGGACTGATGTTGATGTTTGTGTTGCAAGGTGTCCACACTTCCAAAAGAACTATTGTTGAATGTTTGTGCTATATGTAGCCTCATTTCCAAAAGGACTATTGTTGATGGTGATGTTTGTGTTGTATGTAGCCCACTCTCCCATAAGGGCTCTTGTTGACGTTTGTGCTGTATGTAGCCCACACTCCCAACAGGACTGTTTGTGTTGTGTGTAGCCTCTGTTCCGAAGGACTGTCACTGGTGTTTCTGTTGTATGCAGCCCACACTTCCAACAGGGCTGTTGTTGTTGTTGATGTTTGTGTTGTATGTAGCCCACACTTCCAAAAGGGCTATTGTTGTTGTTGATGTTTGTGTTGTATGCAGCCCACACTTCCAACAGGGCTAGTGTTGTTGTTGATGTTTGTGTTGTATGTAGCCCACACATCAAAAAATGCTAGTGTTGTTGTTGATGTTTGTGTTGTATGTAGTCCTCACTTCCAAAAGGGCTATTGTTGTTGTTGGTGTTTGTGTTGTATGTAGCCCACACTTCCAAAAATGCTGTTGTTGATGTTGATGTTTGTGTTGTATGTAGCCCACACTTCCAAAAATGCTATTGTTGTTGTTGGTGTTTGTGTTGTATGTAGCCCACACTTCCAAAAATGCTATTGTTGTTGTTGGTGTTTGTGTTGTATGTAGCCCACACTTCCAAAAATGCTATTGTTGTTGTTGGTGTTTGTGTTGTATGTAGCCCTAATTTCCAAAAATGCTACTGTTGATGTTGATGTTTGTGTTGTATGCAGCCTGTGTCTCTTATAGTTATGTATATAGGAAGATGGAATAGACCCATGCAGGCAGGCTCCAATTCTTTCCAGATCCACTGTGAGGGTCTGTGTCTCTTATAGTTTATATATATATATATAGGAAGATGGAAGAGACCCGTGCAGGCAGGAGGCCATCGTGTGTTTCCTGGAGATGTTTTTGTCCTTCCATGCTGGTGTCACTCAATGCTGAAGTCTGTTCTGAATCACTGTGTGATGTTTACAGAGTAAGAAGTAGCTTGCTATGTGAGGTTTGATACCAGAGAGGAGGAAGTAGCTTGATGTGTGTGATGTTCCAGATTAATAACTTTAAGCGTGTGATGTTGCAGAGTAGGAGTTGGATGTATGTGATATTGCAGATTAGTAGCTTGATGTGTGTGATGTTCCAGATTAATAACTTTAAGTGTGTGATGTTGCAGATGGATAACTTTAAGTGTGTGATGTTGCAGATTAGTTGCTTGATGTGTGTGATGTTCCAGATTAATAACTTTAAGCGTGTGATGTTGCAGAGTAGGAGAAGTGTGTGATGTTGCAGATTAGTTGCTTGATGTGTGTGATGTTGCAGATTAATAACTTTAAGCGTGTGATGTTGCAGATTAGTAGCTTGACGTGTGTGATGTCGCAGATTAATAACTTTAAGCGTGTGATGTTGCAGATTAGTAGCTTGACGTGTGTGATGTCGCAGATTAATAACTTTAAGCGTGTGATGTTGCAGATTAGTAGCTTGACGTGTGTGATGTCGCAGATTAATAACTTTAAGCGTGTGATGTTGCAGATTGATAACGTGATGGGTGTGATGTTGCAGATTCACCTTCACTGTGGACACAGACCATGTAGTGAAGAAGAAGCCGGCGGCGGTGATGAGGGCCGAAAATGGCATCAGACTGTTTGCTACTCCCCGTCAATGAGTCTACCACCCACCCCCTCCCCGTCTGCCTCCACGATGTCAGGGGTCAGACTGCCGTGATGGCGTCACAGTCAGTCTGTGCTCATCAGAGAGGAAAAGGAGAGACTCTGACTGAAAAAGACACACATTTAACCATTCACATGGGCACATGCACTTGCAGTCCATTCTGCAGTGGTGTTAAGCGTTGAGGACCTTGTTGTGTGTTTGTTTAAAACATATAGGGCTAAAGTGCCTCTTATTGATTGTTGACGTCCAAGAGAAAAACTACTTAACGTGGTGAAGGAAGTGCAGTGGCGGGAGGAGGATGGAGGTACACCCATCATGCCCTTGTATTATCTACCCAACCCTAAGACTTCTGAAAATACTTAATTTTTGTACAGAAGGTAAATCATCAAAAAGAGAAGGGCAGATTCATGTCAGTTCACTAACAAGGCTGCACACGTGGGCATGTGCAAACTGTTACTTGCTTTCAAAATAGACAACAGAATCATTTTCAAGGCATTGAAACAGAAGAGTAGACATCCAAGTACCTTAAAGTGTCTTTGTAGAAGCATAATATGTATCTGTTTTGTTTTGTTTACTTCCTCGTCTTATCCCATAGAAGTTTGTCTTTTTGTGTGTGTATTTTTTACTTCACATAACATTCATGTGGATGGATCAGATAAGTTTTCAGATCAATGTATGAATTTTGAGACTGCTTTATGTTTATCTATGGGTGTCATTTTTCTATTTTGCCATACCATGGATTACTTTTAATTTTCATTGACAGTTTATAGGTTTCTATATTGATTTTGGCATACAAACTTGAAATCCAAGTTGTTTCTTAATCTTACCTCAGTCCAAGCTACTTATATTTTATCTCAATTTATGTTTATTTTTATACTGTCTGTATATAAGTACAAAATGTATGTTTTACTTTGTTTACTTCTTTGTCTTATCTTTCAGAAGTCTGTCTTTTTTGTGTGTATTTTTTAGTTCACGTAACATTTATGGGGATAGATCAGGTAAGTTTTCAAACCAGTGTATGCGTTTTGAGACCAGTTTAGAATTCAGTAACTTTGACTTTACTATGGGTGTCAACTTTCTCTTGTACCATGAGCAGAAACTGGATATCTATACTGACTTCCATAAAAAACGCGAAAGCAAAACAAGCTGAAGGTTAGGGGTGAATTTTATTGGTCACAATTGTACAGAGTGGAAGCGAGAATTCAACGTGATTTGATTCATTACACCGGTAATGTGTGAAAATGTCATCAGCAATATGTCTTTGTGTGGAAAATCCAAGGTCACGTGACAAACCAGCTTGAAGTCCTAATACCGTGTGTGGCCACCGTTTGCATGGACAACTGCTTGACACCTGCGGCTCATTGAGTGGACCAGGTGGTTGATGCGTCCCCTTGGCACACCAGCCACACATGGACGATGGCCTGGTGAAGTTGAGCCGCTGTTGCTGGTCGTGGACGCAGGAGGTCCAACCGTCTGCCAAGTTCATCCCAAAATGTTCTATTGGGTTTAAATCGGGACTGAGGGCTGGTCAGGGCAGCACATTGACGTTATGCTGAAGAAATTGCTGGGTGGCCCTGGCTGTGTGTGGTCTTGCATTATCCTGTTGGAATGTCTAGTTTGGGTGTTGCGCAAAAAAAGGAACGACATGGGGTCTGAGCACCTGGTGGATGTAGCGCTGTGCATTGACACCCTGTCCGCGACCAGGACCAATGTTCTGAAAGATGACTGGTCCTATGGCGTGGTTAATGCCAATTGCACCCCATATCATAACGTTCGGGCCTCCCCAGGTGTTCCGCTCTACCACACAGGAGTCAGCATAGCGTTCACCAGGTCGACGCCATATTCTGACACGACCGTCAGCCATGTCAATACAAAAACGGCTCTCATCTGAGAACAGTATGCGTCCCCACTGCTGCCTGCACCAGTTGATTCGGGCTTGTGCCCACTGCAGCCTGTCCTGCCGGTGTCTTGGTGTCAGTACCAGACCTCTGTGAGGACGCCTACATGCCAGCCCGTTCTCCTGAAGACACAGTGTTGAGGCTGATTCGTTGCTGGAGATTCCCAGGCACCTGTCGAGCAGTGTTAGCGGCTGTTTGCCGCCTGTCCCGCAGATGGGTTCGAACAAAATGGCGATCCTCTCTTGGTGTGGTGACCGAGGACGGCCTGGCCGGGGACGATCATCAGTGGTACCAGTGACTCGCATGCGGTGCTGCAGACGATAGATGGTTGAGATGTGGACGTTAAAGATGTTGGCGACCTGCCTGGCATCCACACCAGCCTCCAGATGGCCTAGGGCACGATTGCGTTCCTCTGCTCGTAGTCTTGGCAATCTCTGTAACGCTCAGACGGCAAGTCGTTATCTGAACCTTGTAGCGCGGCTTTATAAAGGCTGCATGCCTGCGTACTTGTCGCTGGTTCACTTTGCTCTGCATGGTGTGCACGTGCCTCACATGCAGCAACCAGTTTGCCATTTTTGTTGACCCTCCAATGCGGGAATGATGTGTTGCTCACACAATTTTTTCACTGCACGTGAGTCTTGGACCCAAACAACTTGCCACAATGGTTCAATATTGTATATTCACCCCTTTTTACCCGAAAAATAGCCTTTCAATTTTTTGCGTTTTTTATGGAAGTCAGTATATTTATTTGTATTCACACTTGAATATGACAATATTTTCCATCTGTTTAAAAAAAGAAATAAAAGACTGAGAATGAAGAAGAAAAAGGAGAAAGAGGATAAGGCGAAGGGGAACAAAAAGAAGTCAAAGAGGAAGAAGATAAAAAAGAAGAAGGAAAAGGAGAATGAGAATAAGGAGAAGGGGAACAAGAAGAAGTCGGAGAGGAAGAAGAAGGAGAAGGAGAATAAGGAGAAGGGGAACAAGAAGAAGTCGAAAATGAAGAGGACAAAGACAAAGAAGAAGGGAAAGAACAAGAAGAAGAAGACAAAGATGAAGAAGGAGGAGAAGAAGTAGAACAAGAGGAAGAAGAAGCAGAATGAGAACAAGAACTGGTGACTGGAGGTGAACGTGTACAAAGGGTGAGACTATTGTGAGCAAGATCAAGACTGAAAGTGTGCACGTGGAGACTGGGTATGTTGGTGTGAAACTTGTGGAAAGATACTTAGGGATTCACAGAACTTTCAGGTCATGGTTCCATTGAGAGGATGTATCTGATGAATGTAGATTTTGTTTGTGCTGAAAGGACATGTCATTTAAAAAAAGAGTTATTACAGTTTGAGAAAAATTATCCATCAAAGAATGTTGGTTGTTGAGAAAGACTAATTTAGAGGAGTTACAAAGGGAAATTCTACTGTATATGGAAATGTGTATGTGAGAGGTGTTCTTGATATGTTATAAAGATGTGAACTGCTGTCATATTGTGGTTCTGTTATTTGTGAAATTATAGAATGGAATTATGAATTCATTTGAGTTTGTTTTGGAGTCAGGTAGTGCTTGTTGTCATACTGAGTTAAGATGCTATGGTGAGGGTCTAGTTTGTTTAAGAGAAAGTTGTCAATTGTGTGCATGTGTTGACCCGACCCATAACATCACAATATTACAGAGCTTTTTTTGCATAGATTTTTTTTCAAAATTGCAGAAATATTTTGAGTGTTTTTTTTTCATTGTC
The DNA here is from genome assembly GCA_018398815.1 of Conus ventricosus. Lineage (NCBI taxonomy): Eukaryota > Metazoa > Mollusca > Gastropoda > Neogastropoda > Conidae > Conus > Conus ventricosus. Next base: position 67,370,560 of record CM031601.1, read on the forward strand.
TTGAATCCATTTTGCTCTTTTTCACCATCATTCACTGTACGGTAGTCTATTCACGTCCAGTAATGCTTTCTTTCTTTCATGTGTATACCTATATGTATATATATATATATGTGTGTGTGTATGTGTGTGTGTGTGTGTGTGTGTGTGTGTGAATATATCTTCTATTTCAGACATATTCTGTGTGCAGCCCTTTTCAGTAAAGGGGAGGGACTTGCAAATAATGTGATTAATGTAGGAAACAATTTCCGACCGATGTTTTTTTTTTTAATTTGTAAAGAAGTCATCTGCAAACATAAGTCAGAAAATGTTAAAGATCCTTATGCTGAGTGTATTCAGTACACTGTAATGTGATTAAACAAAAGAAGACAGTGCATGTAAAAGACAGATTGATAACAGTTAGTATATAGTATCAGCTGGTTAAGGGTAATGGCATCGTTTTAAATTTCAACAAAATTCTCAGATACTTTTAGCAGCTTTGTAGTCCATGCTTCATTAAACTATTGGATTATCAATTAAAATGGTCTGAGGCCAGAACACTGCACAATTTGACATTGTAGCTGCAATCACACACACACACACACACACACACACACACACATACATATGTGGGTACATTGACATTCAGAAAAATGCGAGCGTGCGCGCACATACACACACACACACACACACACACACACACACACACACACACACACACACACACACACACTCTCTCTCTCTCTCTCTCTCTCTCTCTCTCTCTCTCTCTCTCTCTTTCTCTCTCTCTGTGACGTGCACACATGCATGCAGATTGATCGACTAAACATGGTCTAAAGCAAACAATTCAAGGGAAAATATTTTTGGAGCATATTAACCCCTACTCGTGTCTCTTTTACCTCCCTTTGCTTCTGCTTGCAGGAGACGGGAACAACCATGAATGATCGTCTGTCACCTCCACCTCTCTCTTCACATCTCTGTAACACATCAGCTTTCACACACACACACACACACACACACACACACACACACACACACACACACTCACACACACTTGATCAAAACTTCATTTGTAGATTCTTCAGATTTTCACCTGCTTTTTCCTAATCAAATTATGAATCACAGAAAGAAGCCAGTTGTCATAAATGCAGTTTTAAGACTAAAGCCTCCCATTTAAGCAAAAGTAGAATACTATATGACGCATTTCCTCTTGATCTTTCACAATTTGATTTTTTTAATCTGCATGTGAGACGTGTCATCAACTGAGTAGAAGGTGTAGGCTGTTTTTGTAAACATCTTGGACAATAAAACATGGCAGGACCTATCAGTTCGTGTATCCCCCTTGCACATTATGCAAGGACACACACACACACACACACACACACACACACCACACACACACACACACACACACATTTATGTGGGTATGCACTCTCTCTCTCTCTCTCTCTCTCTCTCTCTCTCTCTCTCTCTCTCTCTCTCACATACACACACACACACACACACAAACAGACACACACACATACACATAAAGCACATATGCACACACACACACACACACACACACACACACACACACACACACACACACACACACACTGATGCACATAGCAGCATTCAATGTGAAGTGATGGTTACGTGACTTTGAACATTTCATCCTTATCAGGCAGCATTCATAGCCCTCAGAATGGACCATCGTTCTTTTGTTCATTAATCCAACTTTGCAGTGGTACTTTTCTGACACTGGGCCTGTCCTATGTTTTTCTGTCTGTGTGTCTGAGGATTTCTGCAACATCATTCTTGTTACTGCCGTGACAATGATGTCATGAGACAACATGATAGCTCTCCTGACGGCCAATACAAACACTACCTCTATTACCATGACAATGACGTCATGAGGCAACGTGACATCTACAGGCGGCCATTACAACGCTGTCTACTACTGATGTGACAATGGCGTCATGAGGCAACGTGACATCTACTGGCAGCCATTACATCGCTGCCTCCTACTGTTACGACAATGACGTTATGAGGCATCGTGACATCTGCAGGCGGCCGTTACAACGCTGCCTCCTACTGTTACGACAATGACGTTATGAGGCATCGTGACATCTACTGGCAGCCATTACGACGCTGCCTACTACTGCTGTTACAATGACGTCACGAGGCGACGTGACATCTAGTTGCGGCCATTACGACGCTGCCTACTACTGCTGTGACAATGACGTCATGAGGCAAGGTGACATCTAGTGGCGGCTATTACAAAACTGGCTGCTATTGTTGTATATCCCAGGGATCTGTTAGAAGGAAGGTATAACCGACCAGTTCAACACAGCTGCCTATGTTAGCTTTAGCGGAGCTGTCACTATTAGACAAGATGTAAAGAGAAAATCTAATGTGGAATGATGGCAGCACATCGTACTTCAGAGCAGGCGGAAGAGAAAAGGTAAACCGATGCCGCTGTTCAATGTTGTAATCTCGTTTCTTTTCTTCCTGTCTTTTTTTCTTTCTTTCTTATTTTAAATGTCTAAGTATGTAGCAACTTAAGAGCGGCACGTAGTCAAATAGCTACAGCGTTTACATTTTGCAACAAAGATGCTTTCACTTAAGGAAAGGATTGTTGCTAGCAAGCTGTACAGAACTGAGATAAATCATAATTTGTTGTTGTTGTTGTTGTTAATTTCGTAGTGATAGGAAATGATAGTTTGGGGTACAGTAGGGAAAAGTAACGCTGATCGAATACACCTCCGCGGTGAGCTGGCCACAGAGTAATTTCCCTTGCTGGACCCGACAGTCCGGCTGGAGTGTAAAGTGCAGCATGATCTGTACAGTGGTCTGACCCAGGCCGGACAGTGCTGCTGCACTGGTAATGGACAGGGTCTTCATCTCCACCAACGTCACTATGATCGTCAGCGCAAGACGTTGGCCTGTCGATGACGTCACACCATCCACGGCTCACCAAACAGCGCCCGAAGACTCGCCAGCAAGTCCGACAGCTCCCAAAAGCAGAGCAGAGACAGAGGAATTCGCCCAGTCCTTCGGTCAACTTCTTCTTTCTGCCCCGGCCACTGACAGCAAACAAAGCAGTTAACGTGTCTGTCCGCCGTCAGCTCCTCAGTCCGTGCACATGTTCCTCAACTCCATGAGGGAACCTGACCGTAAACGGTTCAATATTGACCAACACTTCTGTGTTTAGAACGCCAGAGTGTCTTAATAGCCGATGTCAGGAAACTCGACACTGGCCTTGGAATCTACTGTTTGGTTTTCTGAGTTCGTTTCTCTCTCTCTCTCTCTCTCTCTCTCTCTCT
>CM031601.1:67378843-67386343 GCA_018398815.1 Conus ventricosus
TATATCAAACCAGATTTTCAAAAAACAAACAGAAATTGCTTGGGCAAAATCTTAAGTCAGATTAAAAAATTTCTCTCTGTGAGGAACTGAAAATTCACATCAGGTGGGACATCTATGAACGAGGTTTTTGACAGGATAACAGGATAACAATTTTTATTTGTCCAAAAGATGGAAAATTCATTTTCGACAGCACAGCAACCATATACCAGGACAAGAAACACACACACACACACACACACACACACACACACACACACACACACACACCACACACACTCACGCACGCACGCACGCACGCACGCACGCACGCACGCACGCACGCACGCACGCACGCACGCACGCACGCACGCACGCACGCACACACACACACACACACACACACACACACACACAATGGAGTCTGGTGTAAAAACAATATAACTGACATAGTGTTTGCCCCAACACTCCACAAGACCATGCTTCATAATAAGTGGTACATCACATGGAATGCAGCGCGGAGCTTCTCCTCCTTGCAAAAGACACGAGCGTGTATAGGCAGAGCGGTCTGAGTGTCATCTTCACAAAACTGTTTCTTCTGTACGGCCATCAACAGCAGATGGTAAAACCTCTCTAAGCTTTGGACGGATCTGCTGGAGTTTGTTCACCATCTGCGTGCTCTGCCAGAGGTGCTTGACGTAAGTCTGAAATTTGCATTTGAAATCGGTATGAGGGACAGAAAATCCGCGCAGTTCTTTAGAGTTGACAGTCTTGGTGAGTTTAACAGACGTCCCCCCCCCCTCTCCCATGGCTTCGAATACGAACATGACCGGGAACCTGGGCAAAACCTATGCCACGACCATCAGATCTCAGAGAGGCGTACCTTTAAAAAAAACAAAACAGTTGAGAATGCTTAAAATTACAACCAACAATGGCCACCAATGTAGATGGAGAATCGGAGAGAATGAGGAATGAAAAGAAAATGTTAAACGAAAGATTATATAAAGTCCCAGGACCCATGCCGTGCGTTCTGTAGTGCAGATGGTGCTCTTGTTTTGAACATTGAGTTCTTGAGAGGGAGCGGTTGAGTGGAAAGCAACAGTAGCAACTATTTCTCCAGATATGGAACTATCCGTAAACATTCTTTACAAGAATGGAAATCTGGCACAAAATTCAGCTGGGAAAAACTCTTGCAGGCCAGAGAGTCTTTGTGATAGCAGGAAAAGTTCAAAGCCGATGTCCGGAGGGCGGAAAGTCTATGACCTGGAAATCTGGCGAAATCACGACTCCCACAGCAGTGTCCCCGTTGTTCAGATCAGGAAGAACAACAGCCAAACAATATTGAAATCGAGAACGGGAACAGAAGGACATCGCCCCAAATCCGACCCCACCCCACTTTTCTCTCTCTCTCTCTCTCTCTCTCTCTCTCTCTCTCTCTGACAGAGACACCCGACCATGACAGGCGAATGAAACGATATGTGTGTGCGAGACGTCACGTGAATCCCTGTGTCATGCAGCGATCATCTGATTCACTGGATATCAGGACTGGGAGGGGAGGCCATGCTGCCAGAACTGTGGGGACACACCCCGGGGTCAGTCACTGGCACCGTGCTGATTCCTGTCACCTGATCGGACGTCTTGGGAGGCCACGCCTTGTCTAACCCGGGGAGTTCCAGCCTTGGTCTGAAGCCCAATGTGCAGGGCTTTGAGGCGGGGCTTCATCTGATCTCCCGGTCTGCTGGTGGTGGTGGTGGTGGTGGTGGTGGTGGTGATGGCGGCGGCGGGGTTGGGGGGGGGGGGGGTGGCTTTGTGCAGAAAGGTTTTGTGTCTGGCCTCCATGTGAGACTGCATGTGCAGTTCTGTTTTTTTTTTTTTTAACTGCAACCACCACCACCATTGTTTGTCAGCCTGAGCACTGCGTGTGTGTCTCTTAGTCATCGCTTGTTTCTTTATTTGTGCTATCTTGCGCGCGCGCGCACACACACATACACACACCTGCACGCACGCACGCACGCACGCACGCACGCACGCACGCACGCACGCACACACACACACACACACACACACACACACATACACACACACACACACACACACACACACACACACACACACACACACACACACACACACACAGGCAGACAGACAGACAGAGACAGAGACATAGAGGATGGCAGCATTTTACACGGGCGTACTGTCACTGTTTTCATTCCGCATAATTTGCATAACAACATTCCTCATGACGCGTTTCTCAACCATTCAAGTCATCTGGCCGGTAAACATCATTAATCACGCTGCAGCCAGGCTTCTCCTGTTTCCACCCACCTAGCCCTCTCCCCCCACCCCACCCCTGCCTCCACTCCTTGACTCTCTCCTTCCCTTCCTTGCCCGTCCGCCACGCCGCCTTCATCCCTCATCCACCCTCCTTTATCCCCCCTCCCCTCTTTCCCCTGCCTCCAAAGAGGCGGATCGCATAAGATTATATACATGCGTGTCTTAGTTCTTTTCTATTCACTTTCCAGTCACTTGCCCAATTTTCTATTCACCCCTCTGCTCGAAGCTGAATGTCACAATAACGCGTGGTGGTGTTAATGACCCGTAACTATACAGATGTGTTTTGGGTGATGTTCAGCCCTCTCATCATCCAGATCCACCTCGTTCATCCTAGCGCCTCCGCGGAACCTCCATAACCAAGGGGGGAGAGAAAGCCCTGGGAAATCGTGCAGTGACAAGGGCAGCCGCCGTCTGTGTGCCGGACTGTGGACGATGAATCATGCCCCGGCCCACAAGAGAGAGAGAGAGAGAGAGAGAGAGAGAGAGAGAGAGACACCTTCCCACCAGATTGAGGTCACAAGACAAATGGGGCTGGCTCGTGGCGCGCGCTGTCACGTGGCCCATAAATTACCGTGACGTGCAATGCTGTGGCCCCAGTGATGATGGAGGTCAGCGTTATGTGGACCACGCCCTTCGCCTGCCAACATGAGCAGAAGACAACATTGTTGGAGGAGGGTTAACAATGAGCAGAAGACAACATTGTTGGAGGAGGGTTAACAATGAGCAGAAGACAACATTGTTGGAGGAGGTTAACAATGAGCAGAAGACAACATTGTTGAGGAGGAGGGTTAACAATGAGCAGAAGGCAACATTGTTGGAGGAGGGTTAACAATGAGCAGAAGACAACATTGTTGGAGGAGGGTTAACAATGAGCAGAAGACAACATTGTTGGAAGAGGGTTAACAATGAGCAGAAGACAACATTGTTGTAGGATAGTTAACAATGAGCAGAAGGGAACATTGTTGGAGGATGGTTAACAATGAGCAGAAGGGAACATTGTTGAGGAGGAGGGTTAAATATGAGCAGAAGACAACATTGTTGGAAGAGGGTTAACAATGAGCAGAAGACAACATTGTTGGAGGAGGGTTAACAATGAGCAGAAGACAACATTGTTGGAGGAGGGTTAACAATGAGCAGAAGGCAACATTGTTGTAGGATAGTTAACAATGAGCAGAAGACATTGTTGGAGGAGGGTTAACAATGAGCAGAAGACAACATTGTTGGAAGAGGGTTAACAATGAGCAGAAGGCAACATTGTTGGAGGAGGGTTAACAATGAGCAGAAGGCAACATTGTTGTAGGATAGTTAACAATGAGCAGAAGACAACATTGTTGGAGGAGGGTTAACAATGAGCAGAAGACAACATTGTTGTAGGATAGTTAACAATGAGCAGAAGACATTGTTGGAGGAGGGTTAACAATGAGCAGAAGACAACATTGTTGGAAGAGGGTTAACAATGAGCAGAAGACAACATTGTTGCGGGATGGTTAACAATGAGCAGAACGCAACATTGTTGGAAGATATTTAACAATAAGCAGAAGGTACCATTGTCTGAGGATATTCAACAATGACAGAAGGCAACATTGTTGGAGGATATTTTTCAATGAGGAAAATAACCAGTGTTGCAGATCAGTTTACAATGAGGAAAATAACCAGTGTTTAAGGATACTTTACAATGAGGAAAATAAAGGAATTAGAGGAATTTTTTTTTACAAAGAGGTCAGTAACCAGGGTTACAGAATACTTTACAATGAGAGAAAACAGTGACAGTGAAGGAGGATAGCATACAATGAGGAAAATAACCAGCAGTGGAGAATGCAAAACAAACAGGAAAGTAAGCAGTTTCTGAGGATACTAGATAAAGAAAATAACCAGTGTTGGGGAATGCTTTCCAATGAGGAAAATAACCAGAGTTGGAGGTTCCCTTCCACTGAGGAAAATAACCCGAGTTGGAGGGTATTCACGATGAGGAAAATAATCCGAGTTGGAGGTTCCTTTCGAATGAGGAAAATAAATACTTGGAGGTTCCGTTCCAATAAGGAAAATAACCAGAGTTGGAGGTCTCTTTCCAATGAGGAAAATAACCAGAGTTGGAAGTTCCTTTCCATTGAGGAAAATAACCCGAGTTGGAAAATACTCACGATGAAAAAAATAACCCGAGTTGGAGGATACTTTCCAATGAGGAAAATAACCCGACTTAGAGGATACTTTCCAATAAGGAAAATAACCAGAGTTGGAAGTTCCTTTCCAGTGAGGAAAATAACCCAAGTTGGAGGATATTTACGATGAGGAAAATACCCCCGAGTTGGATTATACTTTCCAATGAGGAATATAACCCGACTTGGAGGATACATTCCAATAAGGAAAATAACCTGACTTGGAGGATACTTTTCAATAAGGAAAATAACCCGAGTTGGAGGATACTTTCCAATGAGGAAAATAACCAGAGTTGGGGATTCCCTTCCACTGAGGAAAATAACCCGAGTTGGAGGATATTCACGGTGAGGAAAATAATCAGAGTTGGAGGATACTTTCCAATGAGGAAAATAACCAGAGTTGGAGGATACTTTCCAATGAGGAAAATATCCAGAGTTGGGGATTCCCTTCCACTGAGGAAAATAACCCGAGTTGGAGGATATTCACGGTGAGGAAAATAATCAGAGTTGGAGGATTCTTTCCAATGAGGAAAATAACCAGAGTTGGAGGATACTTTCCAATGAGGAAAATAACCAGAGTTGGGGATTCCCTTCCACTGAGGAAAATAACCCGAGTTGGAGGATATTCACGGTGAGGAAAATAATCAGAGTTGGAGGATACTTTCCAATGAGGAAAATAACCAGAGTTGGAGGATACTTTCCAATGAGGGAAATAACCAGAGTTGGAGGATACTTTCCAATGAGGGAAATAGCCAGAGTTGGAGGATACTTTCCAATCAGGAAAATAACCAGAGTTGGAGGATACTTTCCAATGAGGGAAATAGCCAGAGTTGGAAGATACTTTCCAATGAGGAAAATAAGCAGAGTAAGAGGTTCCCTCCTAATGAGGAAAATAACCAGAGTTGCAGAATATTTGACAATGAGGAAAAATAACAACCAGTATTGCAGAATACTCTACAACGAGTCAAATAACCAGTGTTGGAGGATACCGTGTAGTGAGGAAAATAACCAGAGTTGGAGGATTCTTTACAATAAGGAAAATAACCAGAGTTGGAGAATATCACGACCCCTTCCCCCTCCCCTACCCCCTCCCCTTCCAGCTCCTGTCAGTGTTTAACACATTCTTCACATTATTATTGCTGCTGTTATTGTGATTATTGGTGCTGTAGAAATGCTGCTATCATTTACATTCGTGTCTAAGTTGTTGTTGGCGATTGTGGCGATGGTGACAGTTATTTATGATGGCGTATTTTTTTTAAAAATGTTGTGTTGCTTCGTTGCTTCTGCTTTTTTCTTCTTATTGTTTGAGAGAGAGAGAGAGAGAGAGAGAGAGAGAGAGAGAGAGAGAGAGAGAGAGAGAGAGAAGTGTGTGTGTGTGTGTGTGTGTGTGTGTGTGTGTGTGTGTGTGTGTGTGTGTGTGTGTGTGTATGAGAGAGAGAGAGAGAGAGAGAGAGAGAGAGAGAGAGAGAGAGAGAGAGAGAGAGAGAGAGAGAGAGAGAGAGACAGACAGACAGACAGACAGACAGACAGACAGACAGACAGACAGACAGACAGACAGACTGACAGACAGACAGACAGAGAGTGAACAGAGAGAACAGTGTCAGTGTCAGTTCTAATCCACTTGCTCACAAACACACGTCCCTCATCTTTCCTCTCTCCATTTGTTACACAATGGGCCTTGTACTGACAGTTACAGCCTTGACAGTAAGTCGGCCTGTCTGTGTGTCTGCCTGTTTGCCTGTGTGTGTGTGTGTGTGTGTGTGTGTGTGTGTGTGTGTGTGTGTGTGTGTGTGTGTGTGTGTGTGTGTGTGTGTGCATGTGTGTGTGTAAGACAGAGAGATATGTATGTGTATGTGCGTGTATGTATGTGCGCGCGCGCGTGTGTGTAAAGAGAGAGAGAGAGAGAGAGAGAGAGAGAGAGAGAGAGAGAGAGAGAGAGAGAGAGAGAGAGAGAGAGAGAGAGGACCTACCACAGACTAGATGACTAGATGACTCCACATGATCACATTCCGTTTGGTGTCGTGACTGGGTCTTTTGAGATCAATGGATTTCTGAACCAAACAGTATCATTGCAGCGGTTGACGCCAGTCAACAAGGCGTGTCCTCTTATCTATGGGGGCGCGAACGAAGAGCAAGTCATCTTGTATGTGAATGTGGTGGGAGCATGTTGTCTTCTGTGTGTATATAATGGGAGCATGTTGTCTTCTGTGTGTATGTGATGGGAGCATGTTGTCTTCTGTGTGTATGTGATGGGAGCATGTTGTCTTCTGTGTGTATGTGATGGGAGCATGTTGTCTTCTGTGTGTATATGATGGGAGCATGTTGTCTTCTGTGTGTATGTAATGGGAGCATGTTGTCTTCTGTGTGTATATAATGGGAGCATGTTTTCTTCTGTGTGTATGTAATGGGAGCATGTTGTCTTCTGTGTGTATGTGATGGGAGCAAGTTGTCTTCTGTGTGTATGTAATGGGAGCAAGTTGTCTTCTGTGTGTATGTAATGGGAGCATGTTGTCTTCTGTGTGTATGTAATGGGAGCATGTTGTCTTCTGTGTGTATGTGATGGGAGCATGTTGTCTTCTGTGTGTATGTGATGGGAGCATGTTGTCTTCTGTGTGTATGTGATGGGAGCATGTTGTCTTCTGTGTGTATGTGATGGGAGCATGTTGTCTTCTGTGTGTATGTAATGGGAGCATGTTGTCTTCTGTGTGTATGTAATGGGAGCATGTTGTCTTCTATGTATATGTAAAGGGAGCAAGCTGTTTTCTGTTTAAACGTACTGGCTGCGTGTTGTGTTCTATGTGCATGTGAGGGTAGCATGTTGTTTCCAATGTTCATGTGTTGATATCATGCTGCTCATGTGATGGGAGAATGCTTTGTCAGTCAAACGTCTTGTATAGGCACAGAACGAAATTTTATACATTATCTTTATCTCGTGATGATATTTGCATCACAGCTTAAATGGACAAGGTTTGTAACATTTACTCTGGATGAACTTTCCTCTGATATCTGTCAAACCTGGACACACAAATGCAAC
>CM031601.1:67391343-67393843 GCA_018398815.1 Conus ventricosus
AACAAAGGACGAACACCAGTCACCTGTCTGTTCGATCTCAGTTCCAAATGTGGTCTTGGGTGAAAAAAAAAACCCAAAAAACTACAACTACAGAATGGAACTGAAGGGAGGTTGAAAAAAAAGACAAAAAGACAGGAAACTGCTTTGAAAGGTCAAAGGTTTTCTTTTTTTTCTGAAAGGTCAAAACTTTCCTTTTTTTTTCTTTTTTTTTCCATTCCAGATAGATCATCAAATATAACGATGGTGGTGATTATGATGTTTAAAAACACAGGCCCAATTGAAAAGAAACTGAAGAAGAAGAAGAAGAAGAAGATCGAAATAGATAAACAACAAAAAAAAAACCTTCGCCCGTCTGCCCAGTTACTGGTCTAGTCCCTCCCCCCACCCCCGTTTCCCTTCCCTTCCCTGTCCACCCATTGACCCGCCAAATGAATTTGAAAGTGTAGCGGGTGCATGACCCGTAGTACGGTTTGTCTTTGATCTTGATGACAAGTCGTTAGCTGTCAGCGCAATCAATCAACACGAAAGCGATGCACACCTGGAGCGATACACTTCACTGGCTACAGGAGCACACAGAAAGGGAAGAGGAGGAATGCAGCGTGATGGGAAAAGGAAGGGCATTAGGGTGAAGGAGGGGAGGAGGTGGGGGTGGGGGTGGGGGGAGGGAGGGGGGAGGGGAAGGAGGGTCGCAGATGAGGAAAAAGGATAAGACTAGAAGAGAAGGATTGGTTTGGTTTCTTTCTTTGGTGGGTTTTTTTTCACGCACGTAATCTCTCTCTCTCTCTCTCTCTCTCTCTCTCTCTCTCTCTAACAAATGTTTGTGTCTTTGGAGAGGGTGGGGATTGGGGTTGCATCAAAACAGATTTCAGAGGTGCTTTTTTTTCCAGCGACTCCATCTTTGCTACACAGAAGGTGAACAAGGCGCTCATGAAAGCGGTCACAGTATATTGGGTTGGTGCACCCATCTGGTTCTCTGGCCTAAATTGGACTAATAGCATCCATCAAGTACCTCCCCTCTAACATCCCTAGGTCACTAACATTGACATTCACCTCCATCATCCCTAGGTCACTGACACTGACCTTCCCTCCAATATCCTAGGTCACTGACATTGACCTTCCCTCCAATATCCCTAGGTCACTGACATTGACCTTCCCCTCCAATATCCCTAGGTCACTGACATTGACCTTTCCATCCAACATCCCTAGGTCACTGACACTGACCTTCCCCTCCAACATCCCTAGGTCATTGACACTGACCCCTCCAACATCCCTAGGTCACTGACACTGACCTTCCCCTCCAACATCCCTAGGTCACTGACACTGACCTTCCCCTCCAACATCCTTAGGTCACTGACACTGACCTTCCCATCCAACATCCTTAGGTCACTGACACTGACCTTCCCCTCCAACATCCCTAGGTCACTGACACTGACCTTCCCCTCCAATATCCCTAGGTCACTGACATTGACCTTCCCCTCCAATATCCCTAGGTCACTGACACTCACCTTCCAATCCAACATCACTAGGTCATTGACACTGCCCCCTCCAACATCCCTAGGTCATTGACACTGCCCCCTCCAACATCCCAGGTCACTGACACTGACCTTCCCCTCCAACATCCCTAGGTCATTGACACTGACCTTCCCTCCAACATCCCTAGGTCACTGACACTGACCTTCCCCTCCAACATCCCTAGGTCATTGACACTGACCTTCCCTCCAACATCCCTAGGTCACTGACACTGACCTTCCCTCCAACATCCCTAGGTCACTGACACTGACCTTCCCCTCCAACATCCTTAGGTCACTGACACTGACCTTCCCTCCAACATCCTTAGGTCACCGACACTGACCTTCCTCCAACCTTTCAAGGTCACTCACACTGACCTTTCCCCCTCTAACCTTCGTAGGTCACTGACACTGATCTTCCCCTTTAACATCCCTAGGACACGGACACTGACCTTCCCTCATGCAGGCACACACACACACACACACACACACACACACACACACACACACACACACACACACACACACACACACACACACACTGACTGAAACCATTTACTGTCAGATTAACATAGTGTTGTACTGACATTTTAAAAAGAAAAACCTGAATAAATTAATGAGAAAACGAAAATAATACAAGTAACATCTGAATGACACAAAAATCATAAATGAAAATTAACAGGGAAAAATTTAACATTTGTAAGTAACATAATAAAAATCAGAAATTGTAACAATAAAGCAAATTGCATCTTAACTGTACTGAAAATGAAGAATCTCTCTCTCTCTCTCTCTCTTCTCTCTCTCTCTCTCTCTTCTCCTCTCTCTCTCTCTCTCTGTCTCTCTGTCTCTCTCTCTCTCTCTCTCTCTCTCTCTCTCTCACACACACACACACACACACACACACACACACACACACACACACACACACGTGCGCGCGCGCGAGGTTATTGCCCTCTCATGTACACACCACTACATGCACACAAAACGCGCAC
>CM031601.1:67408843-67418843 GCA_018398815.1 Conus ventricosus
GTGGCTTTTGATGTTTGCAATGATTTTTTTTTTCTTTTAAGAAAAAGGCTCAGGTTTTACCACCGTTATTTTTTTCTGATTATGTGCTTTTGGCGTCTTGAAATAGGAATTATTTAAAGGTAATTATGCTAAAATGCCTATCTAATTACCTACCTGCCTATCTACCTACCTGTATGCATATATGCATATATGTATGTATGCATATATATATGGGAGATTGCATCTCTTAGGAGATCCAAGTAAAGGTTGTTCTGTTACAATTCTTAGCTACTCACAATGCTTGGGTTATTGAACAGCAGAACTGACCATTCAAACTGTTCCATATCTTTTGATCTCCCTTGCATCCTTGAATGGATCCTCAAGCATATTAGCTCAAAGATTGTCCCCCACATTTTATACTGTTTGCATAATGCTTTTTAGTTTTTCAGCAACTTTTTTCCTCTCCACACTTTCGTTTTTTTCCAGTTACTACCCTTCGCTGGTTGCTTTGGGGGTGCTGTTGGATTCTTTTTTGAACCCTTGGTGTTGAGAACACCGCAGAATTATGGACTGTGGTGTGTCTCTATTTGACACCAAGGGCACAGACACAACCAGCCGTGTCTCCCTGATGAGTCCGATCCAGCGGACGAAAGGCCTAGGAGCAGGCAATACAAATAAATCTGTTTTCGAGAGGGATTACGATGGCTCCCTCAGGCAGCTAGTGAAAGGTTTCTCATACTTATAATATTTTTCCCACATTTTCTTCATCTTCAATTTTTTTTTCTTCAAAAAGTTCAAATCTTTGTCAAGTCATTACTATGATGACTGGAGAATTGTTAGCCTGCACTTGTTTTCCCCCACTACTTAATTGTTCAGCATTATATATATATAAATATATATATATATATATATATAGAGAGAGAGAGAGAGAGAGAGAGAGAGAGAGATGACAGTGTGTGTGTGTGTGTAAGATATTATCATTGTTGCCCTGTCTGTCTGTTTCTCTCTCCCCCCACCCCTCTCTCTCTCTCTCTCTCTCATTTTGCAAAACTGTCAAGCGTAGACGATGGATTATCTTGACAGTTGATGGAATGGTGCTGATTCCAAGGTGCCACCCAGTGCACAACTGTCTGGCTCCGCTCATGCTGGCGGGCACCCTGCACCCCCTCCCCCCACTCCCTCTCTCTTCCTCTTCCCATCTGTGTCTAAAACCATCATGTTGAACACCTTCTTAAAAGCAGTTTGATTATTTGAAGGTGTTTTTCTTTCTTTTTTTTTCACAGCTGAAATGAAATGAAATTCTATATTTGCGATGATATTGAGCGAATATTTCCTTAGTTGGGATAAAACACAATTGAGTGTTTCTGATCCATGATCCAGTTAGACTGAACGTTCCATCCGCTACGATACAGTGACATTGAGCATTCCCTTGGCTACAGTGGAAAGTTCATCATTGCGAACTAATTCAATATCAATTAAAGCAAAATTACAGCAACCGGTGTTGGATTTCTATTCCGGCTGTTTGAATCTTCATGGAAAATAACGATATTGTCGCGAAGTTTTGTGCCTTAAATCCAGCTGTGGTGATTTTCACCTGATAGCTAAATGTAACACAAGTACAGCATGTGTACAGAATTCTTGTGCGACTCTCGTCGGAATCAAAAGAGGCGAACTGATATATGACAAGTAGGCAGCAAGGCCAAGCCATCTCCTGTTTAAAATCCAACACAATGAGATATCTTGGCTCTGAAAACGGCAAAAACAAAAGCAACAACAACAACAACAACAACAGCAACACTATTATCTAACATTCCCCACATTTTGACACTTCTTCAGTAAATAAAGTGAGACGTTTGAAAAAAAAAAGTCGGCATTATCATTCAATTTCTGTGACTTTTTTCTTTAAGAGAGAGAGAGAGGAGGAGAGAGAGAGAGAGAGAGAGAGGCTTTCCACTCACCCCTGTACATGAAATCTCACAGTGCCTTCCTGCCACGCCTAACCTATTAATAAAGGACACCTCAGCGAATAACGTACAGGTCTGCCCAATCTTCCCACGCCTCCCCTCCTCCCTGTCTGCCCCCACCACCGTCCCCTCCTCTTCATCCTTACTCCCGTTTCCCTCACTCTTCTCTGTCTCTCTGTCTGTATTTGTTTTTGTATCTGTTGCCAACTTTGTCTGTATACCTCTCTAAGATTGTGTCTGTGTGTCTCTCTCTGTGTCTGTGTATCTGTGTATTTGTCTATATGTCTCTGTCTGTGTCTCTGTCTGTCTGCCTGTCTGTCTGTCTCTGTCTCCGTCTCTCTCTCTCTCTCACTCTCTCTCTCTCTCTCTCTCTCTCTCTCTCTCTCTCTTGCGCCCGCACGTGTGTGTGTGGTATGTGTGAATGAGAGAGAGAGAGAGAGAGAGAGAGAGAGAGAGAGAGAGAGAGAGAGAGAGAGAGAGAGAGATTGCGTGTAGGCGCGCGCGCTTGTGTGTATGTGTTGTTGTTGTTGTTGATGCTGTTGTTGTTGTTGTTGCTGCTGCTATTGCTGTTGTTGTTGCTGTCCTGCCGGTGACACACACACACGCTGCTGAGGGGTGGAGAAGGCAACGGAGCGAGGACACTCTCTGTGGATCGGGTCACTGCACACACACCCCACACACACACACACACACACCACACAGAGCTCATCCGACCCCCCTCCCCAAGCTCAGTCCCCCCCGGTGTCAGGCCTGTTGCCCCACAGCCACAGTCACCCAGAGTGAGCTGAAGCCAGTTGTTCACAGTGTGGGGGACACAGACATCTAGCCGCACTCCAACTGCTGGCAGTTTCCTTATTGCTCATTTTTGGTGCAAATACCATGTCAACGATTACCAGGACTCACTCTCAGTGTACAGGTTAAAGTGCATACTGGCATTATAGAATTCACGTGTACAAGGTTCCACACACACACACACACACACACACACACACACACACACACACACACCCCCGCACGCAAGCACACACACACACACACACACACACACACACACACACACACACACACACGCACGCATCTATCTATCTGTCTATCTATTTATCTATATCTATGTACATCTATCTATCTATCTATCTATCTATACGAATATGATTTAAAACAAAATGACTACGACAACATCAATGAGACAAAATGGGCAAAATTGTGGCCAATTAGGCTGTAGAAATGGAAAATGGAAGGTACGTGTATGAGAAAGAACTGGATACGAAAGTACACACACACACACACACACACGCGCGCGCGCGCGCGCACACACAAAACACACAGACACACAGAACACGTGTGTGGGCAAGCCGAAAGGACCATGCCTACCCAGCTAGCACGCACAATGAAATAAAACAAGCAGAGCATACACAGCACTGACGATACAGGTGAGTGCATCTGTGCAATCACCATCGTCTTCGGAACCTCAGTCATATATATTGTGAAGCTGCCTTCAGGCATTGTCACTGTTGTGTTCGCTGTGTGTGTGTGTGTGTGTGTGTGTGTGTGTGTGTGTGTGTGTGTGTGTTACGCGCACGTGCGCGCGCGCGCGTCTGTTTGTGTGTGTGTATTGTCAATGCACATGCGCGCTACACCCATGCCCACATTTGTGGACATAGTACAGCATATACACACGTTAACACGTGCACAAGCACATCATACCTATCCTTGGAATTTATTAGTTTGTTGTATATATATATATATATATTATATATATATATATATATATATATATATATATATATATATATATATATATATATATACATACATCCCTGTAATTCACGAAAATTTCCAATCTGAATGCAAACACATGCGCGTGCAAATCACGCTTTTCAGCACATATTATCTGACATGAATTTTGTGAAAACACAGAGAGAGAGAGAGAGAGAGAGAGAGGCAACGCCTTCTCGTTAAATCATATCTATTTCCTATTCCCTCGTGAAATCCCAACGCCATGATTTCCTGGTGAAGCTGAGGTAGACAGGGCCGAAGCCAACGTACGTCACCACCATGCTTCACTGCCCGCCAAGGAGTGAGAACTGTCCTCCCGATATACAAAGGTGAATGGCACACAAAGCCCCTATAATTGAGTCGTGACATCAAACGTTTTTCCTTTCTGCCAAGGCGAGAGACACCCATTGGCTTTATCTGGACCCAGATCAGGCTCAGTTGGAGCTGGGAGGGCGTGCACATTCCAACACTCACACGGGAAAGCAGCTAGGCCAGAAAGGTCCTCCCCGTCTATGCACCGTCACAGCACGGACTTTGTCCAGGCCTCATTCAGTCTGCTTGGCTGTGAATTCTTTTGTCACGGAGAAAAGGCAGGATGTCCATCCGCCCGAATGACGCGATATACCAGGAGGCGTGTGTACACAGAGAGGATCGGGTCAATGTTTGGTGCTATCATCTGACCACTACAGTTGAAGTGGAGGTAAAAGAGTGGACTGTCTGATCTCTTCTCCCCAATGTTTGTCATCTGACCACCACCTTTGAGAGGCAAGAACGCTGATTTGTGTCTGTCATTCCTTTCAGCCGCTGTTTCATCTGAGTGAGAACGGATGCTTTGAAGACTAGAATTTGAAATTACTGGCCAAAAAAAAAAAAAAAAAAGTTTGTTATACTGTTTTTGAAGTGTAGACATAGCTTTGGATTTCGAATTTTGACTATCACTTGCTGCAGAACGTTTCTGACACAAATCAGAGGTCAGCAAGCAAAAGATCCAGTTAGAGGTCAATAGATAAATGATCCAGTCATAGGTCAATAAATAAATGACCCAGTCAGAGGTCAATGAATAAATGACCCAGTCAGAGGTCAACAGACCAATGACCCAGCCAGGGGTGAACAGAAAAATGACCCAGACAGATGTCAACAGATAAATGACCCAGCCAGATGTCAACAGATAAATGACCCAGCCAGAGGTCAACAGATAAATGACCCAGTCAGAGGCCAACAGATAAATGACCCAGTCAGAGGTCAACAGATACATTACCTAGTTAGTGGTCAAAAGATGTTTCCTCTCTAACCATTACGTTTGGATTCGAGGACCAGAGAACAGAGTGGACAGTGTGCGTGTTGTGGGCGTTGTGGTCACTGAAGGTGGACTTGTTGGACTGGCAGTTCGTGTCCCGTGCACGCCGCTGAGCGAGGGTTCTGTTCAGTCATCCAACAGGTAAGATTTGTCATTGTCTTGTCACGATAGCACCATTCACAGCATCATGTTAGTGGCTAGCATTGATGACTGGTTTAGTAAGATTTGTTATTGTATCGTAATTACAACAACATCACAGCATCATGTGAGTGGCTAGAAATGATCAGTAGTTTAGTAAGATCAACGGGAAATAATGTAGATACAGGTGTTTGTTTAGTCAGACGAACAGAGTTCGCCAGCGTGAGTATTGTTACTCCAACGTAAAAGCTTGATACAGTCACACTGGAGCAAAACCAAAGTCACTGAACGGCCAAACGAATAGAACACAACGACTTACAAAGCAGGAAACGACGCGTTTCGACTTGTTGGTCTTCTTCAGGAAGGGGAAACAATCTTTGAAATATCAGACGGATATTTCTCATGAAGATGAAAAATAGGAGCCACAAAACACCCATGAGTTAACGGCAATATTTCGGTTTATTTCAACCTTTCTCAAGCCACACTGGCCAACTGACAAACATAACACTTAAGATTACTGTTGTTGTGTCACTGAAAAAAAGTTCACTAGAAAAGAGCGGATATTTCTCATGGTTGAAATGCTTGTAAATATTGCTCGTCCTGCCTGAAGAAGATCAACAGATCGAAACGCGTCGTGTCTGTTGTGTAACTTGTTTGTTCTGTTCGTTTGGCCGTCCATGAACTCCACTTCTGCTTCTATACTTCAGCCACTGCCAGCAGTCACCCCGCCCTGAAAACAGCGATCACATTGCCCACACAGGCAACTTCACCCCACCCCCATCTCCTCCTCCTCCTCCTCCTCCTCTCCCATCCCCACCCCAGTACCCAGACACCTTGCTCCAACAAAAAGGGATCACTATTGCTTCTGCTTGAGTTGTTCTTCGTCTTGTTACTTTCACCGTCTTGGTTTGTCAACGTCATCGTAGCATTGATGATGTCCCAAACGGTATATGTGTAACAACGACCACACACCATACTTTCTGATAACGATCGCAATGATCACTTTCCATTGACCCCCCCCCCCTCTCCCTTCCCCCAGCCCCCCTCCTCTCTCCCCCCCTCCCCCCACGGATCTTCCGCCTCCTCCGCTTCCCTCTTCCTCCCATGGAGATAATAAACCTCTCGTGCATTACGTGTTCAGAGCTCCGTGATAGGTTGTATGTTGTGTGGTGGATACATTAACTTCGACAGTAAGTGGACTGATATCAAACTGACTGGTTTTGTGAAAGGGAAGGGCCGATCTGCCATCGATCAGTGTAGCCGATGACTCAGACAGACTGTTTCTGGTGTCTGCTCTCTGGTGAACGACCTGATCTGTCAGTGTGTCTATCGACCTGTTGTCCCGTCCATTGGAAAGCCTCTCCACCATAATTGTCTCCCCTGGTGGTGGACCAGCCTGTCCTCTCTGCCCGTGGTGCGTCAGTTCCGAGTCATGACTCGAGGAGTTCGGGCCGATCTTGTTTTCTTCCCTCTCAGCCACGAGGAGGCGTGGAGAGAAAGCGTGGCGCACTCTTCGCCCCCCCTCCCCCCAGCCCCTTCCCCTTCCACACACACACACACACACACACACACACACACACACACACACACACACACACACACACACACTTGCACGCACACACACACGCATGTAAACAGACACATGTATGCGGACAAAGAGAGAGAGAGAGAGAGAGAGAGAGAGAGAGAGAGAGAGAGAGAGAGAGACAGACAGACAGACAGACAGACAGACAGACAGAGACAGAGACAGAGACACACACACACACACACACACACACACACACACACACACACACACACACACTGTCTATCTTTCTATAAAAATCGAAATACACATACATACATACATACATACATATATACGTACATATATATAAACACACATATATACACCCACAGATGCAGACACGCAGAACACATGTTCACACATCCAACCCACACTGCTCTAATGGGATGTTCAAATGCATGTTAAGAACGTTTCAATTCATGGAAAGAACGCAGAGTATACATCTGCCATTCCAACAGCAAATCCCTTCAATTTGTGTTAAACGAGAATGTTTCCCGATAACCTTTTCCAATATTTCAAAATTTTCAATTTTACAGAAATCTACTGAAATACTGACTTTCTTTTTTTTTTCTTTCAAAAATCAGCTGTTTTGTCCCAGTTGTCGTCACCCTCATCATCATCATCATCATCATCATCATCATCATCATCATCATCATCACCATCATCATCATCATTATCATCATCCTGTCGCAAATTCCTTAATCCTTCTTCACAGTCATCGTATCCTGTTTTCCTTTTTTCACAGTCTGTGCTGACTTCCAGATCCATTCCACGATCATTCCTATCAGCCGCATTAAAAGAAAATCAGACAAACAGCCCAGGGCACAGAGGAATACTGGCGCCCATTCGCTGGCGGTTGTAATGATGGATTTCACGCCTGAAGTCAGCCCTGTTGATCCAGTGTTCAGTGTGCACGGGCACCACTCCCCGGGTTCTATGTCAGAAGAGGCAAATCCTCCACACCAACACAACACCAGACTTGTCGAGCGGCGGGTCTGGAAACACAACAGAGTTCTGATCAGCTGTTCCCCCTCAAACAATCAATGGATTTGGCGCGTGGACAAAGCAGGCACCGGCTCCCAACAGCTGGATCTGGAAGCACAAATCTCTCTGCTGATTGTGAACTCCACAACTCTCCACAGAGCGAACTTCATTTCCGATAAGATGGCGGCGGGCTGTATGTTGACGTCACTTATATCATTAATAAAATAGGAACGGATAAAGAAACGGACGTGGTATGCGGTGTGGAGAGTGTGTGCGAGGGGAACCACGTACGGCAGATTGAGACAGTAGGGGTCGGGGGGGGGGGGGGGGGGGGGGGGGGGGCACAGTGAAAGAACTTTGAAGTCCAAGTCGGCCGGCAGTCTCAATCCTATCGATTTTCCTTTTCCGCCGTGGAGCTGTTCTCACAGGAAGGGGACAGTCTGGTGCTGACAGGGGGGAGGCAGGTGTCGATCCTGCCAGTGTGGGCATTGCACACACCAGGACGGTTCGCTCGTCTGTTGCCCTTGTGTGGAGCTTGGCTTCCTTTGTTCCTTTACCGTGAGAAGTGAAGGAGTTAAGCAACCGACAAGTTGTTGACTCCAGTGTTCTTTTTTCTCTTCTTCTTCTTCTAATGCTTCAACTAATGTCAGTTTTAATCGTGATTCTAATCGCGGTGCCTAGCGGTGAAATCCTCTCTCATCTTCCATCGTTCTCTGTGCTCAGAGTCGTTGATTTGTTCGCATGTGGAGGAGAAAAAAAACCCCACTTCTGATGCAAAATTAACAACATTCTAGCTGAAATTTGTGAGGACTGTGGTGGATTGTTGAGACTGTTGGACACGGAGTGATTCGTCTCACTTCATCAGCGACGGCCAATAGCGAGCCATTCCTGTAGTTCGTGACTGCAGAACAGGGAGCCAGTTCTTTCCTGATGTACAAAACAGACACTTTCCGCCGACCAAAAGCTGAAAAAAAGCTCACAGAAAGCTGAAAAAAGCTCACAGAAAGCTGAAAGTGTGCTCACAGAAAGCTGAAAGTGTGCTCACAGAAAGCTGAAAGTGTGCTCACAGAAAGCTGAAAGTGTTCTCATAGAAAGCTGAAAGTGTTCTCACAGAAAGCTGAAAGTGTTCTCACAGAAAGCTGAAAGTGTTCTCACAGAAAGCTGAAAGTGTTCTCACAGAAAGCTGAAAGTGTGCTCACAGAAATCTGAAAGTGTGCTCACAGAAAGCTGAAAGTGTGCTCACAGAAAGCTGAAAGTGTTCTCATAGAAAGCTGAAAGTGTTCTCACAGAAAGCTGAAAGTGTTCTCACAGAAAGCTGAAAGTGTTCTCACAGAAATCTGAAAGTGTGCTCACAGAAAGCTGAAAGTGTTCTCACAGAAAGCTGAAAGTGTTCTCACAGAAAGCTGAAAATGAAAGGAACAATAGGCCCTGAACCCTCTGTCATCCTGTGATTCAGCGGAGGTTTGAATTCCAGTGGATGTTCCAGTGAACTTGTTGGTGAGCTGTGACACTTCTTCGAAATCTGTCTTTCTCTCTACAACTGTCTGCGTACCTGACAATGTATTTGCCTGTGTGTATGTATACTGAACGTTGTCTTACTTTTAAACGTGTTGGTTTAGGATTGCAGTCTGTGTCACCAGGTAAACTGGATGGACTGCAGTCTCAGGCAAAGACGCAATGTTGTGGCTCACTGCTGCAGGGTTTTGTCTCCTTCGGCAGATTGATGAACTGGTTGTGAACGACGCGGCCGTCTGTTCTGTTTCTGTAGCGTTCATTCCTTGCTGTGACTGGTTAGCTGACTGCTCTGTGGTCGTGAGGTCAGAGGGTGGAGATGTCTTGTTGGTAGACGCTCTCTTCACCCCCCGTCCTTCTCAGGACTGGCAGTGTGTGTGTGTGTGTGTGTGTGTGTGTGTGTGTGTGTGTGTGTGTGTGTGTGTGTGTGTGTGTGAACAGTAGTGGCAGCACCAGAACGCCATGGCTCCGTCCGTGGCGGCATTCCACAGCCTGACCTCGCTGGGCTGGCACCGTCTGGTGTCCAGGACATTACAGAGGTCTGGTAGAGGTGGTGTTCTCTCCTGGGTGGCGCTGACCTGGCCTCTGACCCACGCTCTGTATAAAAACACGATGCACTCTGAAGACAGCAAAGACACTGTGCACCCCTCTCCTCTTATCCTTTGTTACCTCCCTTTCTACCTCTGCTCGTGAGTCATTCGTCAGGTTAGAGTTGTCGCTGTTGTTCTGTTCGGGACCTGTCCATTGAACCTCTTCTTTACTGAGGTATATTTCTCTTCGTTT
>CM031601.1:67436343-67443843 GCA_018398815.1 Conus ventricosus
CACCTATAAACTTTATGCGATGTATCCTCTTCAATCTTTTGTCCTTGGCATGTAATGGCGCAAATGAGGATGTCATTTTCTGTCGTTTCTGGCGTGTAGTGACATACATGCATTTGGTTTTACTAGCATTGAGGGACATATGATTCATTTCTGTCCATGTAATTAGCTTGTTGATTATTTTTCTGCAGGTTATTTACCAGTTCAGTAGGGTTACTACTGTGAGATTTGTAATGAAGTATCATCAGCAAACGTTTCACAACAACATTCTATAAACAGGGGTAAGTCATTTATATAAATAGAAAAGAGTAGGGGTCCCAATACTGACCCCTGAGGGACACCAAATTGTAAAGGGAGTAACTTTGACCTTTTGGAGTTGATTTCAACAAGCTGTTGACGATCAGTGAGAAAACGAGGTAAAGAATTTTAAGGCTGTATTCGATAATTTGTAACCATAAGCTTTTTTATTAGAAGGGAGTGGTTTATAACGTCAAACGCTTTTGCAAAATCTACAAAAAGAATTCCAGTAAGGTCATTATTGTTAATATTCGTAAGACTTATCGATTAAGTTGTACAAGAGCAGTGTGACAAGAGTGATTTTCTCGAAAACCTGATTGATTTTCATGAATCAGATCGTAATATTTAAGATGAGAATATGGTTGTGTTTGAACATGTTTTTCGAGTGGTTTAGACAACAGGGATAATATTGAGATAGGTCTATAGTTTGAGAGATTGGTGGGCTCACCTTTTTTATATAAAGGTATAACTTTTGCTTGTTTAATTTAAGGGACAAGTGGCTTTATCATACACAAATTATAAACGTAAGGAGTGTCTCAGCAATGGTCAATGAAGCGATTTTTAGTCTTGCCATCAATTCCATCTAAGTCCCTTGTCCCTGACTGTTTTAAGTGTGTTAAATAATCAAATACTTCATGTAATGACAATGGTGGTATGTCAAAACACGAAGAAATATTTTTACATCGACAATATTTTTCTAACATACATAGATCATTGTACTTTGTTTTATCATTTACAATAACATCCTTGGTTATATTTGCAAAATGAAAGTTGAAGTCTTCTGGTGATATTTCTTTTATTGGATTTGCATTCTTGAATTATTGTTAGTCAAGAGATTGATAGCTTTCCAAATTAGTTTGAATTTTGAGAAGACGAGACTAAATTTTGAAATATTGTTTCTTTGCTTTTCTCTTCATGGAATTTACTTTATCCTTTGTTTTCTGAACGACACTTTATCCTTTGACTTGAGGATAAGCTCTCTTTTGTATATCTCATTGTCTATCTCTTTGTTAACCATGGGGGTTTGATGACATGTTTCACTCTTTTTCTTACAAACGGCGCGTGTTTATCATATACTGAATTGAATGTAACTGATCCAAAAGTTCACAGCATCGTCAGGGTTCCTAATCTGATAAATGTAATCTAATTCAGAGTGAAGCAAATCATTTAGGAAGGCATTTTTATCAAAATGCGTGAAGCGTCTATAAAAAATTTCCTTATGTCCAGACTTAGGAATTTTGACACCTTTCTTTGACCATGTTAGACAAACTGAACAATGGTCGCTACAGCCTGTCTGTACAGAACACATTTCCACTATGTTATCTTTAGTGTTGACGTAAATGTGATCAATAAGAGTTTCCGTTTGTTCAGTAATTCGAGTAGGACGATCGATTATTTGCTCCAACCCATACATTGCATAAGTATGACTCCATTTATTCCAGGCACAGTTAAGTCTATGTTAAAGTCTCCAAAAAGAATAATTTCCTTTGATTCCAGTATTGCGGCATCCATCATTAAATTAAACCTATCGAACCAATCAGTGGTTTCTGCTGGGTTTCTGTATAGGAATCCTACCATTACTGGCTTACGTGTTTAAGAGTTAATTCTATCCAGACGGATTCTACGTTGTATTTTTCAAAGATCTCTTTTCTTTTGAAGGTTAATGATTTAGCAAGGTAAAGAAGTAAAACTGTTGTTCTAGGTGCTTTTGGGTCTAATCGGATTGCATCATAATTGGCATGCACATATCGAATCTGGAATCATATCGGTTAGCCAAGACTCTGCAATACAAAACACATGAAAGCTATTACCATTGTTGTGAAGTATTGCAGCGATTTCATCTGTCTTGTTTCTGGCACTGTTTATATTTTTAATAACCGATGCGAAGTCCCTCTTTTGAAGGCCATGTATCTAAAGTAGATGACATGATGACTATTTAAGTGCACTGCGTATACTAACAAAAAAGGCGCATTACACGCAGTTCTTACGATCGCAAATCAAGGCGGTTAATACATCAGATTATGTAGTTGTAAGTCCAGAAATTGCCGGTGAAAAAGATATTCACAAAAAAAAAAAAACTATAGTGGTAACAATATAAAATTTATGATCAAACCATGAACACAACAGAAAGCGTGAAACCCTTGTCAGATATGGATAGGCTGTCCGCCAAAAAATGTTTTTTTTCCTGCTCCCTGAAAGGAGAAAAAAAAAATTAAAATTTTTTGTATATAATTGAAAAAAAAAAAAAAAACCCTGTAGAAAACGGGCCTTTGTTCAACCAACGCAACAACAGTACTTTAGAATACCCTAAAATACAAAAGAACACTTTTACTTGTAATTAGGAGAAAAAGTATATGACGCACACGTCACTTATGACACGCTACGCAATTAAAAAAAAGAAAGAAAAGCGTCAGTACAAATCCAGCAAAAAATCGAAAGAGGAGTCTGCAAAAGAATGATGGGCTCCATTCAAGTCCAGCAACTGCAATATTCATACACACACGCACGTGCACATATACACGATCACGCACGCACGAACACACACACACACACACACGCGCGCGCGCGCGCACGCGCGCATACTCACACACATTGTGTCTCAACACGGAAATGGGCGCTGGTAAATTTGGCGAGAATTCATGTAGTATGCCATCAATCTCAAAAACTGGTCGTATGGAATAGCAGGGACTGTTTGTGTCATGTTAACGGGAATGTCGGGTCTCAAGATCGGTTCATGCATCCTTCCACCTTGAACGAGGGAACTGTATTTGTTCCAGAGTAGTGGGGATAATATGATTGGGATTCACAGGACTGACTTGTTGGAACTTCGTTAGTGTGTGAAAGGGAGGGTGGGGAGGTTGGGCACCTGGTAACGTTCTAGCAGGAGGTACTTGACATCTGTTGTGGTAAGCGGTTTTCTCTGTGAAAAAGAGGGGGATAGTGATTCATTGATTCCATAGGAGGACAGTCACGGGTGGGATATTGCTATGCTGACTGAATTCTCTGAGTCTGTATTCCCTAGACTATTCTGTGGATACTGATAGCTGTTTTTTAAGTTGTTTGGGTATGTATTACCACGAAATCTCGGGGCGACATGTTCTTTTGGTTTTGATTTAGACTCAAAGGCTTGATAGTGGAAAAAAGGTTTTCTTGAGATTCAGTGCAAGTCTAGCAGCGCCTGCTTCACTGGGATGAATAAGACTGGCGTACAGAGCCAGTTTGGGTTTACCTGTACTAGTTGTGAAGGTGGGGTAGTTATCAATGAAGCCTGAATTCAGGGTTTCACAGGCTTTTTGCATGTTCAGATTGGATGGTTCTATCACAGTATTTAAGTGGTGTTTGCCTCGTGCAGGTATATTGAGCTGGGATGATTCTAGCGTTGGGAAATACCTGAGAAGTTTAAATGGATTAAGTCACACCATGTCTCTTTAGTGTTTCTCCTGTGGATCTACAGTCATTTACCCCCACATGTATGGACTACTGTTCTGAGACTGGGAGGACCACGTTGGTGCTGCAGCCACTCTGTCAAGTTAGAAACACACAAACCTGGTACATGGATTTTGGACACAATTTCTTGACGGGGCGCTATTCTACGGAGGTCGATGTCTCTCGTGACGGAATCTCCTATCAGGAGAACTGAAGCTCCGTCAGATACAGAACGAGTGGACAAAATATTGCGTGCAGTGTTCTTTTGGGACACTTCCTTTAGAATTGTAGAAGGGCGATCGGTACCTCTACCTGAATTGATTGTTGTTCGAGGTCTGATGTCGGCAGAATTGGTTAAAGCATCAGCTTGATTTGTGAGATGGCTGAATCGATTGGAGGTCTGGACTGAGTACACAACACTGTCTTCTTGGGACACCGGCTGTCTTCTTGTCCGCGGGTAGACAGAGGCTTACAGTCAGGAGCTGGGGAGTTGTGCCTTGTTCCATGGTCGTTCACGGTTGGTTGGTGAGAATCTCCCAGTTGATGATGGTCGATTGGCTCTTTGCTGGGTACGTGTTCGTGTAAGGACACCCATCTTGTCTGTCCTGTTGTAAGGACACCCATCTTGTCTCTCCTGTTGTAAGGACACCCATCTTGTCTATCCTGTTGGAAAGACAGCCATTTTGTCTGTCCTGTTGGAAGGACACCCATCTTGTCTGTCCTGTTGGAAGAACACCCATCTTGTCTGTCCTGTTGTAGGGACACCCATCTTGTCTCTCCTGTTGGAAGGACACCCATCTTGTCTCTCCTGTTGGAAGGACACCCATCTTGTCTCGCCTGTTGTAAGGACACCCATCTTGTCTGTCCTGTTGGAAGGACACCCATCTTGTCTTTTCTGTTGTAAGGACACCCATCTTGTCTTTTCTGTTGTAAAGACACCCATCTTGTCTCTCCTGTTGCACGGACACCCATCTTGTCTCTCCTGTTGCAAGGACACCTATCTTGCCTCTCCTGTTGGAAGGACACCCATCTTGTCTCTCCTGTTGTACGGACACCCATCTTGTCTGTACTGTTGTAAGGACACCCATCTTGTCTGTCCTGTTGTAAGGACACCCATCTTGTCTTTCCTGTTGGAAGGACACCCATCTTGTCTTTCCTGTTGGAAGGACACCCATCTTGTCTTTCCTGTTGTAAGGACACCCATCTTGTCTTTCCTGTTGGAAGGACACCCATCTTGTCTTTCCTGTTGTAAGGACAACAATCTTGACTCTCCTGTTGTAAGGACACCCATCTTGTCTGTCCTGTTGTAAGGACACCCATCTTGTCTTTCCTGTTGTAAGGGCACCCATCTTGTCTGTCCTGTTGTAAGGACACCCATCTTGTCTTTCCTGTTGGAAGGACACCCATCTTGTCTTTCCTGTTGTAAGGACAACAATCTTGACTCTCCTGTTGTAAGGACACCCATCTTGTCTGTCCTGTTGTAAGGACACCCATCTTGTCTCTCCTGTTGTAAGGACAACCCATCTTGTCTATCCTGTTGGAAAGACAGCCATTTTGTCTGTCCTGTTGGAAGGACACCCATCTTGTCTGTCCTGTTGGAAGGACACCCATCTTGTCTGTCCTGTTGTAGGGACACCCATCTTGTCTCTCCTGTTGGAAGGACACCTATCTTGTCTCTCCTGTTGGAGGGACACCCATCTTGTCTCTCCTGTTGTAAGGACACCCATCTTGTCTGTCCTGTTGGAAGGACACCCATCTTGTCTTTTCTGTTGTAAGGACACCCATCATGTTTTTGCTGTTGTAAAGACACCCATCTTGTCTCTCCTGTTGCATGGACACCCATCTTGTCTCTCCTGTTGCAAGGACACCCATCTTGTCTCTCCTGTTGGAAGGACACCCATCTTGTCTCTCCTGTTGTAAGGACACCCATCTTGTCTGTCCTGTTGGAAGGACACCCATCTTGTCTTTTCTGTAATTGTAAGGACACCCATCTTGTCTTTTCTGTTGTAAAGACACCCATCTAGTCTCTCCTGTTGCACGGACACCCATCTTGTCTCTGCTGTTGGAAGGACACCCATCTTGTTTATCCTGTTGCAAGGACACCCATCTTGTTTATCCTGTTGCAAGGACACCCATCTTGTCTTTCCTGTTGTAAGGACACCCATCTTGTTTATCCTGTTGCAAGGACACCCATCTTGTCTATCCTGTTGGAAGGACACCCATCTTGTCTATCCTGTTGGAAGGACACCCATCTTGTCTATCCTGTTGTAAATACAACCATCTTGTCTGTCCTGTTGTAAGGACACCCATCTTGTTTATCCTGTTGTAAAGACAGCCATCTTCGTTATCCTGTTGGAAGAACACCCATCTTGTCTGCCCTGTTGGATGGACGCCCATTTTGTCTTTCCTGTTGGAAGGACGCCCATTTTGTCTATACTGTTTGAAGGACAACAATCTTGTTTATCCTGTTGGAAGGACACCCATCTTATTTATCCTTTTGTAAAGACAGCCATCTTCGTTATCCTGTTGGAAGAACACCCATCTTGTCTCTCCTGTTGGAAGGACGCCCATTTTGTCTATCCTGTTGGAAGGACAACAATCTTGTTTATCCTGTTGGAAGAACACCCATCTTGTCTCTCCTGTTGGAAGGACACCCATCTTGTCTGTCCTGTTGGAAGGACGCCCATTTTGTCTATCCTGTTGGAAGGACACCCATCTTGTCTATCCTGTTGGAAAGACAGCCATCTTGTCTATCCTGTTGGAAGGACACCCATTTTGTCTATCCTGTTGGAAGGACACCCATCTTGTCTGTCCTGTTGGAAGGACACCCATCTTGTTTATCCTGTTGCAAGGACACCCATCTTTTCTGTCCTGTTGAAAGGACAGCCATTTTGTCTGTCCTGTTGGAAGGACACCCATCTTGTCTCTCCTGTTGTAAGGACACCCATCTTGTCTTTCCTGTTGGAAGGACACCCATTTTGTTTATCCTGTTGTAAAGACAGCCATCTTCGTTATCCTGTTGGAAAAACACCTATTTTGTCTCTCCTGTTGGAAGGACAGCCATCTTGTCTATCCTGTTGGAAGGACAGCCATTTTGTCTATCCTGTTGGAAGGACAGCCATTTTGTCTATCCTGTTGGAAGGACAGCCATCTTGTCTATCCTGTTGGAAGGACAGCCATCTTGTCTATCCTGTTGGAAGGACACCCATCTTGTCTATCCTGTTGTAAATACAACCATCTTGTCTGTCCTGTTGTAAGGACACCCATCTTGTTTATCCTGTTGTAAAGACAGCCATCTTCGTTATCCTGTTGGAAGAACACCCATCTTGTCTGCCCTGTTGGATGGACGCCCATTTTGTCTTTCCTGTTGGAAGGACGCCCATTTTGTCTATACTGTTTGAAGGACAACAATCTTGTTTATCCTGTTGGAAGGACACCCATCTTATTTATCCTTTTGTAAAGACAGCCATCTTCGTTATCCTGTTGGAAGAACACCCATCTTGTCTCTCCTGTTGGAAGGACGCCCATTTTGTCTATCCTGTTGGAAGGACAACAATCTTGTTTATCCTGTTGGAAGAACACCCATCTTGTCTCTCCTGTTGGAAGGACACCCATCTTGTCTGTCCTGTTGGAAGGACGCCCATTTTGTCTATCCTGTTGGAAGGACACCCATCTTGTCTATCCTGTTGGAAAGACAGCCATCTTGTCTATCCTGTTGGAAGGACACCCATTTTGTCTATCCTGTTGGAAGGACACCCATCTTGTCTGTCCTGTTGGAAG
>CM031601.1:67448843-67458843 GCA_018398815.1 Conus ventricosus
TATCACAACGAAGAAAGTGATGGTGGGGTGAAGTGGTTCATGCTATCACAATGAAGATAGTGGTGGTGGGGTGAAGTGGTTCATGCTATCACAATGAAGACAGTGATGGTGGGGTGAAGTGGTTCATGCTATCACAACGAAGAAAGTGATGGTGGGGTGAAGTGGTTCATGCTATCACAATGAAGATAGTGGTGGTGGGGTGAAGTGGTTCATGCTATCACAATGAAGACAGTGATGGTGGGGTGAAGTGGTTCATGCTATCACAATGAAGGTAGTGATGGTGGGGTGAAGTGGTTCATGCTATCACAATGAAGACAGTGATGGTGGGGTAAAGTGGTTCATGCTATCACAATGAAGGTAGTGATGGTGGGGTGAAGTGGTTCATGCTATCACAATGAAGATAGTGATGGTGGGGTGAAGTGGTTCATGCTATCACAACGAAGATAGTGATGGTGGGGTGAAGTGGTTCATGCTATCACAATGAAGATGGTGATGGTGGGGTGAAGTGGTTCATGTTATCACAATGAAGACAGTGATGGGTGGGTGAAGTGGTTCATGCTATCACAATGAAGGTAGTGATGGTGGGGTGAAGTGGTTCATGCTATCACAATGAAGATAGTGATGGTGGGGTGAAGTGGTTCATGCTATCACAACGAAGATAGTGATGGTGGGGTGAAGTGGTTCATGCTATCACAATGAAGATAGTGATGGTGGGGTGAAGTGGTTCATGCTATCACAATGAAGGTAGTGATGGTGGGGTGAAGTGGTTGATGCTATCACAATGAAGATAGTGATGGTGGGGTGAAGTGGTTGATGCTATCACAATGAAGGTAGTGATGGTGGGGTGAAGTGGTTGATGCTATCACAATGAAGATAGTGATGGTGGGGTGAAGTGGTTCATGCTATCACAATGAAGGTAGTGATGGTGGGGTGAAGTGGTTGATGCTATCACAATGAAGATAGTGATGGTGGGGTGAAGTGGTTCATGCTATCACAATGAAGACAGTGATGGTGGGGTGAAGTGGTTCATGCTATCACAATGAAGATAGTGATGGTGGGGTGAAGTGGTTCATGCTATCACAATGAAGATAGTGATGGTGGGGTGAAGTGGTTCATGCTATCACAATGAAGACAGTGATGGTGGGGTGAAGTGGTTCATGCTATCACAATGAAGATAGTGATGGTGGGGTGAAGTGGTTCATGCTATCACAATGAAGACAGTGATGGTGGGGTGAAGTGGTTCATGCTATCACAATGAAGGTAGTGATGGTGGGGTGAAGTGGGTCATGCTATCACAATGAAGACAGTGATGGTGGGGTGAAGTGGTTGATGCTATCACAATGAAGAAAGTGATGGTGGGGTGAAGTGGTTCATGCTATCACAATGAAGATAGTGATGGTGGGGTGAAGTGGTTCATGCTATCACAATGAAGACAGTGATGGTGGGGTGAAGTGGTTCATACTATCACAACGAAGGTGGTGCAGGTGTGGTGAGGTGGTACATACTACCACAATGAAAACAGTAAAATTGGTGTG
Source organism: Conus ventricosus (assembly GCA_018398815.1). Classification (NCBI taxonomy): domain Eukaryota; kingdom Metazoa; phylum Mollusca; class Gastropoda; order Neogastropoda; family Conidae; genus Conus; species Conus ventricosus. The sequence goes on from CM031601.1 coordinate 67,450,379, forward strand.
AAGTAGTGCACGCCATCACAATGGAGATAATGAAGGAGGGGGTGAAATAACAAATACTGATGGTGGGATGAAGAAGTACATTACTATCATCATCATCATCATCATCATCATCATCATTATTATTATGAATACTTATATAGCGCCTATCCTCGGCTAGAGACCGGGCTGTTGGCGCTTTACAATCCACACTCGTTTACTCAACGGGCTGCCTACCTGGGTAGTGCCGACGGAAGAGCTACCAGCTGGCGCTTCATTCAGTCGTTTCCCGTGTCATCCAGTCAATCTCGTTCAATCTCGTTCACTTAATTTCGTTACTGCCTTCATTCTTTCCATTTCTCACGCAGGGTGCATGCTATGTGTAACGTGTCATCCATACCAACGGCCAAACTGGCCTTCTCTTCCGAAAGTTGGTGATGGGAGTTTACGTGTCTCGGTTCAAAGTCTCATTCGAAGAACACACATACTTTTACAATGAGGAGAATGAAGGTAGGGTGAAATGCTACATCCTATGACGATGAAGACAGACAAGTTGGGTGGAGGTGGTACACGTTATCACGATGAAGAACATAATGTGGAGTGGAAGTGCTACATATCGTTACAATGAAGGTAATGATGATGGGGTGTCGTGGTACATACTGTTACAATGAAGACAGAGATGTGGGGGTGAAATGGTGCATGCTGTAACAATGAAAACAATGAAGGTGGGGTGAAGAGGTAATGCTTCCACAATGACGACAATGAAGGGTGTGGGAAGTTACTAATACTGTCACAATAAAGATAACGATGGTGGGGTGAAGTGGCAATTCTGCCACAGTGATGAGAATGGAGGTGGGGTGAAGTGGTACAAACTATCACAATAAAGATATTGCAGGTGGGGTGTAATGACACAACGAAGATAAATGGGGATGGGTTTAAGGGGTCCTACTGTCACAATGGTGACAGTAAAACTAGGGTGAACTGGTGCACGCTATCACAATAAAGATGATAATTTCTTTTTATTTATTTTAAATTTTTAGTTTTAAAAAAGCCCTGTTTCGCCTCTCAGTCTGTCCCACCCTGAACCAATACAGAGCACGTGAAAGACAGAGAGCCAACACAGGGCATGGGACAGACAGACAGAGAGCCGACACAGGGCATGGGACAGACAGAGAGCCGACACAGGGCATGGGACAGACAGACAGAGAGCCGACACAGGGCATGGGACAGACAGACAGAGAGCCGACACAGGGCATGGTACAGACAGAGAGCTGACATAGGGCATGGGACAGACAGACAGAGAGCCGACACAGGGCATGGGACAGACAGACAGAGAGCCGACACAGGGCATGGGACAGACAGAGAGCCGACACAGGGCATGGGACAGACAGACAGAGAGCTGACATAGGGCATGGGACAGACAGACAGAGAGCCGACACAGGGCATGGGACAGACAGACAGAGAGCCGACACAGGGCATGGGACAGACAGACAGAGAGCCGACACAGGGCATGGGACAGACAGAGAGCCGACACAGGGCATGGGACAGACAGACAGAGAGCTGACATAGGGCATGGGACAGACAGACAGAGAGCCGACACAGGGCATGGGACAGACAGACAGAGAGCCGACACAGGGCATGGGACAGACAGAGAGCCGACACAGGGCATGGGACAGACAGAGAGCCGACACAGGGCATGGGACAGACAGACAGAGAGCCGACACAGGGCATGGGACAGACAGAGAGCCGACACAGGGCATGGGACAGACAGAGAGCCGACACAGGGCATGGGACAGACAGACAGAGAGCCGACACAGGGCATGGTACAGACAGAGAGCTGACATAGGGCATGGGACAGACAGACAGAGAGCCCACACAGGGCATGGGACAGACAGAGAGCCGACACAAGGCATGGGACAGACAGAGAGCCGACATAGGGAATGGGACAGACAGACAGAGAGTCGACACAGGACATGGGACAGACAGACAGAGAGCCCACACAGGGCATGGGACAGACAGACAGAGAGCCTACACAGGACATGGGACAGACAGAGAGCCGACACAGGGCATGGGACAGACAGACAGAGAGCCGACACAGGGCATGGGACAGACAGACAGAGAGCCGACACAGGGCATGGGACAGACAGACAGAGAGCCGACACAGGGCATGGGACAGACAGACAGAGAGTCGACACAGGGTATAGGACACATAGACAGAGAGCCGACACAGGGCATGGGACAGACAGACAGAGAGCCGACACAGGGCATGGGACAGACAGACAGACAGAGAGCCGACACAGGGTATAGGACACGTAGACAGAGAGCCGACACAGGGTATAGGACACGTAGACAGAGAGCCGACACAGGGCATGGGACAGACAGACAGAGAGCCGACACAGGGCATGGGACAGACAGACAGAGAGCCGACACAGGGTATAGGACACGTAGACAGAGAGCTGACACAGGACATGGGACAGACAGACAGAGAGCCGACACAGGGCATGGGACAGACAGACAGAGAGCCGACACAGGGCATAGGGCAGACAGGAGAGAGAGAGAGAGAGAGAGAGAGAGAGAGAGAGAGGAGAGAGAGAGAGAGAGAGAGAGAGACAACACAGGGCATAGGACAAATAGACAAAGAGAGGACATAGGGCATGGCACAGACAGAGAGCCGACACAGGGCATGGGACAGACAGACAGAGAGCCGACATAGGGCATGGGACAGACAGAGAGCCCACACAGGGCATGGGACAGACAGAGAGCCGACACAAGGTTATAGGACAGACAGAGAGCCGACACAGGGCATGGGACAAACAGACAGAGAGCTGTGCCGGGGAGCAGGACACGGTTGTTGGACGTCATGTCATGTGTGACATTAGCCGTGAAATGTAGAATGTAGGTCAGCGTTTCGTTGAGTCATGGGGCGACAGACAGCTGTCACTCAGAAAGGCGCGGGGTGGAGGGGGGGGGGGGAGGGGGGAGGATGGTCCCCGGTGTGATGGAGTGGATGTGGTGGTGGGGGGGGGGGGGGGGGCGGGCGGCGGTGTGGTCCTACCCTGTCTTTTCACGTGGTTCTACATAGTGTCTGTACGCTGGCAAAGCCCCGATGTAAAAACATGGAGGCCAACGCTGTGCTTCAGTGGTCGTCGACTTCACTGCTTTAATTGCAGAGATGGCTTACAATCATACATACACAGCGCGCCTCTCTCTCTCTCTCTCTCTCTCTCTCTCTCTCTCTCTCTCTCTCTCTCATAGATATGCAGACTCAGTTTCAGACACATACGTACATACACAGACACAGACTAGACAGACAGATTGACACACACACACACACACACACACACACACACACACACACACACACACACACACACACACACACACTCACTCGCACTCGCACACACTCATGCACAAACACGACTCTCTCTCTCTCTCTCTCTCTCTCTCTCTCTCTCTCTCTCTCTCTCCTCTCTCTCTCTCTCTCTCAAATATCAGTGTCAAGTCTCTCTCTCTCTCTCTCTCTCTCTCTCTTCTCTCTCTCTCTCTCTCTCTCTCTCTCTCATAGTCACGTACCAAAACTGGTCACTCAAGTCAACAGCTTCTCCTGACAAGTAGACCTCAGCGCTAACATTCCCGCATCCCCCCCCCCCCCCCCCCCCCGGACCACACCCACACAGGATCAACGATTTTTTCATTCTGTAACCCCTGTGGAGTCATGGAAGACGTAAAATTTAAAATGACCAGTGTAAAGCATACGAATACGTAGTCATTGGAGCAGTACATAATACAGTTTGTTGTAACCACCATGGCTGAATGATTAAATGAGCAAAGACTGAATGGCAAATTCGACACAATAAAACGACTTTACTTGATTTCATAAATTTACTAAAATTTAACGAATTTATCTCCGTCAAAAAGTAATCTGTAAAACTATGAACTGATTTAACGCCAATGTGTTTTCTAAGGTATATATTTTGCTTCTAGTTTTGCATATGTGGGGCATTGCATATGTGGGGCATTGCATATGTGGGGCATTGCATATGTGGGGCATTGCATATGTGGGGCATTGCACAACAAAACGAAACTCGTCCCCGGTCTCGTTTTCATCACGTTTTCTGTGAAGTCGTCCCTCACGTGCAAGTCCACCTCTTCGTCAAACCTCAATCATAAGTTCATGACTGCTACATAGAAAATTACTTAATGAATGAATTTAGAAATCGGGCAATTAATTAATTTATTTTTGTTTGTTTAAAATCAATGCTATAGTTTCTATTACAACGCACTTTTATTAATAGAGTCTAAAAATTCGCAGTATGAACGAACACACACACACACACACACACACACACACACACACACACACACACACACACACACACACACACTCTCTCTCTCTCTCTCTCTCTCCTCTCTCTCTCTCTCTCTCTCTCTCTCGTACAGAGCAGCTTGGTGTTGCAATGACTGCAAGAAATATTCAATTATAAACAAAGCTAGCTCTTATGTCTTAGATTGAAGAAATAGGTGGAGATAAGCATTCATATCTGCAATGGTTCTTTGAAAACTCAACAAACATACTACGGTATTGCACACCAGCCTTTTCTGGGATAGCATTCTTCTTGAGACCGAAAAGGCAGAGGAGTCAAATTACCACTTTCCGCGGTCACTGAGGAGAAACAGCCAGGTTTCAAAATATCGGTATATGACCAGGAGTTATGTGTTAGTGAGTTTCCTCCCTATTGGAGATTATAAGCTTGCTGAAGGCTCATTTTGAGAAGCATTTATTTTATTTTTTCCCCATCCACCCACTTGAGCACATACTGTTAGTTAGGCAGTATTAACTGCCATTGCAGATATGAATGCTTATCTCCCCCTATTTCTTCAATCTAAGACATAAGAGCTAGCTTTGTTTATAATTGAATATATATATATATATATATATATATATTATATATATATATATATATATATATATATATATATATATATATATATATATATGGTGGTGAGTATATATATATATATATATATATATATATATATATATATATGGTGGTGAGTGCGTTTTTTTGGCCTGTGAGTTGTTCTCTTGGTGTGGATATTGTTGCTTTGCCCTGCTCGTTTTACAATCAGATGCTTGTTAGAAGAAGCCCAAGTGGAGCGAAAATTCACAAGTGAAATAAATGTTTGGAAAAGCAGTGGTCTGGGACTTATGACTCCTTTTATATTTCTGCTTGCTACTGCAGGCACTATCTGGCCTAAGCCTTTCTTTTGTGGAGCGGTGCCCAAACTGCATAGAGACCTGAATCAACCTGTAACTATATATATATTTGTTAAAATAGGTTTTTAAAAATAGAATCTACAAATTTGTTTCGAGCGCGTTGCGCTGTCATCAGTATGATTTTTGGTTTGCCCACCGCAAATTTAAAGTTAATACTGCCTAACTAACAGTATGTGCTCAAGTGGGTGGATGGGGAAAAAAATAAAATAAATGCTTCTCAAAAGCAAGCTTATATATATATATATATATATATATATATATATATATATATATATATATATATATATATATATATATATTGCGCGCGAACACGCGCGCGCGCACACACACCACAAGCCATTCAAAGATACAGAGAAGGCCATGAAGAGAGAGTATGAATGGCGGAAGAAGAGGGGGAATAACCCTCCCCCTCCCCCAACTACCGCGTTATGTCCCAGCAGCAGCATTGTGATTCGGCCACGAAACCAGACCGTCACCCCCACCACCCCTACCACTTCCCCAACTGGTCTGTCCACACGGGTCTGGCCTGAGGGAAGGAGGGGCACTGACTGGGAAGGAATGGAGGTCTCACTTGTTAGTTGTCATGACTTTACAAACACACACCGGCGGGCAGACATGGGCCCTGGACGAGAACAGGTGCTTTCAAAGTGGTATGGCCGTTGGCGCATGGGTCCTTCCACCCTCACTCACACACACACACACACACACACACACACACACACACACACACACACACACACGCACGCACGCACGCACGCACACACACTCACACACACACACACACACACACACACACACACACACACACACACATCAGCTGATACACAAATTGACCATCCGGCTTAACCTCCTCACCTAAGGTGACACACTAATCCCCTAATGTCGGACTATGGTTTCCTCCTTCACTAGTGTGCACACACACACATCTGTCATGGTCATTTTCACGCCTGATGGCACAGACAAGTCTGTCACTGTCATTTTCACGCTTGGAGACGCAGCTAGTTGTAGCACGGTCACTTTCACGCCTGACGGCACAGGGACAAGGACGAGGCGGTCAGAGTTCAAGACTGAAAGAAGCAGAAAACCTTCAGTGACTGCAGCTTCTGCTCATTAGGCATGGTAAATGAGGCTCTGGCGGAGAGGTCACAGGAGACACAGGCTGGGCAAAGGAGAGGGCAAGACTTTAAGGCACATAGATTTCTACATGACGCGGGTAAAAAGACAGCAGGCAAAGAAGCAGCTCAAGACATTGATCAAAGACTGGCGGATGGAAATACGACGAAATGCAGATACAGCTGATAATATGACATGACAAAGACGCAGTTAGAATGATATAAATCTAAACATGGCAAGGAAGGGCATAAGTATAGACATGAAACAGCCGAAACTGTCACAAAACATACACAATAAATAATAGCAAAGACACAGCTAAGGATATGCCACAGTTAAAGATATCAGGAGACCAGATGCAGTGTAAATCAATGATAGGAAAAAACAAAGCGGAATATATGAAAAGAAAGGCGTCGCCAAAGATAGGGCACAACTAAAGGCATGACAAGATCAAGACAGCTTAGGGCATTCACAGTTGTATGGTGTAAAAACAGAAAGTAAGAGCTAAAGACACGACCAAACCGACACGGCTTAAAATATCCACAGTTGTATGGTGTAACAATAGAACGTAACTTTAAAGACATGACAAGATAGACACAGCTGAAGACATACACAGTTGTATGGTGTAACAACAGAACGTAACTTTAAAGACATGACAAGATAGACACAGCTGAAGACATACACAGTTGTATGGTGTAATAATAGAACGTAACTTTAAAGACATGACAAGATAGACACAGCTGAAGACATTCACAATTGTATGCTGTTACAACAGAACGTAACTCTAAAGACACGACAAGACAGACACAGCTTAAGATATCCACAGCTGTATGGTGTAACAATAAAATGTACCTCTAAAGACATGAGTTGATAGACACAGCTTAAGATATTCACAGTTGTATGGTGTAACAAGAAAAAGTAACGAAACTTACAGCTAAAGACATGACAAGATGGACACCGCTAAATATATTCATAGTTGTATGGTGTAACAATCGAAAGTTATAGCTGAAGACACAACAAGACAGATACATAACAACTTAATAGGATATTCACAGCTGTATGGTGTAACAATAGAAAGTAACAGCTAAGGACATGACGCAGCAAAAGATATGACGAGACAAAGTTACATAACTGAACTGCACAAGGAAAAGACACATAGCGACAGATAACCTAGAGACAGACACAATCACAGATATCACATAAGAATTTTCGATGTCATGGGCCCAGCTGAAGATGTGTCTCGGCTAGAGACATGACAAAACAAAGACAACCTAAGATATGACAAAGCAAAGCCAAATCATTCATGATCAGTTTCTCCTCCTCCTCCTCCTCCTCCTCCTCCTCCTTCTTCTTCTTCTTCTTCTTCTATCGATGTTATGCCAAGGCGTGGGTTGTAGCGAATGTTTTCCTTGTCCATTCTACAATGTTGTCTTTTTTTGTCTTTGCCTCTGTTTCTGTCCCTCAGCAGTCTGATAAAGGTTTCTTTTGCAAAGCCACTCGATCGTTTTACACCAGTGTGGATTTTAGTTTCTTAACTGATGTCAGAGAGATCTTTGAACGGTGTGTGAAGTGCTGTTTGATAGTTTGAGGCACTTGTTCCTTGGTGATACGATGATCAGTGCATCTGATGTTTAGAATCTTGCCGGTCGAGCTTATTTCCCTGGCCTGGGTGTTTTCTTTCTAGAAGTAGTGTGAGGGCTCCTGTTTTATGAGCTCAGAGGGTGATAGAATAATGTTGTGTTGCCTGGAGATGTTACTGCAGAGGAAGATAGAATATGACAGTGCACCCAGGAGCCTATGCGGTGTTGCTTGGAGATGTTATTACAGAGGATTATGGAATATGACAGTGCACCCAGGAGCCTATGTTGTGTTGCCTGGAGATGTTATTACAGAGGATTATGGAATATGACAGTGCACTCAGGAGCCTATGTTGTGTTGCCTGGAGATGTTATTACAGAGGATTATGGAATATGACAGTGCACCCAGGAGCCTGTGTTGTGTTGCCTGGAGATGTTATTACAGAGGATTATGGAATATGACAGTACACCCAGGAGCCTATGTTGTGTTGCCTGGAGATGTTATTATAATTCTTCCCTGTTGG
>CM031601.1:67461343-67466343 GCA_018398815.1 Conus ventricosus
TTTATGATAATGTCACAGGACAATGTTTTCATGAGATGACGCTGCAGTCATGAAAATGTTGACATGAAAATGTTGCATTAGATGTTGTTGACATGACGATGCTGTCAACATAGAATATTGATAGGGTCATGTTTTCATCAGATAATGTTAATACAATCGTATTGTCGTCAGATGATGTTGATTGATCATGTCGACATCAGATAATGTTTATATAATTATGTTGACATCAGATGATGTTGATATAATTATGTCGTCATCAGATAATGTTGATATAATTATGTCGACATCAGATAATGTTAATATGATTATGTCGTCATCAGATATTGTTGACATGGTTATGTCGTCATCAGATAATGTAGATATGATTATATCGTCATCAGGTAATGTTGATATGATCATGTCGTCATCAGATAATGTTAATATGATTATGTCATCATCAGATAATGTTAGTATGATTATGTTGTCATCAGATAATGTTAATATGATTGTCATTATCAGATCATGTTGATATGATTATGTCGTCATCAGATAATGTTAATATGATTATGTCGTCATCAGATAATGTTAATATGATTATGTCGTCATCAGATAATGTTGACATGATTATGTCGTCGTCAGATAATGTTGATATGATTATGTCGTCACCAGATAATGTTGACATGACAGCGTCGTCGTCAGGTAATGTTGCTGTGATAATGTCATTATTAGATAATGTTGATATTATCGCTTCGTCATCAAGTACTGTTGATATGATTATGACGTCATCAAATAATGTTGACATGAACATGTCATCAAGTAATGTTGATATGATCATGTTGTCATCTGGTAATGTTGATATGATCAAATTGCCATTAGAAAATGTTGCATGATTATGTCGTCAGCAGATAATGTTGATAAGATCATGATGTCATCAGATAATATTGAAATGACCATTTTGTTTTCATCAGATGATGCTGATATGATTATGTTGTCATCAGATAATGTTGATATGATCATGACGTCATCAGATAATGTTGATATGATGATGTCGCCATCAGATAATGCTGATATAATTATGTCATCATCAGATAATGTTGACATGATCATGTTGTCATCAGATAAGTTAATATGATTACGTCGTCATCAGATAATGTTGATATGATCATGTCGTCATCAGATAATGTTGATATGATTATGTTTTCATCATATAATGTTGATATGACCATGTTGTGATGAATAATGTTGATATCGCAAGGAATTTATTGACATAAACTTATGTCAATAAAGGTTTCTATTCATCCACTCGGGCGAATTAATTCCACGCCTAGATAACGTCCAATGTGCAAAATTGTCCACCAGATGCCATACTATCGAGCCTACAGCGATCGAAATTGTCCTTTGACTTAGAGTTGTTGTTGCTGATGCTGTTGTAGTAATTGTTGTGGCTGTTGTTGTTGTTGTTGTTGTTTTTATTGTTGCTTTTGTTGTTGATTTTATTGTTGTTGTCGTTGTTGCTGCTGCAGCTGTCGTTTTCGTTATTCTTGCTGTCGTTGGTGTTGCTGCTGCTGCTGTTGTTGTGAGCTACAATTGTACGTTGATATAAACAGTAATGACAATAGCTGAAAGTAATCACAGAAATTTTAATTGAAGAGTTCATTTCATTGCATTTGAAGGCAAAAACAAACAACAACAAAAAAAAACGTGATTAGCGCGATGTTCATGTTATGGACCATAGAGTTCAAATACAGCAGCTGATTTCCTTGTTCTCTGGCCGACAGGTCTGTCTGTTGCTGACACTCATCCGCCAATCACTGCCCCAGTGTCGGTGTGCAGCAGCTCTCTCTCTCTCTATCTCTCTCTTTCTCTCACTCTCTCTCTCTCTCACACACACACACACACACACACACACACACACACACACACACACACACACACACACACACACACACACACACACAATGGGAACAAGTTTATTACTGCAGTGAAAATCTCATCTCGTTAACTCCGCTCCCTCTCCAAATCGGTTTGTCACACTTGTGCCTAATAGTATACACTGAAGTGTGTGTTTGCTACTGGGTAACAGATAAAAAGGTCGGAGGGTGGGACGGAAGGAGGGAAGGAGGAAGGGAGCGAGGGAGAGATTTTGTTGTCCTACGCCCCAACTCTGTCCCTGTTGTGGTGCAGCTCAAACTCAACACCTGTTCCAAAGTGGGCGCTTTGAGCTGTCCATACCTGTCAGTTCACGGTCAGATTTGAAGAGGTGCGACTTCCAGGCCAAAAATGAGACATGACGTGGCTTTTCTGTCCCCCAGAGGCCGCCAGACGTCACAGAGATGGACGGAGAAGCCGCACACACCTCTGGCACTCCGGCGGGCTCGCGCTGGACCCAAGCCGTAAAACGCATGGCGATTGGCTGGCTGAGCGAGCCCTGGACAAACAGCCAGGCCGGTTACATCGCCCCGGAGAAAGCGGTACGTCTGATCCAGGGAGCGAGCGCGTGCTCCGTCAGTTTGTACACTTTACTGATTCGTCTGCTGCGGAGACGCGAGCCGCTTCAACAAGAATGGCTGTCCGTCTTCCTGCAACACCATGGCTTGCAAATCCTCTTCCACAATCTGGAGGCTAAGTTCACGGAGGAAGAAACCCCCAGTTTCTACAGTGTGTTGCTTCAGGCCTATTGTGTAGAGTGTATGCGGCAAGTCATGGATAACCAAACCAGCCTGGAGTATATCATCGAAAACGAGGAGTTCATTGACAGATTTGCCACAGGTAAGCACTTCTTATCCATTAGTCTTAACACCTGTCCAATACTTTTTGTTTGAAGGGGGAAATGAGGATCAGCGTGTGTTTAATCACCGTGCCAGAAATGAAAGTGGTTAAATTGGGCCATTTTCTGTAAACGATCGCCTTTTCTAACAGGTGATACTTGAGGCCATACTTCAGAAAGAGGGCCGCTGACACAGGTGAAGCAGCACAGGGCAGCACGTCTGTAAGAGAAGCAGACGACAGAGCGACAGTGTCTGACACACTAACACCTGACACACCTGTCAGTCTTTTGCAGCTTGTTGTGGTCCAGGGGTGTGTGTTAGTATCACCTGTTGTTCCTGAGCCTTGTAACAAGCCAAGAGCATGCACAGTCATGTAGAGTTGAAGTGATGGTGCATGACTGCTGTGTTTTTCTGATCACTGAATTCCACCTCTCAGAGTTTGCCGCCTATGGTAGGTGTGACTATGGCTGAGGTATACAGGTGAATCAGAAACTGACAAGTGACACACATACTTTTTGAAAAGTGGTTTTTGAGTTGCGGAGCTCGTCAATGTCATCAGTAAAATATATAATTGAATAATTAAACGAAATCAAACTGCAGAATATTCCCTTTTCGAAAGCGTGTAGACAGTTCTCGTGTGGAAAGTCAAACCCAGTGGAAATTAATGGGCTATTCCCATAAGTGTGGAAAGTATATATAAAGTTCTGTTAGATGAAAAATACATTTCGTATGCGGAAAGTACAGACTATTGCCATATGGAAAGTACAGACTATTACTATATGGAAAGTACAGACTGTTGCCATGAGGAATTGTGTAAAGTTCAGACCATATTTATGTCGAAAGTACAGACCATTTTTATGTGGAGAGTACAGACTATTCCCATGTGGAAAGTGTAGTGTTGTCATGAAGAAAGTACACACCATTTTTATGTGGAAACTACAGACGAATTTTATGTGGAAAGTACAAACTAATGCCAGGTGGAAAGTACAGACCATTTTTTATATGGAAAGTACAGACTGTTGCATTGTAGAAAGTAGATATCATTCCCATGAGAATTTAAGGCCGCATGTAAGTCAGCCCCCCCACCCTACCCCCCACCCACGCCCCCTCTCTTCTGTCAGGGTGTGTTATGCAGTGGGTGAGGTGGGGTGGGTGGATGAGGGAGGGAGTGGGTGTGTAGGGACTATTGGATAGAGGACCGAACTATTATATAACGAAACATTCCCTGTGAGTGATTTACACTTGCATGCATTCAGTCTTTTTCTTTTATTGTTAAATCTGCACTTTCTTGTGTTTGACATTTTCATTGGGAAAAAAAAACACCGACAAAATGGTGTTCATGCTTTTTTGTGGTTGGTTTGTTTTATTTTATTTTACGACAACAATGCAGAGTATACTCTACCTGCCTTTTAAACAACATTGAATTTAGTTCAGGTAAGTCGGATAGCTAAGACATTGAAGTGGACTTGCATAACATGGACTGATTGAAGCTATTATCCGTACCCGTCCTCACTTACCACTGCATCGTTGAGAACTTGGCGTGGAATTCACTGTGGCTAAGTGGAGTGGAATTCAGTAGCTACGTGTAATGGCAACTGATGCTTTTTAGATCAGCAATGGGGATGAACGTGTATGAAAAATGGGCTGTCTTCTAACAAATCACGGTTAAACTGTGTTTCCATCTTCCCGGTCCTTGGTTTTATGATGCGAGGAGACAGACAGCTGACTGAAGTTTCTGTCTCCCTGTCAACAGTTTTGTGATACGAGGAGACGGACAGCTGACAGAAGTTTCTGTTTCCCTGTCAACAGTTTTATGATGCGGAGAGACAGACGGCTGACACAAAAGGTTCTGTCTCCCTGTCAACAGTTTTATGATGCGAGGAGACATACAGCTAACAGAAGGTTCTATTTCCCTGTGAACAGGTTTATGATGCGGAGAGACGGACAGCTGACAGAAGGTTCTGTCTCCCTGTCAACAGTTTTATGATGCGGAGAGACAGACTGCTGACTAAAGTTTCTGTCTCCCTGTCAACAGTTTTATGATGCGAGGAAACAGACAGGAGACAGAAGGTTCTATCTCCCTGTCAACAGTTTTACGATGCGGAGAGACAGACAGCTGACAAAAGTTTCTGTCTCCCTGTCAACAGTTTTATGATGCGAGGAGACAGACAGGAGACAGAAGGTTCTATCTCCCTGTCAACAGTTTTATGATGCGGAGAGACAGACTGCTGACTAAAGTTTCTGTCTCCCTGT
>CM031601.1:67476343-67485688 GCA_018398815.1 Conus ventricosus
GGCAAACTGGTCGAAGTGTTTCCTTATACAGAGCATTTTTTATTCTATAGCGAACCAGTAATTAGAACTATTAGGACTAGCTGTCACCAAACTGTCCGTAATTATTGCATGAGTAGTTATGTGAACTGTGGTACCTTTCTGTGGCAAAACCCGGACCAGTTACTGGGCTGACTGCTTTATCACGTTGTCAATGAATCATGGATCATTTCTTCCTAGGACTACAATACCTATTAGTCAATAAATTTTGGATGAGCTCTTTGATTGACGGTTATCATTTTGTCAATAAATGTGGGATCAGTTCTAAGGTGAACTGTCACCACACTGTCGATAAGTCTTGTATCAGTGATACGGGGGACTGTGTCAACACGTTGTCATGAAATATTGGACTGGTGCTTGCTTAGATTATGTTGCTTCCGTGTCTGTAAACATTGGCTCAGCTTCTGTGTGGACTGGGTCACAACATTGTTAACGAATACTGGATTAATTGTTCTGTGGATACATTGCTACCACATTGTTAATCATTTGACTTAGCGCATGAATGATTCAGTGCGTTTATCGGTGAGTTATTTTAGGGCTTTCCTGATTGCTTTGTTGACTGTTAATAGTTTGGAAGATGTATTTGACTGAGCAGTTGCTAATCTGCTTCATAATTGTATTTTCTTATGCACTGTAGTTTGTGGGCTTCTACCGTTTGATGTTTGCTGTAGTTGTGAGGCACTGACTAGGTCTCTTAAGAAAAAAAACAACAACAACCACGAAGCAGGAACAATTGCCAAAGCTACACCCAAAGTCGTACATGATAATTTGGTCCTTTCTTTCACTCCAACTTTAGGGGGAGGGGGCCGCATGATGGTGCAATCGAATATGTGTGTGTGTGTGTGTGTGTGTGTGTGTGTGTGGTGTGTGTGTGTGTGTGTGTGTGTGTGTGACTTCATAGATGTATGATATATGGAACGTGTAGATAGGCAGGTTGCTCACACGTTTTCCAGACCACGATGTGGCAAACACCATCATGGACTGTCCACTCATGTCGTAGATGTGCTGTACGTAGAAGTGACATCACAGACAATCCACTCGGTTTATGCCGCCCTGTCCACTTCCTTTATGGACGACCTGTGCGTGGCAGTGACGTCTTAGTCAGTCGACTTGTTGTATAGACGCCTTGTACGTGGAATAGACTGTCAACACGCTGTCCACATTGTACGGTCATCTTGTTCTCTGCCCTGAACTTTGTTGGCCGTACTGAAGCGGCCAGTCCACATTCCTGGCGCCGGGGTGACAGTGGCTGACCCTTGGAGAGTGAAGTAGTTCATTTCGCCGTCAGGTGGACGTGAAGAGGACAGGGGACGTCCAGTCTACCTCTGAAACACCCTATGTCATCACTGTCTTAAGTGAGGGTGGGTGTTGTCGGCAGGGGAGGGGGGGGAGGTAGCTATTTGTACCACAATGACTCTGGACCCCGTCTTGGGGACTCTTAGACTACAAATTTCAAACAGTCCAGCCAGCGGATTTGCATTGTAAATGATTATCAAGAACAGTAATTTTTGCTTCCATGATGAGAGTAAGCTGGTGCTGCTTACGCTTCTTGTGTCCTCGTACACGTGTAAAAAAAAAAAGACACAGAACAAACACGGAGACTTCACCCACAGGGAATTCGTGACTGGACTACAGTCACGTCACACATGAACAATAACAGAAGACAGGACAAAATCAACGGTGCACAACAACACCACTGTGATAATATCAACACACCAACAGAAGACCGAACAAGCACACATCACACAGTAACAACAGCAAACAACAACAACAGAAGCCAGGACAAACAAACATCACAACAACAACAACAACAACAACAACAACAACAGCAGCAGCAGCGGCAGCAAGGACAAGAACAATAACAACAACAGTAACAACAACAGAAGACAGGGACAAACACATCCACAACAACAACTGCAAGAACAATAACAGAAACCAGCATAAAGACGTTACGCATCCGCAAAAACAGAAGACATGGACAAATACACATCACATAACAACAACAGAAGACATAGAAAAACTTAAATAACACAATAACAACAACAACGATATCAATTACAACCGAACAGCTAAACACATATAACACAGCAATTTCGTCAACAAGAACAGAAGAATAGACAAACACACTTCAGACAAGAACATCAACAATAATAGGTGACAGTACAAACACATCACAAAACAATAACGACAGAAGACAGGACAAACATGCATCGCACAACTTTAACAACAATGACAATAACAACAACAACAAAACAATAGAAGATAGAACGAATACTCATTACGCAACAACAACAGCCGAAGAAGATATCAGCAATTAATAATCATCCAGTCTTCCAGATTTGGCCTTTTATATCCAATGCGCTACACACAGAATCATCTGTATAGACAGAAATCCTTCTTCCCCAGGACCATACCCGACTGGAACAGCCTTCCTGCTGAGGTTGCCCTCAGCCCCACCCTGGAGGGCTTCAAATCCCTAATATGATCTGACACCCCTCCCCCTGTCCCCCCGGCCCAGCAAACATTTATCTCAGGCAACTTCAACTTCGTGCAAACCCCCTATAGTCTACAGAATCTTCAAAATGATGAAGGCGGTAGTCAAGGGAAAGAAGAAGAAGAAGAAGATCTCTCTAGACTGGTATGGCCTTTTGATCTCCACTGTGCTCTACTTGCAGTTCATTTCTCTCAGACAGGTGTGACCTGTTCATAGTCACTGCGCTAAACATCGAGTCCTTTCTTCTAGACTGGTTGTGACCTGTTCATAGTCACTGCGCTAAACATCGAGTCCTTTCTTCTAGACTGGTGTGACCTGTTCATAGTCATTGCGCTAAACATCGAGTCCTTTCTTCTAGACTGGTGTGACCTGTGCATAGTCACTGCGCTAAACATCGAGTCCTTTCTTCTAGACTGGTGTGACCTGTTCATAGTCATTGCGCTAAACATCGAGTCCTTTCTTCTAGACTGGTGTGACCTGTTCATAGTCATTGCGCTAAACATCGAGTCCTCTCTTCCAGACTGGTGTGACCTGTTCATAGTCATTGCGCTAAACATAGAGTCCTTTCTTCCAGACTGGTGTGACCTGTGCATAGTCACTGCGCTAAACATAGTGTCTGTCAAACCTCGGGTGATGTCGATGGAGGAAGGACTAGCGCACAGCCCAAACACACTCACAGCTTGCTTACAATCTCATTCATATATCATGCATTCGTCACATCAAACCACTAGTAAAGTCTATAACTTTACTACACATGATCATAGAAAGTGTGACGGGTCTCCGACGCTCCCCCTCGTTATTAAAATATGATTTTCATATTCAGGGATGCAGGGGGTTATAGACAGAAGTATTTTCGCTTTCACAAACCAAAATGCGCTCTCGCATAGGCACACGCACTCTGTCACTCACATCGGGCCGCACAAAGGTGACGGGAAACCAATAACATTTCATAGAAAATAATCAACTTTTATTCAACTTGACTCCGAGCCCCCACCTGTCACTACACAACACAACTATCTGTATCATACAACAATGTAAACAGTATACAGACAATTTCATAAATCGCATCCCCTGTTCTTCAGTTGTTCTTACTTAGCCAGGAAAGACAATGTTCCACTATTCTGTTTGCACACTTATAACTTAAGAGCAAATAAACGTCCATAACTTGCCAGCATTCCTTGGTTGACCGTCAGTTTCTTTCATCCCACTGTGCGACTACGAGCTGAAGCTGCCACACCGTTGTGTCCTCCCGATTGGCCAAATCCCAGTTGGGGGACACTGGCAACGTAGCTTGAGTCGCACCCTCGCACTGAGTCTCCCGGACTCCACCACACTTCGCCCTCTCCACAGAAAGGGCTCCTGTCGGCCTCTCCCACAGGTCTTCCCTGCTGCAAAACACCCCACCGTTGTCTGGCAGCTCCCTGTCTAGGCTCCACAGGTTGACACGTCTTGCTGTCGACCGTCCCACACTGGAGACAATTCTTCTCGTCGTCGGCTCCGAGGCTACAGCAACCTCCACTGTCTTACGTCCCGACCCAGGAGACAACGAGGCGACAGCTAACCTCTGCTTCACGCTGTATTTTCTTGAGCCCTCAGCAAGACGGGCGAGTTCACTTTCCCTTAAGTGAGTCACACACTTCCTGGTTTTCCAAGCACCTTATATTCGTTCTCAAAGAAAGAGAGAACCCGAGTTTACTGGCTCAACCAATGGAATCACCGGCACACACACATCACACGATTTGTACCAATAAATCCCCAAGTTATTTTTATTCCGCCAATGGAATCGCTAGTCACCTACACTCAAACACACACACCACAGCTGCTAGCGCAACAAAAGACTTGGGCACCAATGGTTAATGCATAACTCCTTATTCAAACTAATGTTTCGATTCCCCGAAGTACCATTGCTACAAACAGCCTGGACTTCTCTACAGGCCAGGACTGAGGGCTTCAAGTATTTACTACCTTATAGATAACAAGGTGCAAAATCATTCAATAGGGCCGGAAGCCTTCCATTTCATTCCTCAGAACAGGGAACGACTGAATGGTCGCTGTACTCTGCCGCAGGCTGACGGTCACCTTACCCTTGACGGTCACCTGACACGATCGGCCCTTCCTTTCAGGCCCACGGAGAGCCCAGTTGATTGCCAGTGCACAAAGTGGGACACTCTTCTCTACCTGGGACCGGCAGGTTCAGCATGTCTTGTTACTATCCCTCGGACATGCGAAACACTTCCCAGCACTCTCCATCTGCAGTATACGACTCGGGGAATCCCCCCCTGGTGATTGCCTGAATTCGCACACTTGAAGACCCAAGGAACGTGCTTCTCAAACATCAGCAAAACTACTCTTAATTTGCCTAAATGCTCGAGACACATTCGGCCGACTCATTACCACCCCCGTTTATCCTATGAATGTTGTTCCAATCAACATTTTCTCCAGGACGAATGTTCTCAATTGGATAAAAACAAACTCAGTTGCATGGGTCGATATAACAGTACTACTCTATGCTTTTAAAACATCACTTCCATCAACATCTCATACTGGATAATGTACCCAATTAAAAACAATAATCAGTCAGATAAGTCCATTGAATCACTCGTCTAAACTGGCTCACCATATGATCAAGAACTCTCTCTATAACGTTAGCTTTCAGCATGTCATACATGCTGATTAATCATTCCATTCACTTCTAATACAGCACAACCATGATTAACACAGGATTAAATTCCGGTGGTGTGGCCCAAGCTTACGTTAACATCAAATCACAATTCAGGCGTGTGGCCACAATTCGCGCACCGGTCTACACGGCAATATGCAAATCAAAATTCATCTTGATGCACAACTTAAGTACATTGTACTGAGCTGTCGACAAAACAACATGAGCACTCAGATATCAATCCGAAAAATCATAAATCATAACACGTGAGCATGTACTGATCCCCGCTCCTAATGGGCAATGAACCAAAAGCACATAAATCAAAAACTGAAAATAACACATGAACCTGGCTCAACCCCGCCCTATACAGGCGCGCTGCTTGCTTTGGCTATTGATATTCTAGAGTAGAAGAATAAACAGTTGGAGAGCTACATTACATTTACAACACAGAGTGTAGAGTTTCGCGTACACTTTAGATGACTGCACTCACCCACCACCACTTCACTAGCGCCGTAGCATTGTCTCCTCCCTACCATTGTCCTGCCTTCTGTTGTTCACACTACACGAGCAACACCAGGAGGCAGTATGACTCCAACCCTTGGACCTACTCCTGCCCCTCTCAATATGACGCCGGTTTGTGCTCGCCAATAGTACCTTGGGCAGTTAGTTTGACGCATTCCAGCTTTACATGAGTGTCAGGCACCTTGCACCAGATTAGTCTTTAAAGGACGCGTGAAAAAATCTGCGCGTCCTCTTCTAGCCTGTTCGCCACCCATGCACTGCGACTGACGATCATCTCCCCTTTTCAAAGTTATGAGATGGATCCTCAACCATCTTATCCGAACGATTTTCCTTCTCTTGAGGAAATTCCTTGGTTCGACCTCCCATCAATGCCTATGCCCACTGATTTCTGGACCTTATTTCCTTCTTTTTTCCAACATGGCTTGTCCTGCCCTGTGAGCTGACTGTCTTGGCATTTCTTAACGATAGATGGTCACTCGACCTTCTTGCCATGCGTTAGCTACTGCCTCCCTGAGTCCCAAACCCCAGCTGCTGGTTTCCAGGAGTTACCTCTGTGGTCCATGTTGGCCCCGACCCTGAGGTCCGTCCAACCGTGGCTCTACTTTTTCTGACTGCCCCGCCGGCAACGCCATCAACCCTTTTGAACCACCATTATGGCCACATGGCTACGAGCACCGACAATACGGCCACCTCCATGGCTACCAGCCCGCCACTACGACCTATTTTCATGGACTATTGCACCACCACTATGGCCACCTTCATGGCCACGCTAGCTCTACTGCTAGCGGGCGCCTGTCACTCCACTGCTCTCTGTTTACTTTCCAGTAGGAGATCCTATTCTGCACTGCCCTTGCTTTCCTACTGACTGGCAGCTGGTTAGGCTTCGGGAGGATATACCTACCCCTAACAAGCTGGATAGGGAAGATTGTTTGCACTGCTGCAGTGAGAGTACTCCTGGACAAACTCTGACTCACTTTGACACGGGCCAACGGTAGCCGATTTAATTCTTCATCTATTGCATATCGCACGCAGGTGGTTTCCCCGGTATCGTCTGTCATTCTCTCACAAAACCGGGCTCTACCATTTGCCGCTAGAGTCGTCCTGTATCTAATACGCAGGTCACCGGCTTCCCGTTTACTACTGCCCTAAGTAGTTGGTGGCGGTACTCTTGCCTTGCTGTTGAATTGTATCAACGGCAACCAACTGAGTGTTTCGCACTCCGCTACATTCTTGGCGATTATGAACCTCCGCCCACCACTTAAAACATGTGGTTTCACTCTAACATTCTCTTGAGTCCCACTGTTGCCACGGGACTTAGATGCGTTTCTATACTGCGAGGTTCTCGCCTCCTGTTTGTAGGGAGTCGGCGAATCACTCCCTGACTGTGTGGTCTGGGCATTACGGGTCGACTGGTTCGATCCCTTCATTCCATTACGCTGATCATGGGCAGATTTCATCCAGTCTGCACTTCCTAGCTCTCCCTAAACTTCCTAATTCTCTTTTGCAAGGAAATACTGTGAGATCCGTCGACAAAGTGGATGAGAATTTGCTCCTTAACGATCTCCTCCTCAAAGATTCAAATGTTTGTTCAATGGGTAACGTTTCTAACCTTATCCATTTGTCAAAGGATGACCTAGCCGATAAAGGAACACTGTACGTGCGTCGCACCTGATTTACGAACGGTTTCTTGAACAATTTCCTATATTCTAGAGGCGGTTATGGTACCTTGAAACATAGCATCGCCGCACCCACCGACTCATAATCTGTCTGTTTTTCGGTTGTGGTAGCAGAAAAGCTCCTAGCTTTGGGTGTCAGCAGCGCAGACAAACTTTGTGCGCCCACGTTCTTCGGGTAAGCCTGATCTTTGGCAAATCCTTTCAATTGCGAAATGAAATCCTCTAAATGGTCCGGATTATCATCGAACCTTGGCATATTGATCAAGGGACTGACATGTGGTGCAAAGTTCACTTGAGGTTTTGCGTCCACGTCCCGTTCTTTCTCCAATTTTAATTTTTCTAACTCAACTGCCTTATCTCTCTCTTTCTCTCTCTTCTCTTTCCGTTCTCTTTCTCTCTCTCTCTTTCCTCCTTTCTCTCTCTCTCTTTCCGTTCTCTTTCTCTTCCCCCTTTTCCCTTTCCCTCTCTCTCCTCTTTTTCCCGTTCTTTCTCTCTCCTCTTTTTCCCGTTCCTTTCTCTCTCCTCTTTTTCCCGTTCCTTTCTCTCTCCTCTTTTTTCCCGTTCCTTTTCTCTCCTTTTTCCGTTCTTTCTCTCTCCTCTTTTCCCGTTCTCTTTCTCTCTCCTCTTTTTCCGTTCTCTTTCTCTCTCTTGCTTCCCTTTGTATTTTCTGGGCCTCGATTACACGGGGCCAGTTCTCATCTACATATGCCTTCAGTTCCGGACCCTTTAGTCCTAAAGCTTTTCCTTCTTCTATGAGGTCCATCTTTTTCAGCGGACCCATTGTCTCAGCACCCTCTTCAGTCGACATTCTGAAGCTATCTAACCCTCGATCAGCTAGTTAATACAACCACAGTAACAAGCGAGATATCCACACGATCACTTGTAAATAAGCGATCAAATAGTTGTGCTACACACAATCAACCTCAACAGCAACCAAATCAAGCAAGTTCAAATACAAGGCCCAGTCATGAAAAAAAAAGATCAAAACAATCAACACATGACTAACGTCTTTCCAGGTAAGAAAAAAAAAATCTAGGTTTCCACAATTACGACAAATTTCAAATCCCTCTTGCAATTGAACAAAACCCAGAATCAAAATCACTTATGGCTCATTTATGTTCATCCCGGACGGGAGCCCCCAATTTGTGACGGGTCTCCGACGCTCCCCCTCGTTATTAAAATATGATTTTCATATTCAGGGATGCAGGGGGTTATAGACAGAAGTATTTACGCTTTCACAACCAAAATGCGCTCTCGCATAGGCACACGCACTCTGTCACTCACATCGGGCCCGCACAAAGGTGACGGGAAACCAATAACATTTCATAGAAAATAATCAACTTTTATTCAACTTGACTCCGAGCCCCCACCCGTCACTACACAACACAACTATCTGTATCATACAACAATGTAAACAGCATACAGACAATTTCATAAATCGCATCCCCTGTTCTTCAGTTGTTCTTACTTAGCCAGGAAAGACAATATTCCACTATTCTGTTTGCACACTTATAACCTTAAGAGCAAATAAACGTCCATAACTTGCCAGCATTCCTTGGTTGACTCAGTTTCTTCATCCACTGTGCGACACGAGCTGAAGCTGCCACACCGTTGTGTCCTCCCGATTGGCCAAATCCCAGTTGGGGGACACTGGCAACGTAGCTTGAGTCGCACCCTCGCACGAGTCTCCCGGACTCCACCGACTTCGCCCTCTCCACGAAAGGGCTCCTGTCGGCCTCTCCCACAGGTCTTCTCTGGCTGCAAACACCCCACCGTTGTCTGGCAGCTCCCTGTCTAGGCTCCACAGGTTACACGTCTTGCTGTCGACCGTCCACCGGAGACATTCTTCTCTCGTCGCTCGAGTACAGCACTCCACTGTCTACGTCCCCCCAGGAGACACGCGACAGCTAACCTCTGCTTCAGCTGTATTTCTAGCTCAGCAGACCGAGATCCCTTAG
>CM031601.1:67487047-67497047 GCA_018398815.1 Conus ventricosus
ATTATCCACGTGCGCCACATATCTGATGACAATTATCCACAAACAGCATACACCTGAAGACCATTTTCCAGTGTATAACACACC
This sequence comes from Conus ventricosus, assembly GCA_018398815.1. Taxonomy (NCBI): domain Eukaryota; kingdom Metazoa; phylum Mollusca; class Gastropoda; order Neogastropoda; family Conidae; genus Conus; species Conus ventricosus. The sequence continues at coordinate 67,487,132 of CM031601.1, forward strand.
TGGGTGGCTATTATTCACTTACTTAACAAAGCTGTTGAGCATGTGTCGTGAAAAACCCGGGTAATGATCTTCCGGTGTGCTATTTTTTGCCGTCATCGTATTGTTAGTGCTACTTCTGCCGTTATTTGTATGGTTAGTGTACTTCTGCCGTTACGTATTGTTATACTACTTCTGCCGTTAGTATTGTTAGTGCTACTTCTGCCGTTATTGTAAATTTTTAATACTACTTCTGCCGTCATCGTATTATTAGTGCTATTCTACCGTCATCGTATTGTTAGTGCTACTTCTGCCGTTTTTTGTATTGTTAATACTACTTCTGCCGTCATCGTATCGTTAGTGCTACTTCCCGCGTTATTGTATTGTAAGTGCTACTTCTGCCCTCATCGTGTCGTTAGTGCTACTTCTGCCAATATTGTATTGTTAGTGCTACTTCTAACCCTCATGATATTCTTAGAGCTACGGCTGCCCCCCAGTGTTGTAAGGTAAACGATAAGTAGCGCTTGATGTTCTGTATTGATGCTGAAAGCAATATTTTTTCACAATTCCTGAACATCAGTTGTTCTGTTCTGATGTTTGACTTTGAAAAAATGAATAGAATATGGTTGATGTTTAACATCGAAAATGAATAAATAGAAGTAGTTTGACATCGAAAATGAATAAATAGACCCATGGTTATGTTTGACTTGAAAATGAATAAAAAGAAGTATGACTGATGTTTGACTTAGAAATTAATGAACAAGAATGAATGGAAAGAAGTAGGCTGAGCTTGACTTAGAATATGAACAAATGGAAGTTTTGGCTATGTTTGACTTGGAAAATTAAAAAGAGAAATATGGTAATGTTTGACATAGAAAATGAACAAAAAGAAAAATGGTTGATGTTTGACTTAGACATAAATAAGCAGAAGTTCGGTTGATATTTGACTCATAAAATGAATAAACAGAAAACATGAACAGAAAAAATAATTCTTGGACCTGTTGCTAAAAAAAAAAAAAAACGGTTGATTTTCTTGTGTTTTAAAAAAGTTTCCGCGCGCGCGCGCGCGCGCGTGTGTGTATGTGTGTGTGTGTGTGTGTGTGTGTGTGTGTGTGTTTGTGTGTTTTGTGGTGTGTGTGTGTGTGGTTTGTGTGTGTGGGGTGTGTGTGTGTTTGAGAAGAGAGAGAGAGAGAGAGAGGGGGAAAAAGAGAGAGAGTGAGAGAGAGAGAGAGTAGGAGAGAGAGAGAGAGAGAGAGAGAGTGTGTGTGTGTGGGTGTGTGTGTGTGTGTGTGTGTGTGTGTGGTGTGTGTGTGTGTGTGAACAGTGGGGTGGGCGACCTATTTTGCTGTTCCCAGCCTGTCCATCGATACTTTTATCATGCTTCATTGTTTCCTATTCAACGACAGTAGTCGGTGAAATGATTATACTATAAGCCTGTCTTATGCAAAAAGCTCTCTGTCTCTCTTTCTGTCTGAAAAGTCAGTCTGTCTGTCTGTCTCCCCCCCCCTCTTCTCTCTCTCCCCTTTTCTCTCTTCTCTCTCTCTCTTGCTTGGTCTCTCGCTCGTCACTTGCTTGTGTGATTGTCCGCTGTCTGTCATGATACTTCTTATTTGCGGATGACAAAATATGACTTAACGACAGCAGTTTTCTCCTTTGTTACAGACAGTTGGGGGAAAAAAGACGAGAGAGAGAGAGGAGAGAGAGAGAGAGAGAGAGAGAGAGAGAAGAGAGAGAGAGAGAGAAAACAAACGGGGGTTCCGAGTGTTCTTTGCTGTTTCTCCCGTTGGTAGGGTCTAGGGGAGGTGTGCCAACATTGTATTGCTGGCTGTTCTGAGAGGTAGAGGCTGGTGTGGATAGGCCAAGTGTATTGCTGGTTTATCTTGTTTGCTTTCCTCATACAAGAAGAGGACGGCGTAGGCGGGCCAAGTGCCTTGTTATTTTTGTGGTTCATACTGGTTCACACACACACGCACCCACACGCACGCACGAACGCACGCACGCACGCACGCACGCACGCACGCGCACACACACACACACACACACACACACACATCTATCCAGACACATATGCGAGCACAAATCCCTCCACTCACACACACACGCACGCACGTTCACACACACACACACACACACACACACACACACACACACACACACACACACACACATGCACATCCATGCACACACACACACACCGCACACGCACGCACACACACACACACACACACACACACACACACACACACACACACACACACACACACACACACACACACAAAATTAGTCTCTCAGACAAGTGTAGTACTTTGAGGGAAGACCAATCAAATAATCATATCTACTCTGACCCAGAAGAAAACAATGAACATTATTTAAATGCAGAAATAACATTAGAAGAATTAAGAAATGCTATATCGTCACTGCCAACAAAGAAAACATCAGTTGGTTTAGACGCAGTCTAAAACGAAATGTTAAGGAACCTTCCCATCAATTTTACAACGTTTCTGTATACCATTATGAAAAAATGTTGGATAGATGGGAAGACTCCGTCTGTTTGGAAAGATTCTGTCATCGTGCCCATTCTCAAGCAGGGCAAACCTAACTCTGATATTAATAGTTATCGTCCTATCGCTCTCACCTCTCATACTGGTAAACTAATGGACAAAATTGTATTAAATAGACTTACTTATCATTGTGAAAAAAACGGACATATTCCTACTGCTTAGGCTGGGTTTAGAAAAGGCCGATCGACTGTTGATCACCTTGTAAAACGTACAACTCAGATAAAACGTCAATTTCCCCGGGAGAAAAAATGTACTTGCAACTTTTTTCGATGTCAAAAAGGCGTATGATCAAGTCTGGCATGAGCGACTTTTATATAAACTTAAAATGATAGGTCTCTCTGGTCACATTTATGATTACTTCAAAGAATTTCTTGCTAACAGAACAATTCAAACCAAAATAGGAAATACATATTCTAGCAAGAGATTTGTGGAGATGGGCATCCCTCAGGGTTCTGTAATTGCCCCCTTGCTTTTTAATACCCCTAACGCACGATCTCACAAAAAGTATTTCTAAAAATTCCAGTTTAGTTCAATATGCTGATGACTATATTTATGGATGAATGTTACTTTAAAAAAGAACACACCTTTAAGGTCAATTACATACAAGAAAAAAGTATATCAAAGAGACTTAGACAGTATCGCCAGATTTTGTTTGAGAATGGGTTATGTCTGTCTGCTGAGAAATCTCATATGATGCTTTTTGATGCTGGTGGAAATTCTCATGATCTCCCTACTTTTAAGATGGATGACACAGTGCTTACCTACACATCTTGCATAAAGATTTTTAGGTGTCAATCTTACTTCAAAATTATCATGGAACACACATATTGAGTATATCATTACTCAAGCAAGGAAAGCTCTTAATCTTCTTAAAGTTGTGAGTTACCAGAGCTGGGGACAGGATACATGCACTTTAATTCATTTATCAAATTCTCTGGTCAGGACAAAGATTTCATATACACAGGAAGTATATTTTCAGCTCCTAAGTATCTTCTAAAAAAGCTACAAAGCACAGATTGCAAGGCATACAGAATAGCCCTAGGAGTTCCCTTTTACGCTTCCATTATAGGGACATATCATGAAGCTGGCGTTTTGCCCCTGGATGCTTATCGAAAATTAGCTTGTGCTAAATACATTCTAAGATGTTCAAACTGTTCATAACTCAAATGTGGATGAACTTGATATGCGATCTGATTTAGATTTCCAAAGCGCGCAAAAACAATACGATCAAATAAAACCATCCTTACGTACTCCTCAAACCTGTTGAAATCTGCCAAAATTGATCACAAAACCATAGCCCCACGTTATCCCGTGAGTCCCATTCCTAATTGGGAATTTATCCCGGCAAGTTTTTATTATAAATACACTGATTTGCAAAAGAATGTTAATAATAACGTCTTAGGTGCTATGGCCAAGTCACATATTGACGACAGTTATCCTAATCACTTAAAAGTTTATACAGACGGATCCCTATTAAATGGCAATGCTGGTTCCGGCTTTGTTATTCCTGCTTTGAAAGCAGATAAATCTTTTCATCTTGGAAAGGGGTTTTCTGTTTTTACGGCTGAACTGATAGCAATTCGAATGGCTCTGCATTATATTATTGACATTCCACGTGATTTTTCCCGAATACTTTTCTGTGTTGATTCCAAATCTGTTCTTCGAGCAATGGAATCTATTGCTGCTACAATTATATTATTGACATTCCACGTGATTTTCCAGAATACTTTCCTGTGTTGATTCCAAATCTGTTCTTCGAGCAATGGAATCTATTGCTGCTACCAATCGCGCCGAGATAATAACCGAACTAAAAATTCTGATCCATTTCCTTACATCTAGAGGGATAACAGTGGACTTTTGCTGGATTCCGTCACACTGTGGGATTGTAGGAAATGAATGGGCAGACAGAACTGCCCGTATGGGATCCAAAAACCAGAAAATTCTGTCCATATCAAAATACCTTGGAGTCTTCACGAAGCCTATGGACTCTTAAAAAGAGACTCTTTGAGTCTTTTCATAACCTGTATAAAGATTCAGTACTCTTTAAAATACATGCACAAGATTCTTCACTGAGTTGCTGTTCAAGAATTCAAAACTTTACTCGTCCATCTAACGCGTCCATTCAAATTCGTAAACTGTATACAAAGACGTATGTACATGTACACAAATTTCGTAAACTGGAATCTCGCTTTTACAGGGTTAAAGTTAACGCTCTTCGTACAAAATTTCACAGAAATTTACAATGCGCTTGTGGAGCAGTCGACAGTTTCAGTACTCTGCATTTTCTTTTTAATTGTTCCTATTTTAACTCATCTCTCTCCAATTTCCGACAAAAGGATTCCCTGTGCATTTTCCAGAATCTTCATGCCTTTTTTACATTGTAAATTCGTTGATGTTAAGCCCAGTTGGCTCGTTTGTGTAAATATTTTCAGTTGTTTTTTTTTTAATGCTTTGTAATCTGTCTAAATTGTTACATTTAGAACATCTTTTTCATTTCAGTTGTCAAAGTCGCACACGCACACACACACACACACACACACACACACACACACACACACACACACACACACACACACACACACACACGAACACGCACACGGACACACACACGCGCGCACACACACAGACACCACACACACACACACACACACACACACACACACACACACACACACACACCACACACACACACACACACACACACACACACACACGTAGGCCTATAATAGCATGTTGCATACACTATTTCCATTTCTCTCATCCACTCATTTCTGCATTATTTTGTCTAATATCACTTATAGTGAACAGACGTTAAATTGAAGAACTAACACACACACACACACACACACACACACACACACACACACACACACACACACACACACACACACACACACACACATACATACACACACACACACACACACACACACACACACACACACACACACACACACACACACACACACACACACACACACACGCATACACACTCACCACACGCACACATACAACGATAATAATGGCACAGCCAATGTTAGGTACCAAGGTCTGAACCGCATGTCGGGCTAATGCGTAGGTCAGACATCTGTTAAGTCGTAGCCATGAGACCCTCTTCTTGAATTCTCTCATCCTGATCATAAATTCATTTATCCATCAGCTTAGATCATGCTCGGTGTGGTCTCGAAACTTAGCGAATGTGGTGTAGCGTATATGGAGTAGTCCGCACGCAGTGACACCTTGATGAAACTGAAACTGAAACTGGATGGGATGAAGACGGGGCGGTGGTAGGTGGGGATGGGTGGGTATTGAGGGATGAAAGAGAACGTTTTAAACACATCGGTGTACACACAAAAACACTCGTCAGTAAAGACTCCTGAGGAAGCCCCTTATAAACCGAAACATCGGGAACATTGAGTCTATTAAATTTTCTTTTTAAATCTCTGTTTTATGTGCGTGTACATGTGTGTGTGTGTGTGTGTGTGTGTGTGTGTGTGTGTGTGTGTGTGTGGTGTATGTGTGTGTGTGTGTGTGTGTGTGTGTGTGTTTGTGTGTGTGTGTGTGTGAGGGGGGGGGGGAAGGGAGGTGCGCGCGCATGTGTGTGCGTGCGTATGTGTGTGTTGTGTGCGTGCGCGCGCGCGCGCGCGTGCGTACGTGCGTGCGTGTGTGTGTGTGTGTGTGTGTGTGTGTGTGTGTGTGTTGGTTATTTTGGTGTCTGCTGTTATGTTTGTCGACCTGTTGTTTGTCCTTTGGCCTGTTGTTTTCTTCTATGACCCGTTGTTTGTTGTTTCGTTCTTTGATCTAGTCTGTAGTTTGCTGGCATTTTCAGGTTTTGTTTTTGGCTGTATTTTTGTCGTTCGCTGTTCTTTTTTGTTGTTGATATTTTGTTGTTCGCTTCTTTGTTGTTGGCTGTAGTTTTGCTTTTTTTTTTTTTTTTGCGGCGGTTTGGGGGCCGATTCTTGTTCGTACTGTTGTTTTGTTGTGGCGTATTTAATATTCATTCAAGATTAGTTGAAGTTCGAAGTACAACAGCGCCATAGATAACAACGCTGTGTCAGTTTTCTGGGGATGGTGAAGGAGGTCGGTATGACGCCAGAGGGTGGGTGGTGGGGTGGGAACAGTGCGGACTCTGGAGCCCCCCTGTGAAGAGACTATAGTATTGTAACCAGTCAGGAGGGCGGTGAACAGGCGGGAGGGGAGGGGGGAGCGCCTAGACAATAAAGACATAAGTCGTGGTGAAATGTTCACACACACGCACGCACACACACACACACACACACACACACACACACACACACACACACACACACACACACACGCGGGCGCGCGCGCGCGTGCACGCACACACACACACACATGCATACACACACGCACGCACACACACACACACACACACACACACACACACACACACACACACACACACACACACACACACAGAGGGAAGGAGGGAGGGTGGGGGAGAGAGAGAGGTGGGGGGGGGCGGACAGACAAGCAGAGAGAGAGAGAGAGAGAGAGAGAGAGAGAGAGAGAGAGAGAGAGAGAGAGAGAGAGAGAGATTCAGAAACAGAGAGAGAGAGAGAAAGGATGTATGAATGGTGTATATAGGAAAAGGGAGGGGGTGTATGTAAGGGGAGGAGGGAAATGGGGAGGGGGGGGGAGAGAGAGAAAAAGAACTGATTACCTACAGACATTCAGATCTTACAATCTTGTAGCATTGTGACGCTGAGTTTGCTTGTCAAGAAAAAAAAGTAGGAGGCTTTTTCTGAGAGCTGGAGAGAGAGAGAGAGAGGGGGGGGGGGGGCATAGACAGAGACGTCCACACTCCACCACACCCCTCCCGCACTGACCTTCATTCACGAACTAGGCTTCCCCAAACACTTTTCTTCCGTACTGCCCCCCGCTCCCCCCCCCCCCCCCTCCGCTTCCTCTACCCCTCCCCCCTCCCCCTGCATTCACTGCCTCCTTCCTCTCCTGTCGTCTGTCCAGGTCATAGGTCAGGGTTGTCGATCCGCCGTCAATGACGTCGGTCCTCCGTGGTTGTGGGGGATGGGGTTGGGGGTGGGGTGGGAGTGTGGGGTGAGACAGAGGAAATGTGCTGGCGGTACCTGTCCCCAGTGTCAGCGACACAGCAAGGAGACCTGGTGACGTGAGGATCCTACTCTCCGTTACCTCCGCCATGGTTCTAGTTGTCGTAGGCTTTACGTGACCCAAAATAACACTCGGGAACATTGCGGTGCGCTTTCATTAGCCTGTGTGCTGTTTGTGAGCCTGAACAGCCTGCCGGTTTTGCAATGGTCATTAATTAAGGCAGCGTTTCTTTGCTACCCACTTTTTTTTCATACACCAAGCTTGAAGTCAGCACTGCTTCGGCCTATTTCAGTCTCCCGTTCAACGAGTGCAGTGAAGTGACGTACACCACAGGCATTTCCCATGACTTGGACGTCGTCTGCAGCCGCGCCCCGTCATAGTGACACCCACTACAGCCACATCTCATTACAATGACGTTCACTACAGCCACATCTCATTACAATGACGTTCGCTACAGCCACATCTCATTACAATGACGTTTCACTACAGCCACATCTCATTACAATGACGTTCGCTACAGCCACATCTCATTACAATGACATTCACTACAGCCGCATCTCATTACAATGACGTTCGCTACAGCCACATCTCATTACAATGACGTTCGCTACAGCCACATCTCATTACAATGACGTTTACTACAGCCGCATCTCGTTACAATGACGTTCGCTACAGCCGCATCTCGTTACAATGACGTTTACTGCAGCAGCATCTCATTACAATGACGTTTACTACAGCAGCATCTCGCTACAATGACGTTTACTACAGCCACATCTCGTTACAATGACGTTTACTACAGCAGCATCTCGTTACAATGACGTCCGCTACAGCCGCATCTCGTTACAATGACGTTCGCTACAGCCGCATCTCGTTACAATGACGTTTACTGCAGCAGCAACTCATTACAATGACGTTCGCTACAGCCGCATCTCGTTACAATGATGTTCACTACAGCTACATCGCATTACAATGATGTTCACTACAGCTACATCGCATTGCAATGATGTTCTGTACAGCCACATCTCATTACAATGATATTTTGTACAGCCACATCTCATTACAATGAAGTTCTGTACAGCCACATCTCATTACAATGATGTTCTGTACAGCCACATCTCATTACAATGATGTTCTGTATAGCCACATCTCATTACAATGATGTTCTGTACAGCCACAATCTCATTACAATGATGTTCACTACAGCCACATCTCATTACAATGATGTTCACTACAGCCACATCTCATTACATGATGTTCACTACAGCCACATCGCATTACAATGATGTTCACTACAGCCACATCTCATTACAATGATGTTTTGTACAGCCACATCTCATTACAATGATGTTCACTACAACCACATCTCATTACAATGATGTTCTGTACAGCCACATCTCATTACAATGATGTTCTGTACAGCCACATCTCATTACAATGATGTTCTGTACAGCCACATCTCATTACAATGATGTTCACTACAGCCACATCTCACTACAACGATGTTCGCTACAGTGACATCCCAAATTTTAAATTGAAATCCCTATCAGCAACATTCCATTACAATGACATCCTCTACAGCCACATCACACACACACACACACCACACACACACACACACACACACACACACACACACACACACACACACACATGTATATATATATATATATATAATATATATATATATATATATATATATATATATATATATATATATATATATATAAGCTTGCCGAAGGCTCATTTTGAGAAGCATTTATTTTATTTTTCCCCATTCACCCACTCAAGCACATACTGTTAGTTAGGCAGAATCATCTACCACTGCAGATATGAATGCGTATCTCCCCCTATTTCTTCAATCTAAGACATAAGAGCAAGCTTTGTTTATAATTATATATATATATATATATATATATATATATATATAATATATATATTATATATATATAATATATATATATAATATAATGGTTAGGACCTCGCGTTGTGTGTGTGTGTGTGTGTGTGTGTGTGTGTGTGTGTGTGTGTGCGTGCGCGTAGTATAATAAAGTGTCTTCCTTGTCTGGATACAGTGCGTCTCCGCGTGAAAGTGGACTGTAGGCTTTCTGTAAAGGTCAAAATGCCATGGAGTATTCAGAACGACGTGCAAAGTGAGGCAGGACGTAAGAAAGAATGAGGTCCTGTGGCTAGCTGTGCCTGACTGCGGAACTGTCAATGTCTGCACGGGCAGACTCCTGAGGAACGCACGGTTAAATGACACGTCCCCAAGAGGGTACGAAAGAGACGAA
>CM031601.1:67499547-67537047 GCA_018398815.1 Conus ventricosus
GGCCGAGGCCTTTCTCGGTGACGCATCCCTCATTACACTATGCAGTACCAGAGAGAGAGAGAGAGAGACAGACAGACAGACAGACAGACAGACTATGTGTGTGAATGAGAGAATGTGAGGGTGCTGAGTGCATACTCCCAACAGCCCGACGTGTGTGGGAAGTCGAGGGAAGAGGACTCGGCACAGCACAACTCCACGTCAGGACTGGAGAAATGCCAGCCTTGCCGGTCTGAGTTCCTTTCCCCCATGTCTTGAAACACCGCCGACCCCTGACCACCCCCTGTCCATTGTCAATGCAGGCCCGGAAACAACCCCCCCACCCCCCACCCCCATCACCCTCTACCTTCCTCTGGACCATGGCGTGCTGCTGTCAGCCGGCAGATGTGCTGTGGGCCAGCTAAACAAGAGACTGTCACACCTTGCGTGATGTGTGCAGTATCCTTTGTCATCGCAGTTCGGTGGACGATTACAGTTACGTGTGTAAATGCATAGTCTTTCATACGGGCGGGCGGGTCGGGAGGTACTGACGATGTGTGTATACAAAGGGGTAGGGAGATTCCCGTTGGCTGATCGCTTCCAGCAGAGAGAGAGAGAGAGAGAGAGAGGTGTTCGTTAAATGGTGTGTGTGTGTGTGTGTGTGTGTGTGTGTGTGCGTGCGCGTGCGTGCGTGCGTGCAATTTTATACGTCCATGATGGGCGATGCTACCACCAACATAAAACTCTTAGGAACGCATAGTGTAGAGTTTGTGGGTTGTGAATAACTAAACAGCCAAATGACAGCGATCGAGGGTTGTGAGGTCACTACGTAATCGAGTGAGAGCAATGAAGACTTTGTGGGTTGTGAGGTGACTGAATAATCCAGTGAGAGCAAAGAAGACTTTTGTCGGTTGTACGTTGACTGAATGATTCAATTAGGGTAGTGAAGACTTTGTGATATGACTGAATGATCCAGTGAGGGCAGTGAAGACTTTGTGAGGTGACTGAATGATCCAGTGAGGGCAATGAAGACTTTGTGGGTTGTGGGGTGACTGGATGATCCAGTGAGGGCCATGAAGACTTTGTAAGGTGACTGAATGATCCAGTGAGGGCAGTGAAGACTTTATGGGTTGGGGTGACTAGATGATCCAGTGAGGGCAGTGAAGACTTTATGGGTTGTGGGGTGACTAGATGATCCAGTGAGGGCAATGAAGACTTTGTGGGTTGTGGGGTGACTAGATGATCCAGTGAAGGCAATGAAGACTTTGTGGGTTGTGGGGTGACTAGATGATCCAGTGAGGGCAATGAAGACTTTGTGGGTTTTGGGGTGACTAGATGATCCAGTGAGGGCAATGAAGACTTTGTGAGGTGACTAGATGATCCAGTGAGGGCAGTGAAGACTTTGTGAGGTGACTGAATGATCCAATGAGGGCAATGAAGACTTTGTGAGGTGACTAGATGATCCAGTGAGGGCAGTGAAGACTTTGTGAGGTGACTAGATGATCCAGTGAGGGCAATGAAGACTTTGGTGAGGTGACTGAATGATCCAGTGAGGGCAGAGAAGACTTTGTGAGGTGACTGAATGATCCAGTGAGGGCAATGAACACTTTGTGAGGTAACTGAATGATCCAGTGAGGGCAGTGAAGACGTTGTGGGTTGTGAGGTGACTGAATGATCCAGTGAGGGCAGTGAAGGCTTTGTGGGTTGTGAGGTGACTGAATGATCCAGTGAGGGCAGTGAAGACTTTGTGGGTTGTGAGGTGACTGAATGATCCAATGAGGGCAGTGAAGACTTTGTGATATGACTGAATGATCCAGTGAGGGCAGTGAAGGCTTTGTGATATGACTGAATGATCCAGTGAGGGCAATGAAGACTTTGTGAGGTGACTGAATGATCCAGTGAGGGCAGTGAAGACTTTGTGAGGGACTGAATGATCCAGTAAGGACAGTGAAGACTTTGTGAGGTGACTGAATGATCCAGTAAGGACAGTGAAGACTTTGTGAGGTGACTGAATGATCCAGTGAGGGCAGTGAAGACTTTGTGAGGTGACTGAGTGATCCAGTGGGCAGTGAAGACTTTGTGAGGTGACTGAATGATCCAGTGAGGGCAGTGAAGACTTTGTGGGGTGACTAGATGATCCAGTGAGGGCAGTGAAGACTTTGTGGGGTGACTTGATGATCCGTGAGGGCAATGAAGACTTTGTGAGGTGACTGAATGATCCAGTAAGGGCAGTGAAGACCTTATGGGCTGTGGTATGACTGAATGATCTAATGAGAGCAAAGAAGACTTTTGTCGGTTGTGAGGTGACTGAATGATCCAGTGAGGGCAGTGAAGACTTTGTGGGTTATGAGGTGACTGAATGATCCAGTGAGGGCAGTGAAGACTTTGGGATATGACTGAATGATCCAGTGAGGGCAATGAAGACTTTGTGAGGTGACTGAATGATCCAGTGAGGGCAATGAAGACTTTGTGAGGTGACTGAATGATCCAGTGAGGGCAATGAAGACTTTGTGAGCTGACTGAATGATCCAGTGAGGGCAGTGAAGACTTTGTGAGGTGACTGAATGATCCAGTGAGGGCAGTGAAGACTTTGTGAGGTGACTGAATGATCCAGTGAGGGCAGTGAAGACTTTGTGAGGTGACTGAATGATCCAGTGAGGGCAGTGAAGACTTTGTGAGGTGACTGAATGATCCAGTGAGGGCAGTGAAGACTTTGTGAGGTGACTGAATGATCCAGTGAGGGCAGTGAAGACTTTGTGGGGTGACTAGATGATCCTGAGAGGGCAGTGAAGACTTTGTGGGGTGACTGAATGATCTAGTGAGGGCAGTGAAGACTTTGTGGGGTGACTAGATGATCCTGAGAGGGCAGTGAAGACTTTGTGGGGTGACTGAATGATCCAGTGAGGGCAGTGAAGACTTTGTGGGGTGACTGAATGATCCAGTGAGGGCAATGAAGACTTTGTGAGGTGACTGAATGATCCAGTGAGGGCAGTGAAGACTTTGTGGGGTGACTAGATGATCCTGAGAGGGCAGTGAAGACTTTGTGGGGTGACTGATGATCCAGTGAGGGCAGTGAAGACTTTGTGAGGTGACTGAATGATCCAGTAAGGGCAGTGAAGACATTATGGGCTGTGGTATGACTGAATGATCGAATGAGAGCAAAGAAGACTTTTGTCGGTTGTAAGGTGACTGAATGATCCAATGAGGGCAATGTAGACTTTTGTCTGTTGTAATGTGACTGAATGATCTAATGATTGCAATGAAGACAATGGAGTGTCTCCTGTAGTTGCCGAAGGGAAGTCAAACTGCCGTTTCTGGAAAGTGTTTCTCTTATTTTCTCAGCTGAAGTTGTCCCTTAGCATCCAGTTACACTGGCCTTCAGCCGTGGAAGCCGTGCTGGGATGCCTTGTACCAGGAGCGGCTGTCCAGGGATGTCTTGTCCTGGGAGCTGGGCTCTTTTCCGAATGTTCTTGGATGCATTCGTCTGATATTCTGTCGACATGGTCGATGCATGTGACCGGGGCGTACAGAGTAGGTTGTGGTGGTGTAAGACTGGAGGCGTATTTTACATAGAGGGCATGGCTGTGCAAGAAATCTTGCAGTATTTTTTGTGTGATTTTGGGCAGACATGACATGTGCCAGGGGTTCAGCGTGCTTGTATATCTCTTGTACATAATCTGGGTCTGACAAGTGTAAAGTAGTGTTGGAAGTGGCGGCACCGAGAACGTTGAGTTTGTCTGGAGGCCGATCCTTTTTCTTCCCCTGACATTGTCAGGCCGATTTCCACACCTGGCGCTGGCCTTCCCAGCTCTGCTTACAACACAGAGTTTGATGGTCCCCATGTGGTGCTGGTGAATTATGCTACAGTAATAGTCAGCGCCCTCTGTTTTCATTCCCAGTTATTTTCTCTTCCACCCTTACCCCCTCTCCATCCACAAACAATCCCGCTCCTTCTGCCCTCGCCAATGTTTTGATTAAAAAGTAGTTAAATCTTTGAATAGTCTTTGCTCTAATGATGGAGACTGCTCTTGGTTTTCACTACTACCTGATCGTTTGGTGCGTGTGCGCGTGCGCGCGTGCGCAAACACATATAAACACAGAGGTTGGGAGATTCTTTGCAACAGATTCCACGAAGACTTTTCACAGCAGACTCCATTAGGACTCTTTACAGCAGATTCCATGAAGAGTCTTTATAGCAGACTACATGAGGACTCTTTATAGCAGATTCCGAGAAGACTCTTTACAGCAGACTCCATGAAGACTTTACAGCAAACTCCATGAAGACTCTTTACGGCAGACTCCATGAAGATTATTTGCAGCAGGCTTCATGAAGACTCTTTACAGCAGACTTCATGAGGACTCTTTACAGCAAACTCCACATAGACTCTTTACAGCAGACTACATGAAGACTCTTTACAGCAGGCTTCATGAAGACTCTTTACAGCAGGCTTCATGAAGACTCTTTACAGCAGACTTCATGAGGACTCTTTACAGCAGACTGCACATAGACTCTTTATAGTAGCAGACTACATGAAGACTATTTACAGCAGACTCCACGAAGACTATTTGCAGCAGGCTTCATGAAGACTCTTTACAGCAGACTTCATGAAGACTCTTTACAGCAACTCCATGTAGACGCTTTATAGCAGACTTCATGAAGACTCTTTACAGCAGACTCCATGTAGACTCTTTACAGCAGACTACACGAAGACTCTTTTCATCAGACTTCATGAAGACTCTTAACAGCAGACTACACGAAGACTCTTTACAGCAGGCTATATGTAGACTGTTTACAGCAGACTACATGAAGACTCTTTACAGCAGACTTCATGAAGACTCTTTACAGCAGACTTCATGAAGACTCTTTACAGCAGACTTCATGAAGCCTCTTTACAGCAGACTACACGAAGACTCTTTACAGCAGACTACACGAAGACTCTTTACAGCAGACTTCATGAAGACTCTTTATAGCAGACTACACGAAGACTCTTTACAGCAGACTACACGAAGACTCTTTACAGCTGACTACACGAAGACTTTTTACAGCAGACTACATGAAGACTCTTTCAGCAGAGTCCATGAAGACTATTTGCAACAGACTCGAAAAAGACTCTTTACAGCAGACTCCACGAAGATTCTTTACATCAGACTCGAAAAAGACTTTTAACAGCAGACTCCACGAAGATTCTTTACATCAGACTCGAAAAAGACTCTTTACATCAGAGTCGAAAAAGACTATTTACAGCAGACTCCATGAAGACTCTTCAAGCAGATTCCATGAATACAATGTTTAATAATGTTCCATGAGATATACCTATATTGTTAAAAGAATCTGATTCACGTGGCTGTACTAAATCGAAATTAATGTGATTATGGCATCCCCGAAAACTAACTGACGTGATAGAAAATAGCTAACATGATTCGTAACGAGCTTACACGAGCTCATTGCGGTATAGCCTGTTTGAAGTGATTGAAATGGAACCTATTATACTGACTGTAATCGACCGTAATTGACTGATGTTGATAGAAACTAGCGGAAGTACTGTGAACGAATGTGAAAGGCATGATGTAATGGAATTAAACAGATCTTAACGGTCATGGTTGCTATGGAGTCTGAGAGTCGTGAGGGCTGTGTGCAGCATTGAACAACCCCAATGTGGCGGTGAAGAAACAGGTGTTGGAAATACTGGCCGCCATCTCCGTCTACTCCAAAGATGGATACGCACGTGCACTTGAGTGCTTGACAAGTTCAAGGTCAGTGACACTTTCTTTGCGTTATGGAAATGGAAATGACG
The DNA here is from genome assembly GCA_018398815.1 of Conus ventricosus. Classification (NCBI taxonomy): domain Eukaryota; kingdom Metazoa; phylum Mollusca; class Gastropoda; order Neogastropoda; family Conidae; genus Conus; species Conus ventricosus. The sequence goes on from CM031601.1 coordinate 67,505,319, forward strand.
ATCTTGATCATGACCGTGATCTGTTTCTTCTTCATCTCCTCCTCCTCCTCCTCCTTCGCTTACTCCTCCCTCTCCTTCTTCTCCTCCATGTCCTCCTCTTCCTCCTTCTATCTCTCCCACTTTGTCACCACGGGAACACCGGCGAATCTGTATGAAATGTGTTCCCGCCTTTTGTAAATGGCTATGGGTAATTACCTTTTTTGTGTTTGTTTTTACTCTCTTGAGAATTTGTTCGTTTTGATTACTTTGTTTTCCGCCTTTTCTTGACTATCGTTCACGGTGTATCTGCTGTCGTGACTCTGTGATATTTTAGCCCCCCCCCCCCCCCCCCCCCCCCTCTCGTTATGATTATTAAATTTCATTTGTTGTTGACTATGATATCTAGATATTGACACTGTACTTACTGTACGGAGTGGACAATAGCCATCCATTCTGCTCTGCTTGTTGCCATATGACCTTCTAACCCCAATTTTTGTAGCATCATTATGCTTTTTTTTTTCATTTGTAAAGTACAGAAAGCGAACGTGTATTGACATCAGTACGGCTTAGTTTGATCTACTTAAAAGATATCATTGTTAACCTGTCAACTGTGTCAGTCGTTTGGATGGATGTCTGTGATGTTTGTTTATCAGTTTGAGAACTGTCAGTCATGTAGGTGAGTGTTTGTGTTGTTTATTTACCATGTTGAGAACTGTGTCAGTTATGTAGCTGGGTGTTTGTGCTGTTTGTGTGTAATGGTGAGAACTGTCAGTCATGTAGATGGGTGTCTGTGTTGTTTGCTTACCATGTTGAAACGGTGTGCGTTGTGTTGATAGGTGCCTGTGTTGTTTACCATGTGCTGAACCGTGTCAGTCATGTAGTTGAGTGTCTGTGTTGTTTGTTTACAACGTTGAGAACTGTGTCGGTCGTTTAAATGGGTGTCTGTGCTGAGGTCAGGACGTATTTTCCATGTGTGTAGAGACAGCCCAAACAGAGACCCGTGTCATCGCCGTGGCAATAGTACAACTGACACTAAATTATCTTATTGTTGTTTACCTTTCTGTATGCTGTTTCCCTGTGATGAAACCATGCTGAGAAGTATAAGAAAGCTCTCATTCTCACAAGACAAACTTGCCTCCGTCTTTCTTGCTTTGCCTCCCCCTCCCCGCCCCTCCTTCCTCCCACTCCGACCCCATCACCCTCTCGATTTCCTGTCCAATACCCTCTACTCATACCCGTTCTCTCTCTCTCTCTCTCTCTCTCTCTCTCTCTCTCTCTCTCTCTCTCTCTCTGTATGTGTGTGTCTCTGCCTGTATCTCTCTCTCCCTCCCTGTGTGTGTGTGTGTGTGTGTGTGTGTGTGTGTGTGTGTGTGTGTGTGTGTGTGTGTGTGTGTGGTCTCTGTCTCTGTTTCTCTCTGTCGTTCACTCTGTCTCTGTCTCTCATTCTTTGTCTCTCTCTCTGTCTTTCTCACTTACACACACACACACACACACGCACGCACGCACGCACGCACGCACGCACGCACGCACGCACGCACACACACACACACACACACGCACACACACATGCACGCTCGGATGGCCATACACAGAGAGTGTCGGGAGAGGCGCGTGTCTGGGACCCCGGGGAGGGAGTGTCATGTTGCTCAGTCAGGGAACGAGGGGGCTTCACAGAGCCAACACTTGACGCCCCCTTCAGGCCCGAGGCGGACCCACAGTGCTTCCCCTGCCACGCCGCTCCGCTGCACTGCCGCACACAGCCCGACCCTCATGTAACCCTTTGTGTAGCACCGTGTGTGTGTGTGTGTGTGTGTGTGTGTGTGTGTGTGTGAGAGAGAGAGAGAGAGAGAGAGAGGGGGGGGGGGTGTAGGAGAGTCTGTGGTGGAAACCGTGTTTTACTGACCGTACACTGGTCGTGATTGCCTTCGGCTTGCTCGACTGGAAAAGGTAACATTTGTGCTTTGGACCGTTCTTTTTTTTTTCCCTTGGGAGGAAGGGGGCAGAAAGGCGGGAGAGGGGGAGGGGAGGAATGGGGGGAAAGGGAGGTGGGGGGGGGGGGGGGGGGGGGGGCTCGAGGATCGGCCAAGGCAGTGGGGAATGGAAGGAGGGGGGGGGGGGGGGGGGAGCTTACCGGCAGGGTTGTGTGACTTGTAACGTGGACCTTGGGCGGTCAAGACTCCGTTACGGATCTCTCTCTCTCTCTCTCTCTCTCTCTCTCTCTCTCTCTCTCTCTCTCTGTTTCTCTCTCTGCATGTACGCGAACGCGCACGCGCGCGTATCCCTGTATGTGTGTGTGCGTGTGTGTGTGTATGTGTATGCTATGTTGTAGTGTGCGTGTGTGTGTGTGCGTGCGTGCGTGCGTGCGTGCGTGCGTGCGTGCGTGCGTGCGTGCGTGCGTGTGTGTGTGTGTGTGTGTGTGTGTGTGTGAAAGGTGGAGAGGGTCAGGCAAGTGACGAGAGGTGAGGGGAAGAGAGTAGCACTGCCAACAATCTCAGTGTGTGGACAGTGTAGTCAGCTAACAGGCGGTAATGGGCGTGAAGTGGCCCCAGGAGGGGTGTGTCCACACACCGCCCCCCGCCCCTGTTGACTGACCACAGCCACACTACACCTCCTCCCCCGCCCTGGGCCCACACAGTAGTGCTGGACTGCACCAAGACACTCCAGGGGCACAGGGTGCAAGAGAGGGCAATCGGACTGTTGTGTGGCAGTGTCCCCCCTCCCCCCTCCAATGTGATGGGGCCATTAGGGCCCTGAAGTGTGAGTGTTACACCAGGCAGTGTGTCCTAATGTGGTCAGACCATAAGGGCCCTGTAATATGAGTGTTACACCTAGCAGTGTGTCCCCCGTATGGTAGGGCCATTGGGGCCCTGTAGTATGAGTGTTACACCTTGCAATTTGTCCGCCATATGGTGGAGGCTATTAGGACCCTGTGGTGTGAGTGTTGCACCTGGCAGTGTGTTCCCCATATGGTGGAGGCTATTAGGACCCTGTAGTGTGAGTGTTACACCTGGCAATGTGTTCCCCATATGGTAGGGTCATTAGGCCCTGTAGTGTGAGTGTTACACCTGGCAGTGTGTCCTCCCATATGGTGGAGGCTATTAGGACCCTGTGGTGTGAGTGTTGCACCTGGCAGTGTGTCCCCCGTGTGATGGGGCCATTAGGGCCCTGTGGTGTGAATGTTACACCTGGCAGTGTGTCCCCCGTGTGATGGGCCCATTAGAGCCATGTAGTGTGAGTGTTACACCTGGCAGTGTGTCCCCCGTGTGGCAGGGCCATTAGGGCCCTGTAGTGTGAGTGTTACATCTGGCACTGTGTCCTCTGTGTGATGGGCCCATTAGAGCCATGTAGTGTGAGTGTTACACCTGGCAGTGTGTCCCCCGTGTGGCAGGGCCATTAGGGCTCTGTAGTGTGAGTGTTACACCTGGCTGTGTGTCCTCTGTGTGGTGGGGCCATTAGGGCCCTGTAGTGTGAGTGTTACACCTGGCACTGTGTCCTCTGTGTGGTGGGGTCATTAGGGCCCTGTAGTGTGAGTGTTACATCTGGCAGTGTGTCCTCTGTGTGGTGGGGCCATCAGGGCCCTGTAGTGTGAGTGTTACACCTGGCAGTGTGTCCTCTGTGTGGCAGGGCCATTAGGGCCCTGTAGTGTGAGTGTTAAACCTGGCAGTGTGTCCTCTGTGTGGTGGGGCCATTAGGGCCCTGTAGTGTGAGTGTTACACCTGGCAGTGTGTCCCCCGTGTGGCAGGGCCATTAGGGCATTACTGTGCAAATCCGACAGTAAACGTGTTTCTCTCGTAGCCTTGCTTGATCTGAGTGCTGCCTTTGATACGCTAGATCACACTACTTTATTTGAAAGGCTTAGGGTCACTTTTGGTGTTGATGGGATAGTTCTCCAGTGGTTCGAATCATACATCAGAGATTGGTCGCAGGCGGTGGTTGTGGGTGGTGTAAGGTCTACTTTGTCACCTCTTTTGTATGGAGTACCACAGGGGTCAGTATTGGGCCCAGTGTTGTTTACATTGTACTCACAGCCCTTGTCGGATGTTATCTCAGACCATGATTGTGATTTTCACAAGTATGCTGATGACACTGAGCTTTCAAAGAGTGGCACACCTGATGAGTTTGTTTCTGTTCAGTCTGGGGTGTCTCGGTGTATCAGCAGTGTGCAGGAGTGGATGACAAGTAATAAGCTTAAATTAAATTGTGAAAAGACTGAAGTCATACCCGTTGGAACCTCCTCCTGCCTCATACTCGTTGAGTCAGAGTCAATGGTTGTTGATGGCACTGAATTACCTTTCAATAAGTCTGTCAAATACCTTGGTGTTACCATTGATCAGTGTCTGACCATGCAGAATCAAATATCTGTAGTCTTTCGCTCATCCTTTTTAGAGCTGAGACGTATTGCTTCCATCCGACGCTTTATATCCAGGGAAGTAGCTGTCAGGCTAGTCTGTGCCATGGTGATGTCAAGATTGGACTACTGCAACTCTGTTTGTGCTGGGCTTCCCGCAGAACAGATTGCTCGGCTGCAGAGAGTCCAAAATAGCGCTGCACGACTTGTTTTGAAGAGGAAGAGGTGTGAGCACATCACTCCCATGCTGATCGAACTGCACTGGCTTCCCATACAGTATCGGTGGCAATTTAAACTGGCAGTTCTTGCTTTCCGCCACTTCAATGAATCTCTTCCTCACTATCTCTCTTCTTCTCTCTGCACCTACCAAAGCTCTCGTACCCTTCGCTCTTCTTCACAAAAACTTTTGAAAATCCCTAAGCGTTCTCTGAAATCTGTTGGCGAAAGAGCCTTCAGTTTTAGAGCACCTTCTATTTGGAACTCCCTCCCTGGGGACCTTCGTAATCAGCCTACTTTTTCTTCTTTTAAATCTCATCTCAAAACTTACCTCTTCAAAAAGGCCTATTCTCTTCTGTAGATGACTAGATCTCTCCTAAATTTCCCCACAACTAGTTCGGTGAGGCAGTTTATGCATGTAGGTGCGTCTGCCATTGTGTATTTTCTTTTTGCTGTGTGCGTGAATATTGTATGAATAAGTGCAAATGGTGGATGTAAGCGCATTGAGTTGTACAAAACGAAATGCGCTATATAAGTATTATACATTATTATTATTTATTATAGTGTGAGTGTTAAACCTGGCAGTGTGTCCTCTGTGTGTGTTTGGGCCATTAGGGCCCTGTAGTGTGAGTGTTACACCTGGCAGTGTGTCCCCCGTGTGGCAGGGCCATTTGGGCCCTGTAGTGTGAGTGTTAAACCTGGCAGTGTGTCCTCTGTGTGGTGGGGCCATTAGGGCCCTGTAGTGTGAGTGTTACATCTGGCAGTGTGTCCTCTGTGTGGTGGGGCCATTAGGACCCTGTAGTGTGAGTGTTACATCTGGCACTGTGTCCTCTGTGTGGTGGGGTCATTAGGGCCCTGTAGTGTGAGTGTTACATCTGGCAGTGTGTCCTCTGTGTGGTGGGGCCATTAGGGCCCTGTAGTGTGAGTGTTACATCTGGCAGTGTGTCCTCTGTGTGGTGGGGCCATTAGGGCCCTGTAGTGTGAGTGTTACACCTGGCAGTGTGTTCTCTGTGTGGTGGGGCCATTAGGGCCCTGTAGTGTGAGTGTTACATATGGCAGTGTGTCCTCTGTGTGGTGGGGCCATTAGGGCCCTGTAGTGTGAGTGTTACACCTGGCAGTGTGTCCTCTGTGTGATGGGCCCATTAGGGCCCTGTAGTGTGAGTGTTACACCTGGCAGTGTGTCCCCCGTGTGGCAGGGCCATTAGGGCTCTGTAGTGTGAGTGTTAAACCTGGCAGTGTGTCCTCTGTGTGGTGGGGCCATTAGGGCCTCTGTAGTGTGAGTGTTACACCTGGCAGTGTGTCCTCTGTGTGGTGGGGTCATTAGGGCCCTGTAGTGTGAGTGTTACATATGGCAGTGTCCTCTGTGTGGTGGGGCCATTAGGGCTCTGTAGTGTGAGTGTTACACCTGGCAGTGTGTCCTCTGTGTGGTGGGGCCATTAGGGCCCTGTAGTGTGATTGTTGCACCTGGCAGTATGTCCTCTGTGTGATGGTGCCATTAGGGCTCTGTAGTGTGAGTGTTACACCTGGCAGTGTGTCCTCTGTGTGGTAGTGTCATTAGGGCCCTATGGTGTGACTGTTACACTTGGCAGTATGCCCCCCATGTGTTGGGGTCATTAGGGCCCTGTAGTGTGAGTGTTACACTTGGCAGTATGTCCCCCATGTGGTGGGGACATTAGGGCCCTGTAGTGTGAGTGTTACACCTGGCAGTATGTCCCCCATGTGGTGGGGACATTAGGGCCCTGTGGTGTGAATGTTACACCTGGCAGTATGTCCTCTGTGTGATGGGGCCATTAGGGCTCTGTGGCGTGACTGTTACACCTCGCAGTGTGTCCTCCATGTGGTGGGGTTGTTATGGTCCAGTGATGTGATTGTTACACCTGGCAGTGTGCGTCCCTCCAAAGGTTGAATAGCCATGTCTAAATGCCATTGAGTTTTACATGCTAAATCGTTCATTATGATAAAGCAATAGTGAAAGGGGTTGTTAATCTGTAATATGCCACACTGTATTAGTTCCTAAATAATTTATCATGACAATACAGCAGCCGAAATAACCTTTCCCACAATAATAGAGAATTAAGATAGTTCCCAAATCATTTATCATTGCAAACCAGTCGCCCAATGGATGAATGATATGTCTGAGCATAACAGAGAACCAAGTTAGTTCTTAAATCATTTAACATCACAAACGAGCTACCTAAACTTAGCTAAAGGATAAATAACATGTCTTATCATAGCAGAGAATTAAGTTAGTCATGCAATCATTTATCATGATAAAGCAGCCATCTAAACTAGGCTAAAAGATGACCCATCTGATCCTAGCAGAAAATGAAGTCAGTTCTTAAATCATGTATCACAACAAACCAGCCACCTAAAGCAGGCTAAAGGATAAGTCACCTGTCTGATCCCAGCGGAGAAATAAGTTAGTTCCTAAATCATTTATGATGACAAAACAGCCGTCGGAGCTAGGTCAAAGGATGAGTCACTTGTCTGATCCTATGAAGGAAGAAAGTTAGTTATTAAATCATTTATCGTGACAGAGCAGCCGCCTAAACAAGGCTAAAGGATAAGTCACCCAGCAGAGAATTTAGTTCTTACATTATTCAACCAGACAAACCAGCCGCCTAAACTAGGCTAAAGGATAACCTGTCTGATCCTACCTGACACTGATTACGGCCTGGGGATGTATCACAACAAACCAGCCACCTAAAGCAGGCTAAAGGATAAGTCACCTGTCTGATCCCAGCGGAGAAATAAGTTAGTTCCTAAATCATTTATGATGACAAAACAGCCGTCGGAGCTAGGTCAAAGGATGAGTCACTTGTCTGATCCTATGAAGGAAGAAAGTTAGTTATTAAATCATTTATCGTGACAGAGCAGCCGCCTAAACAAGGCTAAAGTATAAGTCACCCAGCAGAGAATTTAGTTCTTACATTATTCAACAAGACAAACCAGCCGCCTAAACTAGGCTAAAGGATAACCTGTCTGATCCTACCTGACACTGATTACGGCCTGGGGATGTCGTGCGCCTAGTGGAATTGGCGACGTCGACTAGATCATAGCGTAGCATAGCATAGCATAGCACAGAAGGTAAATTTTACGTCCTGTTAGCATGAGACGCTGGAGGACAAGTAGGAACCTAATTCTGTAGGAAGTGCCGTGGCCAGACCAACACGGCATGTACTGCTTTATGTGGAAGGAACCTTGATCTATTATCACCTGGAGTGGCGTGGCTCTGTACAAAAGGCCACGGAAGCCGCCTGGTGACACTACCGGCACATCTGCCTTGTGTCTGGACGCCGTTTAGGGTTCTCACGGAAGTCCAGCTTTTTACTCCTAGTCTGAAACTCTTACGTCACTTAGACACACACACGCACGCACGCACGCACGCGCACGCACACACACACAAATACAAACACACACACACACACACGAGCAGAGGCACACACACACGCACGCATTCCTGCACAGCAACATACAGACATAATCCTCTCTCTCTGTCTTTCTCTCTCTCTCTCTCTCTCTGTTTATACACACAAACACATACTCACACACGCACACACCCACGCATACACAGACAGACAAACACACACATACACACACACATGCACGCACGCACGCTCACACGCACGGACATACGCACGCACACACACGCGCGCACACACACACACACACTCACACACACACACACACACACTTCCTGTTGAAGGGCAGACCTTCAGTGGTGCGTAGTGTGCATACAGAGGACCGGGCTGTCACTACAGATGATGTATTAGAACCCTTCACTAATCTTCTTCTACCACCAACACGTGCTGCAGGGATTAACAAACCTTCTGCGTGTGTGTACATGCTTGCACGCGCGCGCGTGTACATGCGCCTCTCTCTCTCTCTCTCTCTCTCCTCTCTCTCCTCTCTCTCCTCTCTCCACTCTCTCTCTTCTCTCTCTCTCTCTCTTCTCTCTCTCTCTCTCTCTCTCTCTCTCTCTCTCTCTCTCTCTCTCCTCTCTCTCTTGTGTGTGTGTGTGCGCGCGCGCGCTCGTGTGTGTGTGCACGCGAGCGCGCACGTGTGTGTGTCTACTGTTGTGTATTTCCCATATGCTGTTCCCCATATGTCTATAGATGTCCATTTGCTGTATATCCATTTGTGTCTATTTCCCATTTATCTATTTTTCATTCTCCAGATATCCATTGTTTCTTTGTCAGATATATGCATGCGGTGTATTTCCAATACATCCATCGTTGAGCATTCCCCACATAACCACTATCGTCTGTTTCACACATATCCACTGTTGTTTATATGCCACATAGTCAAGGACACATTATTTGCACATAGTGGACATATCAACTCTACACAATGAACCGCCATTAACATCTCCAAACAATAACACATGGTGCCCACACACTGGACACATCATGCCCACACACTGGACACATCGTTCCCACACAATGGACACGTCATACCCGCACAATGGACACGTCATGCCACACAATGGACACGTCATGCCCACACAATGGACACGTCATGCCCACACAATGGACACGTCATGCCCACACAATGGACACGTCATGCCCACACAATGGACACGTCATGCCCACACAATGGACACGTCATGCCCACACAATGGACACGTCATGCCCACACAATGGACACGTCATGCCCACACAATGGACACGTCATGCCCACACAATGGACACGTCATGCCACACAATGGACACGTCATGCCCACAATGGACACGTCATGCCCAACAATGGACACGCCATAACCACACAATGGGCCACCAATGGACAGTCATGCCCACCCAATGGACACGTCATGCCCACCAATGGACACGTCATCCCCACCCAATGGACACGTCATGCCCACCCAATGGACACGTCATGCCCACCAATGGACACGTCATGCCCACCCAATGGACACGTCATACCACCCAATGGACACGTCATAACCACCCAATGGACACGTCATAACCACCAATGGACACGTCATGCCCACACAATGGACACGTCATGCCCACACAATGGACACGTCATAACCACACAATGGACACGTCATAACCACACAATGGACACGTCATAACCACACAATGGACACGTCATGCCCACACAATGGACACGTCATGCTACACAATGGACACGTCATACCCACACAACGGACACGTCATGCCCACACAACGGACACGTCATACCCACACAATGACAGGTCATGCACACACAATGGACACGTCATGCACACACAATGGACACGTCATACCACGTCATGCAAACACTGTACACATCATGCCCACACAATGGACACATCATGCCCACAACGGACACGTCGTGCCCACATAACGAATACATCGTGCCCGCACAATGGACACGTCATGCCCACACAATGAACACGTCATGCCCGCACAATGGACACGTCATGCCGCACAATGGACACGTCATGCCCGCACAATGGACACGTCATGCCCACACAATCGACACGTCATGCCCACACAACGGACACGTCATGCCCACACAACGGACACGTCACACCCACGTCATGCCCACACAACGGACACGTCACACCCACGTCATGCCCACACAACGGACACGTCATGCCCACACAATGGACACGTCATGCCCACACAATGGACACGTCATGCCCACACAATGGACACGTCATGCCCACACAATGGACACGTCATGCCCCACAATGGACACGTCATGCCCGCACAATGGACACGTCATGCCCGCACAATGGACACGTCATGCCCGCACAATGGACACGTCATGCCCGCACAATGGACACGTCATGCCCGCACAATGGACACGTCATGCCCGCACAATGGACACGTCATGCCGCCACAATGGACACGTCATGCCCGCACAATGGACACGTCATGCCCGCACAATGGACACGTCATGCCCGCACAATGGACACGTCATGCCCGCACAATGGACACGTCATGCCCGCACAATGGACACGTCACACCCACACAATGGACACGTCACACCCACACAATGGACACGTCACGCCCACACAATGGACACGTCACGCCCACACAATGGACACGTCACGCCCACACAATGGACACGTCATGCTCACACAATGGACACGTCATGCCCAAACAATGACACGCCATACCCACACAGTGACACGCCATACCCACACAATGGCCAAGTCATACCACACAATGGCCAAGTCATACCCACACAGTGACACGTCATACCCACACAGTGACACGTCATACCCACACAATGGACACGTCATGCCCACACAATGGACACGTCATGCCACACAATGGACCGCCATTAACATCTCCAAACAATAACACATGGTGCCCACACACTGGACACGTCATGCCCACACACTGGACACGTCATGCCCACACATGGACACGTCTGCCACACACTGGACACGTCATGCCCACACAATGGACACGTCATGCCCACACAATGGACACGTCATGCCCAACACAATGGACCACGAGTCATGCCCACACAATGGACACGTCATGCCCACACAATGGACACGTCATGCCCACACAATGGACACATCATGCAATCTGCCCGCACAATGACACATCATGCCCACACAATGACACACCATGGCCGCGCAATGGACACACCATGGCCGCGCAATGACTCATCATGCCACACAATGACACATGATGCCCGCACAATGACATGATGCCCGCACAATGGACACATGATGCCCGCACAATGGAACACATCATGCCCGCACAATGGACACATCATGCCGCACAATGACACACCATGCCCGCACAATGGACAATAATGCCCGCACAATGACACATCATGCCCGCACAATGACACATCATGCCGCACAATGGACACATCATGCCCGCACAATGACTTATCATGCCCACACAATGACACAACGCCCGCACAATGCCACATCATGCCTGCACAATGACTCATTCATGCCCGCACAATGACACACCATGCCCGCACTATGGCACATCATGCCGCACAATGACTCATCATGCCCACACAATGACTATCATGCCGCACAATGACTCATCATGCCCGCGCAATGACTCATCATGACCGCGCAGTGACACATCATGCCCGCACAGTGACACATCATGCCGAACAATGACACATCATGCCCGCACAATGACTCATCATGCCCACACAATGACATCATGCCAACACAATGACTCATCATGCCCACACAATGACTCATCATGCCCACACAATGACTCATCATGCCCACACAATGACTCATCATGCCCACACAATGACTCATCATGCCCACACAATGACTCATCATGCCCACACATGACACATCATGCCCACAGATTGACACATCATGCCCGCACAATGGACACATCATGCCCACACAATGACACATCATGCCCACACAATGACACATCATGCCCACACAATGACACATCATGCCCACACAATGACACATCATGCCCGCACAATGGACACGTCATGCCCGCACAGTGACACATCGTGCCCACACAATGACACATCATGCCTACACAATGACACATCGTGCCACACACTGGGCACATCATGCCCATACAATGACACATGCCCGCGTCGCAATGATTTTTGTTTCAGCTGTATAGTACATTTGAGTCCCTCTGTTCCGCTGTCTTATAATGAACCCGTCATCTGATAAAGAAATGCACTCTCTGCCAGCCATACCATCCTTCAAGGCTGCATGTCAAATCGACGTTTTCCTCAACAAACATTAGTTCTCCCTTCCGGGATCATCTTTATCTTTTCCCCTCTCCCTCTCTCTCTCTCTCTCTCTCTCTCTCTGTGTGTGTCTGTCTGTCTGTCTCTGTCACGGATCGCTAAGCCGGACGTAAAAAAAAACAAAACCCTCCCACAACTAACCCATTAAACATATAACACGTCACACATAAACTGACAATAAACAATTTTATTCCCGACACAACAATCAATGACCGGAATCTTCTATATACTCGTCTCAGACCCCAGCCTGAAACACACGGTTCCTACGGCCAAGGCCGCCACAACCAGTTATTTAACCCCTTTTCCAGTCACGGTGTGCAGTGTTTCCCAGATCCGCAGATTACACATAGCATAATGCAAATCATTTTTTTTCCAAAACCAATTCCCCAAAAGAAAAACAACAACCAAACTATACTAACTTCACTTAACTATGTTCATTTTAGCATATAATTCACTGCGCACATTCACCCCTTCAGTCATACCCTTTTTAATCAACATCCATCCTTCATGTATGCACATCCAAAACCCAATGTCTTCATGTGTTTCAATGTCGCACACACAAAAAAACAAACAAAAACAAAAACCATGCCACACGACGACAACGTCGACAGTCTCACGACGACGACAGCGACGGTGACGGTGACCAGACGAACCTGCCTGCCAAAGACGAGAAGACACAACAGTAAACACACCGGCTTTCACAAACAGTGGAGTCACAGCAACGGCGATAACAGCAGTGGTGACACACTAACGGCGACACAGACGACAGCGACCAGTGACAGTGACACACTGGCTTCCACATCAGTGGAGTCACAGCACCGGCGATAACAGCAGCGGTGACACACTAACGGCGACACAGACGACAGCGACCAGTGACAGTGACACACTGGCTTCCACATCAGTGGAGTCACAGCAACGGTGATAACAGCAGTGGTGACACACTAACGGCGACACAGACGACAGCTAGCTACGGCGCCCACGGCAACAGTGGCACCAGCTACTGCACCAGCAGCAACGGTGACACCAGCAACGGCCAGGCTGTAAAGACCCGGTCGGATGGGAGGAAAAGGTAAAGGGTTGTAGCACCGGACGGGGTAGGGACTGGGTCAACAGTCCGGCACAGCAGGATGGTGGGAATGCGCCCTCACCTGCACTTGACATAGCTGTTACCCTCTAATCGTAGATACGCATAACTACATACATCACTAGGGTAACCCCTTAGTTCGCCCCTTCCCAGGATTTCCTTTACGCACCCCATTCCTAATTGCTCTACAATCGAGTTACCTCTATAACCATCCCACGTTGTTTATATCACAAAGTTATATTTCTCGTACACAGAGCTACTCCATAATACACCTTTCCACACACACATTCTCAGTCATATTGTAACAACCACAAATATCATGTCTCGATTCCAAATAAAACCAATGGAACAGGACAGGTATATCCCCTTGGCAATCACCCAAGGCATTAGCACACTCCCACAAATCAACAGTGTAGGAACAAATCTTAAATCTATATTATCGAATTAGGGTACCCACACCCTACAACACCGCGCGGCTTGACACCAATACTTCTTCACACAACTACCCAATACTTATCCTTTCTAATTAACTTCCATGACACGGCACAATCATAACCTCTACAGCACCCAATGGCCAACACCTTGTCTATGCTTCCCGAAAGCATTTCCGTTCGAACCCCCTGTCACGAATAAGTACCAACTCAAACCAACCATCATAATCGAACCAATGATAACTATTTACATTTCCATTCAACACTTCACAACCAATTTTCCTTCTTTTCTTTTGTTCTTTTCTCCGTTTCCACCTCTCAACACAACCCGTGGTCAAAACCCACCATCACACCGTTCTCAGCTTGCTTCGTTTTAGTCACTTATTTTCCCCCCATTTTCTCCCTCTTCCCTTTTCCCTAAGAAAACTGGAAACTGATTCACAAATATGAGCTCATATTATTTACACGTTTGTACAAGTCGACCGAAATGTGCACAAGACAACGCCATCCTTAACACTACACTACGATCACCTTAACTAACTCCACATACCTGCTACAACACCAACCGACGACAACGACTGCAGCTGGCCACCCCAGCACCTGAACCTCAGGGTTGCAGCACACAGAAACACAGATGACTTGCACGGCCAAGAGCAACATGCTCACGAGGGCCGGCTCAGCATGTCGACCGAAGTCGGACCCACAGCACAAACGCTGGCACCAAGACAAAAGCCCAACTGCTCTTCACCCAGGACTTGACCGAAGTGATAGCCACCCGGCCCCACCAAACTTTAAAGCCTGATGACTCAGCACTCACTCCTTGCTGAGTTCTGAACTCTACAACACTGCACGTGCAAGGGGACTCCACACGACGACAAAACAGGAGACGGAAGGCTAACCCCCTCACTCCCCACACTTATCCTTTCCCTGCCTGTGCCTGGTAGCAAACGCACACCCAGTAATAGAATGGAACATACAGGTATCCAACACCCCCACCATCCTTCCTGAACCCAACAACTACCATATATGGCCCGGTAAGCCACACCCCCATCGTGGAATGATGCCACGAATCGATACAGAGCCGTCGGCGCGTCTGTACGATTTCCACGCTGATACAGATAGGTGACAGTCTCTCTCTCCTCTCTCTCTCCTCCTCTTCTCTCTCATCTCTCTCTCTCTCTCTCTCTCTCTCTCTCTGTTTGTCTCTGTATTTGTCTCAGTCTTCTGTCCGTCCGTCTGTCTGCCTGACTGTGTCTGTGTGTCTGTCTGTCTAACTGGTGTGTGTGTGTGTGTGTGTGTGTGTGTGTGTGTGTGTGTGTGTGTGTGCGTGTGTGTGTGTGTGTGTGTGTGTGTGTGTGTGTGTGTGTGTGTGTGGTGTGTGTGCGCGCGCGCGTCAGAGAGAGAGAGAGAGAGAGAGAGAGAGAGCAATCGTGCGTATGTTGGGTAGGTTTTTGTGTCGGTACATACATCAGTGAAATGTACCACTTTTTTCTTTTGTATTTACTTTGACATAAACGTCTGTTATTGGATTGTTGGAAAATGCCTTGAGCTCATTCGTTGTAGAGCGTTTAAATACCCCTGTTAGGATGATGATGATAATGAATGATGATGATAAATGATGATGATGATGATGATGATGATCTTCTTCCTCCTCCTCGTCCCCTCCTCCTCCCCCCTCCTCCTCCTCCTCCTCTTTCTCCTCCTATTCTTCTTCCTGGTAATGTATTTTTATGATGAGATAAAGGCCGTTGACTCATGCTAGGGGGACATCACCGTTGTTTTCAAACCAGAGGCTGATGACCTTGAGGCGACCTTTGACAAACCATAACCTGCCAGGGAGGACTGTGGGTGTCTGTTGAGAGGATTAGCGTTGTCAGATCGGCTTAGCTGAACGGCATCGCGGGGAGGATTTAGATGGGTGCAGTGTCTTTGTGCACTGGAGGGCTGTGTTGTCGGCTTTAACGATCAGGGATTGTGTGGGGTCCAGGGTCTCCCGGGCCGGGTCAGCTTGCCGCCGCCATTCATTTGGCGTCACTCAAAACGTCGCTTTACGACCTCAGAAACGGGCGGTAATTCCCACTGCCTGCGGGATTGTCAGCACCCTGCCCATGTGCTTTATGTGTTTGGCAACACTAAAACAGGTTAAAACCGGGAAACATAAAACGGGCCCTCCTTTAAGCCTCAGAAATCCACTGGGAGCAAGGGAGCAGCGTGTGGGGCAACTGTACATCACCTGCAAGGGAGTGTCCTACCTGTAGATCACCTGTGAAGACAGTCCTGGCTGTAGATCACCTGTAGAGACGTCCTTACTGTAGACTACAATGTGAAGACAGTCCAGACTGTAGATCATCTGTACAGATAGTCCTGACTGTAGACCGCCTGTAGAGACAGTCCTGACTGTAGATCACCTGTAGAGATAGTCCTGACTGTAAAATCACCTGTAGAGATAGTCCTGACTGTAGATCATCTGTATAGATAGTCCTGACTGTAGATCACCTGTAGAGATAGTCCTGAATGTAGAAACACCTGTAGAGATAGTCCTGACTGTGGATCACCTGTAGAGACAGTCCTGACTGTAGATCACCTGTAGAGATAGTCCTGATTCTAGATCACCTGTAGAGATGGTTTTGACTGAGATCACCTGTAGAGACAGTCCTGACTGTATATCACCTGTAGAGAAAGTCCTGATTCTAGATCACCTGTAGAGATGGTTTTGACTGTAGATCACCTGTAGAGATGGTTTTGACTGTAGATCACCTGTAGAGATAGTTTTGACTGTAATCACCTGTAGAGACAGTCCAGACTGTAGATCGCCAGTAGAGACAGTCCTGACTGTAGATCATCTTT
This sequence comes from Conus ventricosus, assembly GCA_018398815.1. Taxonomy (NCBI): domain Eukaryota; kingdom Metazoa; phylum Mollusca; class Gastropoda; order Neogastropoda; family Conidae; genus Conus; species Conus ventricosus. Next base: position 67,521,925 of record CM031601.1, read on the forward strand.
AGAGACAGTCTTAGGGACGTAGTGCACACTGCACAGAACACCGTGACTTTGTGCAGAACACCCAGACACTGCACGGAACACCCAGACACTGTGCAAACACACAGACACTGCACAGTATACACAGACACTGAGGTGTGTAGTACACACTGCACAGAATACCCAGACACTGCGCAGAGCACCCAGCCATTGCTCAGAACGCCCAGACACTGAGGGACGTGATGCACACTGCACAGAACGCCCAGACACAGAGGGACGTGATGCACACTGCACAGAACACCCAGACACTGCACAGAACACCTAGACACTGAGGGACGTGATACACACTGCACAGAACACCCCCGACACTGCACAGAACACCCAGACACTGCACAGAACACCTAGACACTGAGGGACGTGATGCACACTGCACAGAACACCCAGACACTGCACAGAACACCCAGACACTGCACAGAACACCTAGACACTGGGGACGTGATGCACACTGCACAGAGCACCCACCATTGCTCAGAACGCCCAGACACTGAGGGACGTGATGCACACTGCACAGAACGCCCAGACACTGAGGGACGTGATGCACACTGCACAGAACACCCAGACACTGCACAGAACACCAGACACTGCACAGAACACATAGACACCTGAGGGCGTGATTCACACTGCACAGAACACCCGGACACTAAGGGACGTTGTACACACTGCACAGAATACCCAGACTTTGCACAGAACACCCAGACACTGCATTGACCACGCAGACACTAAGGGACGTGGTACACACTGCACAGTACACCCAGACACAGCACAGAACACCCAGACACAGCACAGAACACCCAGACACGGGACAGAACACCCAAACCGTGAGGGACGTGGTGCACTACGCGCAGAACACCTAGACACTGAGGTACGTGATGCACACAGCACAGAACACTCGGACACTAAGGGACGTGGTACAACACTGCACAGAATACCCAGACACTGCACAGAACACTCGGACACTACGGGACGTGGTACACACTGCACAGAACACCCAGACACTGCACAGACCACACAGACACTGAGGGACGGGTGCACACTGCACAGACCGCCCAGACACAGCACAGACCACCCAGACACTGCACAAAACACCAGACACTGAGGGACATGATGTACATTGCACAGAACATCTGACACTGCACAGAACTCACAGACCTGCACAGAACACCCAGACACTGAACAGAACTCACAGACACTGCACAGAACACCCAGACACTGAACAGAACTCACAGACACTGCACAGAACACCCAGACACTGAACAGAACTCACAGACACTGCACAGAACACCCAGACACTGAACAGAACACCAAAACACTGCACAGACCACCCAGACACTGCACAGACCACCCAGACACTGCACAGACCTCCCAGACACTGCACAGACCACCCAGACACTGCACAGACCACCAAGACACTGCACAGAACACACAAACACTGCACAGACCACACAGACACTGCACAGAACACACAGACACTGCACAGAACACACAGACACTGCACAGAACACCCAGACACTGAGGAACATGGTGACACTGCACAGACCACCCAGACACTGCACAGACCACTCAGACACTGCACAGAACATACAGACACTGCACAGACCACTCAGACACTGCACAGACCTCCCAGACACCGCATAAACACACAGACACTGCACAGACCACTCAGACACTGCACAGACATCCCAGACACCGCACAGAACACACAGACACTGCACAGACCACTCAGACACTGCACAGACCTCCCAGACCTCCAGACACCGCACACAACACCCAGACACTGAGAGACGTGGTGCACACTGCACAGAACACACAGACACTGAGGGACGTGGTGCCAACTGCACTGAAAGCCCAGACACTGAGGGACGTGATGCACACTGCACAGAACACACAGACACTGCACAGAACACCCAGACACTGCACAGAACACCCAGACACCGCACAGAACACACAGACACTGAGGACGTGGTGCCAACTGCACTGAACACCCAGACACTGAGAGACGTGATGTACACTGCACAGAACACACAGACACTGCACAGAACACCCAGACTGCACAGAACACCCAGACACTGAGGGACGTGGGGCACACTGCACAGACCACCCAGACACTGAACAGAACACACGTGTTTTTAACAGATGGACATTCACTAGCTGATCTTAATGTTTCAACGTTTGATACGCAGCGTCTGGTTTATTCATATATTATACTAATTTGGTTTGATATGTGGCGCACAGATACCTTTATACTGCTGCGTTCTACTACTCAGTATACTTTTAATCAAATGAAATACACACACACACACACACACACACACACACACACCTCCGCACCCTATTTCCCTCCCCCAACCTCCACATTCGCTGTGTATGTGTGTGAGCTTGCGTTTTGTCTGCGTGTGTGCGCACACTACGCACTCGCGTGAGAGTATGTCTGTGAAAAGAATAAAGACAGAGGGAGAGAATGTGTGTGCGTGCGCGCGCGCGTGTGTGTGTGCGTGTGCGTGTGCGTGCGTGCGCGCGCGTGTGTTTGTGGAGTGCGTGTGTGTATGTCACACTGTCACTTTTGCACACACGCATTCATGACAGCATTTACTCCATACGCACACGCAATCTTTCCAATCAACCAAAAGGCGCACTACCGAATGTTTTTTTCTTCTCCCCCCTCTCCTTCAGGGAAAACAGTTTACAAAATCACATCAAACAATTTATACACAAATTCTATACATGTATCTCTCTTTTTCAGAATGAGAGATAAACTAATTCTCCCATTTACATCAATACAAGTTTCTGTGAAGTCATGGCCTTCACATCACATTAGCCCAAGATCCAGACCAGGAGAATAAATACTTCCTGCAATCATGATGCCATACCCGCATCAGAGATGAGACTCGCCCCCATACTGTTATGATTCCCTGTCTCTCACAGAAATCGTGTCGCCTCCTTGAATTCTCCCGTCATGGAGAGATGATGAGTTCCGACTCCTCTCCCTGGAGTCTTTATTTGCTGGGGCTGAACTACAGGTGTGTTCCTCACACCATGGCCATCTTTAACCACCTCACGGGGTGAAGAGTGAAGGGTGAAGGCGAAAGGTGAAGGGCTGAAACACGAATAAGGTTCGTGTAAGTAACCTGCTTCCCAATTTAACATGAATTCTTTCTTTCTTTTCTTTAGGTTTTCCCCTGTAGCTTTCCCCAACTATCAATGGCTCACCTGGTAATGACTGGTCAGCAGTGAGGACCAGCGTCCTGACAGGTTCGAGTCTCTAGGCCATCTGCTGGGCTAAAACCGATTCTTTCCTCCCTCCTCCTAGTGAGTGCATACTCGGTGTTCAAAACACATGACCAGCACCTTACCAGCCCTTATTAAACTATCTCTCAGTGGTCACTTTCACCCAATGACCACGTTTGTTTATTTAATGAGTCATTCTCACAATTATTTAGGGACGCCCGCTACACTAGTCAAGCCACATGAATATTCTTCCTTTTTAGTTGTGGCATGGGGAAATGATTCATATCACTAAACTACATGTGATGGAGCGTCACATGCCTGATGTGAGGCTACGTCACATGACACCCCCCATCCTGGGGTGAAAAAATTTTCTCCAGAAATTTTTTTTTTTAAACGTATATACAACTTCACTTAAAACAAAATCTTCAGCCATGAATCTCAAAATGTGTATCCATCACACATGATTCACCAGATAAATAATCAACGTATAGAATCAATCATGATCCACCATGAATACTATTTTTCAAAAGTTCAGTCTTTCCAAAAAAAATATAAATTCATAACCACATGTCACAAATTACATTCTACAAATTACATGGACAAAACAATTAGGATATTAACAATTCAAAGCACAAATTGTGTTTATATATTAAGATGTGAAGCACATTTTTTCCCTTGATCTTTGTCTCACATCATATGTTCAAAACTCTCATGAAAATGAGAATATTTTTAAGTGTAAATGTTTCTCAATAGACATGTAAACAAAATAAACATAGTTTAAACGTAGGTTTTTTCCCCACATGTAATATTATAGTCCATTGAAAAGTGAAACATATTTTCCATTGTTGACAATTAACTAATGAAAACAATAGGTTTGTCTCACTGCTCAATCAAAACATGTGTATATACATTTCTAAAGAGTTATGTGGTCATGACACATACATATATATTCACCTTCACAAGCAAGTTAGACATAAATAGTACATGATGATTTTTTCATTGTTTACCAAAGAATAAAGCAAAGAATAAATATGTATTACATCAACATCAAGTAGTTGTTTGCTTTTAAAACATATAGTCACTTCAACAAGCAAATTAAGCATAAATCCCACTTGATTAAAATAGTCAGTAGCATACCATGCACTGTCAAATGTGAACACACCGTATCATAAAGAAAGACAAAAAAACAGGAATAGTCTTTCCCTTGAAGACAGTTACATTTATCCATGAATGTTCATACACGTGACAATAAATCTGCCATGACATTTTGTGTTCCAGGCACTGGTTCAATAGTAAACTGGAATTCCTTTAGTCAAGTATACTTTCACAAAATAATTTCCTTCTGAGAGCTGACCCAGAAGTTCTTCAATGTCGGCATCGAACACAGTGATCTTATTTAATTTCCTGTAATCGATGCAGAACCGCACCGAGCCATCAGGTTTGTCCACCAGTACAACTGGTGAGCTGTACGGAGATGTAGAAGGTTCTATGACCTTTAAATCCAGCATTACTTTGATTTCTCTCTCGACAACCTCTTTTTTTACAAATGGGAGGGGGTATGGTCTGGTTCGCACTGGTATTTCAGTAGTTAACTGAATACTATGGGGTTCAATACCAGTCACTGTACCTGGGGTATCTGTCAACACATCCTGGAAGTCTTTCAAAATTTCCTTGAGCTGTTCTGTTTGACTTGCAGACAAATAATTCGACAAAACCACATCACCATAGGTTTCACCTTTGATAGAGTAGGAAGGGGTACAACATCATCTGCACTGGTAGATGTTAACACTCCTACATTTGCTGTTTTCACAAACTTTGATCTGTCCCTGTACGTTACATTGGGTACAAAATCATCACTGATAATATCTGTCATGTTGACATCAGGTTTTGACATAGGACATATCCATTCAACTGACTGGTTGATGGCAACATTTGTACGTTCAACATACTTCTTCAACATGTTCACATGAAATACCTTCTCAGTGTTTGCCATTTTGATCTTATAATTAACTGCAGAAAGTTTTTCGACCACCTGAAAAGGACCCTTCTACATAACACGAAGCTTGTTATGTTCATCAGTGAGTAGTACAAGGACTTTATCCCCTACACTGAAGGAACGTGCCTTTGCTTTTCTGTCTGCAAAGACCTTGTACACATCTGTTTTTCTATCAGCTGACTGTTGAGCAAGCTCACATGCTCCTTCAAACGATTATGCAGTTCATAAACGTATTGGTAAACAGTTTTACTGTCAGGTATGTCCGTCTTTTTCGTCCATTGTGTCATCAGTAGATCCAAAGGACCCCTTGGTGAGTGTCCGAAAAGAAGCTCGAATGGTGAGAATCCCAGCGTTTCGTTCGGCATTTCCCTATGCGAAAAGCAAAGCCGGTATAAAACGATCCCATTCATGGGGTTCCTGCCTTGCAACCTTTCTCAACATGGACTTTAACGTTCCATTGAAACGTTCAACCATGCCATTCGATTGGGGGACGATATGGCGTGGGTTGAAATGGAAGAGATTGACAACAGTCTGTAAATTTCTCTCATGAGATCGGAAATGAATTGCGTTCCACATTCCGAGAGAATTTCGTCTGGAAGACCCACTCTGGAAAAAATCGCAAGTAAGGCTTCAGCGACAGACACTGTATCAATTTTCTTCAGTGGAATCGCTTCTGGATACCTTGTCGCTGTATCCACCAAAGTTAAGATATAGCGATATCCGGAAGAAGATGGTGGAAAAGACCCAACAAGATCAATCGCCACCTTTCGAAATGGGACGGAAATGAGCATTTGTGCAAAGGTGCACATGGGACGCGACCTTTCTGAGATGTCTTTTGGCAGATGTCACATGAGCGGCAGTATTCTGTAACTTCCTTTGTGACACCTGGCCAATAAAAAGAATCAAGAACTCTCTTTAATGTTCTTTTGATTCCACAGTGACCAGCAAACAATGCATCATGAGCCGTGTGTTGTACTGTCTCTCTAAGTGGCTTTGGAACGACAACTTGTTTGTTGTCCTGTCCAGGTACACACCTGTAGAGAATGTCAGAGTCCAGTATGTACGTTGGTTTGTCCGTTGGTATGTCAGTGACAGTCTGTTTAGCAGCAGAAAGTATTGTCGTCAGCGTCTCGTCTTTTCCCTGCATTTCTTTTAGATCATCTGGAGTAATCTGGAGTTCATCCAGTTTTGAGACTTTTAGCGGCTTTTTAGCTTTTCCCTGCTCTATGATGTCTGATCTAGTACTCACAAGACAAGGAATGAACGATCCTCCAGCACCACCATGTACTGTAGCGACACCTGACAAATTGCCCAAGATCAAGTCGCAGACTGGTTATCGATAACACAGGCGGTAAGAAATCCGGAGTAGTACGGTGTATGGACCGAAATTTTCGCCAGCGGAAACGTTTCAATCTTGCCTCCAACGACCTACACTTTTGGACAGTGTTGAGATACTGGTTTTGAAGCACGAAAGATTTTTCTTACACCAGCGGTGGTGCACCCAGTGTCTCGCAAAACCGAAGCCTGCAATCCGTTGATGGCTCCGTTTTCTAACACCAGTCCATCAACCGATTGATGTGGTGCCAAAACAAGGCTTTCTTCACAATCAGTGGAGACTAATGCCGATTTTGAATCATTTGGTTTTTGAAAGGGCAATTCTTTTTTCAAATGGAACTTGCCATCACAAAAGAAACATCGCATTGTCTGATCGGCAGCTGACTGATTTTGTGAACTTCGGTTCTGTCCACGAACTGGCCCAAAAGGTCTACGCGGTGGTCGTTGTCCACGACCTCGGAACGTTTGCTGAGGAACAACGGGTTTTTTCCGGCGGTGAGTACTGGTACTGACGAAAGTCACTCGAACCGCGGAAAGATCCCTGTCCGTTCCTAGGATAAGTATATCCTTGAGGACTCAGAAATGACCCACGATTTCCTTTCCTGTAACTTCCCTGTCCCGATGGGATAGTACATGACGCATGAGACTCAAAGATGGAAAATTCTCCTTTCCTAGCCACGCCCTTATCTGGGTGAGCGATACAATACTGATCAGCCATCTGACACATTTCCTCAACGCTTTCAAATTGCCTTTCTTTAAGGAAAGTGGTCAGATCTTTGCTCACGCTCTGGAAAAGTTGTTCTCTAAGAAGGAGATCTGGCAGTGATTGAAAAGTTTTGTTCGTTTTTGATAAATCGATCCATCGATCTAAACAATGACTCATACGAATTAGAAACGACGGAAACGATTCTCCTTTGTCAGGGCGCACAGAACGGAAACGTTCGCGAAAACGATCGGCAGAACATTGAAATTTCTTGAGGAGTTCTTCCTTCAATTGATCCCAAGTTAAATTTTGTTTCGCCGCGAGTGTGTGGTACAGTGCCAAAGCGCTACCCTTAAACAACGACGCAATATACAATGTCCACTTTTCCTTTGGCCAACCACAAGACGTTGCGTGACTTTCAAAGCGGAAAAGAAAACTATCGATGTCATCCGTTTTTTCCTCGAAAGGCAGTAACTTTGGAATATATGCTGTTTTCGGTTGAGGCGCGTTTGCGGAACCGACTGGTGGAGCTGGTGGAGGTTCTCTCGATACCTGTAATCTTTAATTTCAGCATCAGTCTCTAGTTCCAACTGCCTCAACTTAAATTGACGTTCTTTATCTTCAGCTTCCTACTCTGTATCTTTTTTCTTCAACTTCAGCTTCCCTCTGTAGTCTTTTTTCTTCAAACTCTAGTTCTACTTCCTTTGATTTCCTCCCTCTCTCTTAGCCTGTCTGCCCTATCTATGCATTGTTGCACATAGTTGGTAAGTTTTTCTCCATCAAAACCCAAGCGTTTCCGCTTGTTGAACATATTATCAAAATCATCCATAACGAACCGTCAACAGATATAAACACAAAACAATCTCTAAGTATGAATAAAAATAAGGAGATATATGATGATGTTATACGTTTCACAAAACGTAATTATAATATATACAAAAGAAAATTCAATTTCCGGTGTAAACAGAAAACCGCTTACTAAAACAGGGTAGATATGAAACACAAGGAATGTATTTTTCCAGAAGTATTTTGTTTTCAAAAACAGGTATCAATTTGAAATTTAAAAAAAAATGAAGTTCAATGCTAATCTGTTTTTCCTAGGAAAGGAAAAAAAACACAATACTAAAGTTTTCTGGAAATAAATTCTTTATAAAGTCTAAGTTCTTAAATGTTCTTGTTGTCAGTCTTTCTTACTTAATTTCAAATGAATTTACAAAACAAATGTATCGCCTTATACGATAAATGAATATAAATTTACAAAACAAATGGAATCACAAACAATTAAAAAGAGGGGAAGAAACACAAACTAGCGAAATACTACCTAAAAGATGAAAATGTAGAAAGAAAACTAGATAGGAGCTTATTGAGAAGGTTTAAGAGGTTTTGAAAAAGGGGTGAAAAGGAAATGAAAGGATACACAGGATCAGAACAGTGAGAAGAAATCAAGAACAGCAAAAGAAGCCCTCAGACAGCACCTAGTGGTCACTGTCTCCCGTGAAACTGGAGACGGGAAAAACAAATCACGCACAATATACACAACACTACAGTAATAATACAAAATGATTAACAATCAATCAATAAATGCACATTCACCCAAACGCAAATCTCACAACACCAAAAAAAAAAAACAATAGAAGAATTTATTAGGAGTTTTCCCCGCACTTGTCAACCTCTGTCCTGTTGAAGAGACAAGGTCGGTTCAAACTCTGGGAAAAGGGGACAATTTGAAATGAAACGATAGGACAGAGAAAGAAAAAAACAACAAAATAACCTAATAAGGGCGATCACGGCTGCTCCCACTCTTGAACTAACCGCTCAATGTAGCGAGAAGCGGTGGGGCTCACCGATCGGGAAAAGGAATAGGAACTTACAAACAAACAAAAACACTAGCAAAACTCAGAGTCAGAAATAAGAGAGAAGTCCTCACTCGCACTGATAATAAACTCAGTCACACACATAAACAGAAAAGAAAACAAATGCAATTACACAATAAATAATTAAACTTTCTTTTTTTCCCTTCCCTCAAACCCTTGAGGTACAAATCAAAATCTTTTTCTTTTTAATGAAAATATATCTTCTTTTTTTTTCCAAACCCCGAGGACACAAACAGAAATCCTTCCTCTGAGGGTACAAATCAAAATCCTTTTACCAGGCCCCGAGGCACAAATAGAAATCTTTTCTTTTTTTCCCCCAGAGGAAACAAAACGGCAGCTACGTCGGGGTCACCACTGTCACACTGTCACTTTTGCACACACGCATTCATGACAGCATTTACTCCATACGCACACGCAATCTTTCCAATCAACCAAAAGGCGCACTACCGAATGTTTTTTCTTCTCCCCCTCTCCTTCAGGGAAAACAGTTTACAAAATCACATCAAACAATTTATACACAAATTCTATACATGTATCTCTTTTTCTGAATGAGAGATAAACTAATTCTCCCATTTACATCAATACAAGTTTCTGTGAAGTCATGGCTTTCACATCACATTAGCCCAAGATCCAGACCAGGAGAATAAATACTTCCTGCAATCATGATGCCATACCCGCATCAGAGATGAGGCTCGGCCCCCATACTGTTATGATTCCCTGTCTCTCACAGAAATCGTGTCGCCCCCTTGAATTCTCCCGTCACTGGAGATATGATGAGTTCCGACTCCTCTCCCTGGAGTCTTTATTTGCTGGGGCTGAACTACAGGTGTGTTCCGCACACCATGGCCATCTTTAACCACCTCACAGGGAGAAGAGTGAAAGGTGAAGGTGAAGGGCGAAACATGAAGGGCTGAAACACGAATAAGGTTCGTGTAAGTAACCTGCTTCCCAATTTAACATGAATTCTTTCTTTCTCTTTTCTTTAGGTTTTCCCCTGTAGCTTTCCCCAACTATCAATGGCTCACATGGTAATGACTGGTCAGCAGTGAGGACCAGCGTCCTGACAGGTTCGAGTCTCTAGGCCATCTGCTGGGCTAAAACCGATTCTTTCCTCCCTCCTCCTAGTGAGTGCATACTCAGTGTTCAAAACACATGACCAGCACCTTACCAGCCTTATTAAACTATCTCTCAGTGGTCACTTTCACCCAATGACCACGTTTGTTTATTTAATGAGTCCATTCTCACAATTATTTAGGGACGCCCGCTACACTAGTCAAGCCACATGAATATTCTTCCTTTTTAGTTGTGGCATGGGAAATGATTCATATCACTAAACTACATGTGATGGAGCGTCACATGCCTTGATGTGAGGCTACGTCACATGACAGTGTATGTATCTGTGTGTGTGTGTGTGTGTGTGTGTGTGTGTGTGTGTGTGTGTGTGTGTGTGTGTGTGTGTGTGTGCGCGCGCGCGCGCGCGCGCGCGTGCGTGCGTGTCTGTGTGTTTCTGTGTGTGTGTGTGTGCGCGCGCCCGCGTGTGTATGTATGTGTGTGTGGAGTATGTGTGTGTGTTTGTGCGCATGCGTGCGCGTGCGTGCGTGCAGTTTTCTATGGCACAGTGTATCCCATAAAACACGAAAGAAAGCACAAAACAAGCAAATAAGCTGAGTCACGCCAACCACACGTCGGTTTTCTGGTTGAATTCAGCTGATGCTTTCTGCCGCAGTCCGTTGTTTACCTTCAGTGATGAGCCTTTAATCCTCGCCCACACATCCCACCCCCCGCCCACTATGCCTTTGGCTGTGGACCTTCGGGGCGGGACGTAAGACTGGGCTTCTCTGTAGGGTCTGCCGGGCGCCAGACGGCTGACTGTGACCCCGCCATACTGCCCAGTAATGAGGCACCCTAGGGGCGGCAGGAGGGGGTAAGGATGCAGGTGGGGGAGGAGATTAGAGGAGCGGGCAGGAGGTCATGTAGGGTCATTGCGAGGCGATCGGACAACTGGATGAGATCCGCTGCCCACCACCGCCGGAATGACGCCGATGGGGGGAGGAGGGGGGGGGGAGGGTGAGTGAAGGGATGAAGGGGAGGTAGAGATGGACAAGGAAATGCGAAGATGGGGTGGAAGTGTGTGTGTGCGTAGGGGATGGGGTGGAGATTCAAGCAGATGGACTGGGTTGGAGGTTGGGAGTGGATCATGTGAAACCATCTGTCTTCAGAGAATGGAATGGGAGAGCGTGGTTATGAAGCATGGTGAGTATGATAGACGATAGAGTGGTTATGACGGGGAAAGGGTGAGTATGACTGACGATAGAGTGATTATGACGGTAGAAAGGGTCAGTAATGCAGACGATAGAGTGGTTATGACGGTGAGAAGGATGGATATGACAGACGGTGGATTAGTTTAGAGGTTATCAAAAGGATAATTATGATGTTTGTCACAGTGCATAGTATGTACGTCACAATGTATTGTATGTTTTTCATAGTGGATAGTATGACAATGACATTGAATGCGAAGATGATCACGTGAATAGGGTGGGTATGACAGACGACAGAGTGGGTATGACGGTGGAAAGGTGTAGTATGAGAGACGACAGAGTGGTTATGACGGTGGATAGGGTGAGTATGACAGACGACAGTGAGTATGACAGACGACAGAGTGGTTATGACGGTGGATAGGGTGAGTATGACAGACAACAGAGTGGGTATGACGGTGGAAAGGGTTGGTAATGCAGGCAATAGAGTGGTTATGACGGTGAAAAGGATGGATATGACAGACGATAGAGTAGTATAAGGGGTTCTGACCGTGGAATTATATATATATATATATATATATGTATATGTGCTTTCAAGAGGGATAGCGATATTCCCTCAGGCAGCTAGTGAAGGGCTTCTCATATTTATAATATATTCCCCCCATTTTCTTCATCTTCAAATTTTTTTTATTTATTTTTTTTAAGTTCAAATCTTTGCCAAGTCATTACTATAACGACTGAAGAATTGTTAACCTGCGCTTGTTTTCCCCCACTACTTAATTGTTCAGCATTCTATTGTTTGGTCAATCAGTGGGAGATTGCATCTCTTAGGAGATCCAAGTAAAGGTTGTTCTGTACAATTCGTAGCCACTCACAATGCTTGGGTTATTGAACAGCAGAGCTGACCACTCAGACTGTTCCATATCTTTTGATCTCCCTTGCATCCTTGAATGGATCCTCAAGCATGGGCTCAAAGATTGTCCCCTATATTTTATATTGTTTGAATAATGCTTTCAGTTTTTCAGCAACTTTTTCATCTCCACACTTGTGTGTTTTGTTCCATTTACTACCCTTCGCTGGCTGCTTTGAGGGTGCTGTGGGATTCTTTTTTGAACCCTTGGTGGTGCGAATACCACAGAATTATGGACTGTGGTGTGTCTCTATTTGCCACCAAGAGCACTGACACAATCAGCCGTGTCTCCCTGATGAGTCCGATCCAGCGGACGAAAGGCCTAGGAGCAGGCAATAAAAAAATAAATGTGCTTTCAAGAGGGATAGCGATGATTCCCTCAGGCAGCTAGTGAAGGGCTTCTCATATTTATAATATATTCCCCCATTTTCTTCATCTTCAAGTTGTTGTTTTTTTAAAGTTCAAATCTTTGCCAAGTCATTACTATAACGACTGAAGAATTGTTAACCTGCGCTTGTTTTCCCCCACTCTTTAATTGTTCAGCATTATATATATAATATATTATATATAGTGTGTGTGTGTAACTGTGGATATATGAACACATACATATGTGTGTGTGTGTGTGTGTGTAGGTTGATTGACATATAGATGTGTGTGTGTGTGAGTGCGTGCGCGCGCACCCACCCCCAAATGCCCAGGAGGCTGAGTCATCGTCCGAATTCTTCTCCTCAATAAACCTTGTTTACCTCTCAGTGAGCCGGACAAGAAAAAACGGATCGAATGTCTTTCATGTTTGTTTTTGGTAACGGCGGCGCACATTACCACTGCCCTGCGGCCAGCGTTTCTTCCCTCCTTGACGTAGGGTGAATCCTGATGTCAAACTGAGTGCTTTCGCACAAGGTTCTTAGATCCTTCTCACCATCTGTTTGACCTGTACTGCGCAACTTGGGAGGACCAGAACGAACGGTTTTCTGGTCTGTTAATCCTTGGATTTTCTGCCTGCCTGTCGGCTCTGTCTCTGTCTCTGTCTGTCTGTCTGTCTGTCCCCTCTCTCTCCTCTGTGTGTGTGTGTGTGTGTGTGTGTGGGGTGTACAGACGCGTGCGCGTATTGGTGTGCATGCATCAGGAGCGATTAGATACACAGAGCGGCTGTCATTGATGGACAGCCATCAGTCCACTTGTCCAACACACAAAAAAGGTGTTAGCTGTAGACCGACGTCTTTGGCTGACCAATGGTCGACTGCCATGCCAATGTGGGGTCTCTTCACTCGGTCAGCATCACACCTGTGAAAACATATGTGGCAAAAAGAACATCTGTTCGTTTCTAGCAAGGCCTTTGCAAGATACTCACACAATAACAGCAGCAACATCAACGAGAGAGAGAGAGAGAGAGAGAGAGAGAGAGAGAGAGAGAGAGAGAGAGAGAGAACGAGAGAGTTGTGTACAAGTGTTTGCGCGCCCGCGCGCGTATGTGTGTGTGTGTGTGTGTGTGTGTGTGTGTGTGTGTGTTGCGCGTGCGTGTGTGTGTGTGTGTGTGTGTGTATGTGTGTGTGTGTGTGTGTGTGTGTGTGTGTGTGTGTGTGTGTGTGTGTGTACGCGTGTGCTTGCTTACAGCTGTGGGTGACTCAAAGCTGCTAGTCATATTACCAAACAACAGTTGCTGTCAAATATCCCTCAAGGCCATAAACATGACGGTTATGCCCTTGAGACCTCAGAGCTATTTTCCCATGTCTCTGTCCCCTCTGGGTCTTTTGGGGTCAATGTTCACTCTGGTCTATGTTCCCCTCCAGGTCATTGTTCACTCGGTCTATGTTCCCCTCCAGGTCATTGTTCATGTCTATGTTCACCTCCAGTCATTGTTCACCCAGGTCTATGTTCCCCTCCAGATCATGTTCACTCAGGTCTATGTTCCCCTCCAGATCATTGTTCAGGTCTATGTTCACCTCCAGGTCATTGTTCACTCGGGTCTATGTTCCCCTCCAGGACATTGTTCAGGTCTATGTTCACCTCCAGGTCATTGTTCACTCGGGTCTATGTTCCCCTCCAGGTCATTGTTCAGGTCTATGTTCACCTCCAGGTCATTGTTCACCCAGGTCTAATGTTCCCCTCCAGATCATTGTTCACTCAGGTCTATGTTCCCCTCCAGATCATTGTTTCACCCAGGTCTATGTTCACATCCAGGTCATTGTTAAGTCAGGTCTATGTTCCCTCCAGGTCATTGTTCACTCAGGTTTATGCTCCCCTCCAGGTCATTGTTCATTCAGGTCTATTTTCCCCTCCAGGTCATTGTTCACTCAGGTCTATGTTACCCTCCAGGTCATTGTTCACTCGGGTCTATGTTCTCCTCCAGATCATTGTTCACCCAGGTCTATTTCACATCCAGGTCATTGTTAAGTCAGGTCTATGTTCCCCTCCAGGTCATTGTTCACTCGGGTCTATGTTCCCCTCCAGGTCATTGTTCACTCGGGTCTATGTTCCCCTCCAGGTCATTGTTCATTCAGGTCTATTTTCCCCTCCAGGTCATTGTTCACATCGGTTCTCTGTTCCCCACCAGGTCATTGTTCACTCAGGTCTATGTTTCCCCTCCAGGTCATTGTTCACTCAGGACTATGTTCTCCTCCAGGTCATTGTTCACTCAGGACTATGTTCCCCTTTAGGTCATTGTTCACTCAGGTCCATGTTCCCCTCCAGGTCATTGTTCACTCGGGTCTATGTTCCCCACCAGGTCATTGTTCACTCGTTTCTGTGCTCCCCTACAGGCCATTGTTCACTCAGGTCTATGTTCCCCT
>CM031601.1:67542047-67569547 GCA_018398815.1 Conus ventricosus
GTTAACGTTTTTATCCAGTAAATGCAATATTTTGTCAAAGATCAAACAACAGCAACAATATAAAAAAACGACAACGACAGGACGGATTTTTGTCGTCTCCTTGTCTTTACATCGCCGTCTTTCCACTGGGCGTGGTATTAGATGAAAACCAACGACAGGACTGATACACGTACAAGTCTGTTTGCCGTCTTCTCGTGAACTTCGGGTTGTCGTCTTTCAGTCTGTGGTGCTGGTGATTAATTATCACCTTAATTCCATGAGCAAACATGGTCGTTGTTACAGTGTATGGTGCTGGTGATTAGTTATCATCCTAGTACCGTGGCCAGGCGCGGTCGGTACTGTTATCAGTGGTGTTGGTGATTAATACATTAGTTTCACTATGTGGATCTTTGGAATCTGTCCGGTCCTTTTCCCCACCCAGATCTAAACGAGTAAATTGTTTGCATCGGTCTCTGTCTCTCTCTGTCTGTCTGTCTGTCTGTCTGTCTGTCTGTCTGTCTCTCTCTCTCTCTCTCTCTCTCTCTCTCTCTCTCTCTCTCTCTCTCTCTCTCTCTCTCTCCCTCCCTCTCTATCCTCGTTCTGTCTCTTGTCAGTCTCAACCCCCTCCATTTGGATTTTTTTAAATAATTGTGTGCTTGTGTACCTGTGTGGTGTATCTTGAAAAAAAAAAGTGATGATGTATGATGTTTGTCGTTTCCCTTTTTCAGGCTTGCGGTTGCAAGAGGTACTGAACGCCTTGAAGTAAGTCTCTAGTTAACTGCTCTCGCTTATCTCTCTCTCTCTCTCTCTCTCTCTCTCTCTCTCTCTCTCTCTCTCTCTCTCTCTCTCTCTGCGCGCGCGCGCGCGCGCGCGCGTGTGTGTGTGTGTGTGTGTGTGTCTGTGTCTGTGTCTGTGTCTGTATGTATGAGCGTACGGTCACAGTACTAACAGACAGTGTTACATAATACTGCGCGGACAGTTACAAAACCGTCGTGAACTGTTTGCATACTATCGCAGTTTGACAATGCTGCTGGTCATTGCTACAACCGGCTTGCTCCCTGGCCGTAGCAGCCGTTAGAACTAGCAGGGCGAGGGACGGGTGGCGACAGGTAAGAGGGAAGAAAAGGACGGGTAGCGAGTGGGAGGGAAAACTGGCCACCCGTGTTGAGTCAGTGGGGATAAGCCATTGACTGCAGATCACGCCGATCACCTCCAGCCACAGAATGTAGTCCCCCCAGTCCCCACCGATAGCACGCTGAGATAAACAACCCACTGCACACAGCCAAGGCCTTATCCAAATTTGAACCCAGAGAAGGCGACATACCGACTGATGGGCTGTCCGTGATTGTACAAGATAAATGGCCTTGCATGCGTGCAGGGGAGACCAGGGTAAGAGAAGGCCAGTCAGCTTAGTGACGCTTGACGTCAGTCATCCAACACTGTGCTAACACTGGCCACTCGGTGTGTGTGTGTGTGTGTGTGTGTGTGTGTGTGTGTGTTTGTGTGTGTGTGTGTGTGTGTGTGTGTGTGTGTGTGTGTGTGTGTGTGTGTGTGTTGTGCATCTGTGTGTGACTCTTTCCCTCTCTTTCTTTCTCTCTCTCTCTGCATATGTTTGTTTGTGTGTGTGTGTGCGTCTGTCTGTCTGTCTGCCTGTTTGTCTGTCTGTGGAGGGATTCCAGATAAGAAAAGGGAGGAAGGGATGGGGCGATTTGGAGGCTGAGAGAGGGGGCGGTGATCGAGAGGTCATCACTAAGCTGAGAACAATCTAAAGAACGTTCTGCGCTGTTAAACGAAAGAACCACACTTTGAAACATCTTTACAGACAAACCTGTTTCAGTTAACTACAGGTACGACTGACAGTGTTAATCCGTTGTTTCTACCACAAACTGTTCCGGTTATGTATTAAGGAACAAATATATCAAGGAACAAGTAGTTCTGTTGATGGACTGTGTACATTCTGGAGACAGAAAGACAGGACTGTTTACGTCAAGTCTGAGACAAAGCATCCCGAAGTTGCCGTGTCATCACTGACGCTGGATGCAGGTATTAGGAATAATCCAGTCCTTGACATCACAGACTGCAGGTATTAGGAATAATCCAGTGCTTGACATCACAGACTGCAGGTATTAGGAATAATCCAGTCCTTGACATCACAGGCTGCAGGTATTAGGAATAATCCAGTCATTGACACCACAGGCTGCAGGTATTAGGAATAATCCAATCATTGACACCACAGGCTGCAGGTATTAGGAATAATCCAGTCGTTGACACCATAAGCTGCAGGTATTAGGAATAATCCAGTCATTGACACCACAGGCTGCAGGTATTAGGAATAATCCAGTCATTGACACCACCGACTGCAGGTATTAGAAATAATCCAGTCATGGACACCATAAGCTGCAGGTAATAATAATAATAATAATGTATGGATTTTATATGGCGCAATTCTTGGGATCAACTCATTGCGCTCAACACACACTCAAACACTCGCACTGACATGTGTTCCCATACACACACACACACACACACACACACACACACACACACACACACACACACACAATACGCACATACGCACGCACGCACGCACGCACGCACGCACACACGCACGCACGCACGCACGCACGCCCACGCACGCCACGCACGCACGCACGCACGCACGCACGCACACACACACACACACACACACACACACACACACACACACACACACCTACCAACACAGGCGCACTTATCAAGTTCATCGGTTCAAGTGTAAACAATACAGTTTTGCATGCAGTACATAAAAAGTCAGGTCAGAATGATAGACACAGCATTTGGATATCATGGTTGAAGAAGGTTTTCCTAAAGAAGTATGTTTTTAAACTCTGACTTGAATTTAGATAATGTGGGCTGGTCACGTAAGCTGTCAGGAAGAGAATTCCAAAGAGTGGGCCCACAAAAGCTAAATGCTCTCGCACCGACTGTCTTTAACGAGCGACTAGGAATTTTCAGAAGTTTTTGAGAAGATGAGCGAAGAGACGGAGAAGTTTGATAGGTGGACAGAGAAGCAGAAAGATACTATGCGAGTGTCCCATCAAAGTAACGATAGGCAAAACGATAGGAATAATCCAGTCATTGACACCACAGGCTGCAGGTATGAGGAATAATCCCGTCATTTACACCATAAGCTGCAGGTATGAGGAATAATCCAGTCCTTGACATCACAAGCTGCAGGTATGAGGAATAATCCCGTCATTGACATCACGAGCTGCAGGTATGAGGAATAATCCCGTCATTGACACCACAGGCTGCAGGTATGAGGAATAATCCCGTCATTGACACCACAGGCTGCAGGTATGGGGAATAATCCCGTCATTGACTCCACAGGCTGTAGGTATTAGGAATAATCCCGTCATTGACACCACAGGCTGTAGGTATTAGGAATAATCCCGTCATTGACACCATAGGCTGCCGGTGTTAGGAATAATCCAGTCATTAACATCACAGGCAGCAGGTATTAGGAATAATCCCATCATTGACACCATAGACTGCCGGTGTTAGGAATAATCCAGTCATTGACACCACAGGCTGCAGGTTATGGTAATAATCCAGTCACGGACAAAACAGACTTTCAGTATTAGGAGTAATCCAGTTATTGACAAAACAGGCGAAAGGTATCAGGAATAATTAGGCTGCAGGTATCAAGAATAACCCACCATCCCTCCAAAGGGACAGCCATATTCGTGCTCAAAGTCAGTATTTCTACATTTGATATTGAAACGATTGCTATGTATGTTCAAATAGCATAAACTCGTAACACTGTGATGTAAGTTTTTTTTTTTACGAAAAATAATGTTGGGCTCAAATGGTAAAAGTTATTTACTTTTATTTTCAATAGTGAGTGTAAGCATTTGAACAAATTTCACTTACATTGCACAAGAGGCAGTCTTTGTTCTCATGGAATCCTTGATCGTCGTTAATTCTGAATAAGTAGCTTTTCGTGGCTTAATCCGAAATGACAAAAACGTCTTCAGGCAGAAATGAACAGTTTTCCCCAAGTAATCATCAGAGCGGAACCTAGCCTTAATAAATGGCTATATTGTGCATGCGCTATTTTTGAACAGATTCAGTTGCCAGTGCTGTAGCTAATGATCTTGTTGCCTTTGTTTTAAATGTATTTTAAGTACTCAACCGAAAACGTAATACTTCCTCTATTACGCTAAATAAAAGACAGGTCCAGGTTACTTAAATGTAAATGGACGTCTTTTAACAACAGTAATCTAAAAAGGTATCTTTTAAAATTTTCCATGAAATTTGCAGCAGTGACATTGAGATTTTTTTAGAATTAAGATACACCAAACCAAACAATTTGTACCGAAACCGTAATTCTTAACATTTTGCCCTCACAACAGCATTAAACTCACCACACACACACACACACACACACACACACACACACACACACACACACACACACACACACGAACGGTTTGGTATAGAACGTTTCATTTTTAGGCATCAGTTTAAAAAAACCAACTTTTGTCTTTCGCAAAGCTGTGAGAAATGACAGGTCTACTCCTCCTCCCCATATGATACGATCGGATGGATACATATTTAAACAACTCAAGTTGAAGATCAATGAGTAAATCAAGTCTACGACATTAAAAAAAACTGTTTAAGGATTGCTCCTTTGGGCAAAGTCGCTAGTATCTTTTAAGCTATATCTAAATCATTGTTAAAGATTGTCCCAAGATATACGGAAATTTCCATTTATCTCCAGCTTCTTGCCATCAAATCTAAAAGCAGATAGCTGTAGTGTTTTCTATCTAAAAACAAACTTAAAGGTCTACTTTAGAGGTTTTCGATAATTGGTCAGCTTATGCAGAAATATGAAATGTTTGATAAATTGGTAAAACAAACATCCGATTCTCTCCCGATCACACGAAATCGATCCGCGAAAGTGGACATTTTCACCTGTAATCAGGAAAACGGGAGGTAATCAACTAAATCTTGGCATGGCTTAACTACTCTTGGATGTGACGTCACATGATGGACTGGCCGTCAGCCGCGACCTACACAACAAGCCAACGGCGACAGAAAGCGATTCTGATGGTTCTTGCACATCCCGATCGGTATTTAATTTATCATGTAAAAGCAGTGACTATGATTGCGACAGCCAATGTAACTCTGGGGATGTTTCTGCAAAAACTTATCAGTTTGAACGCTAAGTTCTTTTTACCACGTCAGTTCCAGCTGGACCACGGAAACGAGCTATTCAGTTCCAGCTGGACGCCCGAACACATCATTCCGAAGGCGTACGGACTTTACCGAAGTCTCGAGGGAGGCTACCGACTGACTTCTTGATGCGATCACGCGTGGACGGCGAGCGGAGATTCTCCTTCCTCAAACCTTAACGTGTTCATTCAATTTAACAAGTGTGATCTGTCCATAGATAAGTACAGAATAAACGTGCGACTATCGTACTCATCTGTACGAGCTTACCACTCCGCCTTCAAAGTATACGCGCACAATGCAGACGAAGTTTTTGATCCACTCGAACGGGCTCGGCAATTGTCGGAACAGCTCGTTTCCGTGGTCCAGCTGGAACTGACGTGGTAAAAATAACTTAGTGGCCCGGCATGGTTGCACCAACCGAATCCACTTATTTCGAGTATCTGGATCAGATGGAAATGTGTGCAAAGAATATCCGTCTCCTGCTGAGCTGCTGCACACGCCTACAGCACAATATCTGCCACCCCCTCGTGACTTTTTAGGCTGTGGGGATCGCAACTCGTGTTGATTTCACTTGGCGTTGGCTTGTTGTGTAGGTCGCGGCTGACGGCCAGTCCATCAAGTGACGTCACGGTTTTCGGTCTACCGCGCGGGGTTTGAACAGGTGTGCAAAACTCGTTTTTTATCTATTAAATTCTTCCGGCGACTTTTTTTTAAAAATGAATAGCATACTGTAGTTATATGACATGTAGACCTGTTTTTAACAAATTATCGAAAATCTCTAAAGTAGACCTTTAAGTTTTATACGTATTTGTTTTCATAGCCAAAATTTCATTATATTCTTTCATGGCTTCTGAAGCGTAGAGGGGGTAGGCAAGCAAAAAGTCACGCTGTGGATAGTCCAGTTGACTACTGAGGCCACAGTGTGGCTGAAAGTGAAGTGCGAGTGGTGGCAGGTGTCCGATGTTGACACAGTTGATTATGGCAGGACGTCTCTGACAAAGCGTTAATCCACGATGGACCTGGTCCAATCCATAATGGACTCGACCGTATCTGATACTGCAATGATTCACGATAGACTCAGTTTTAAGTCGTTGGAAGCGACGACTCGATTACGCTTTTGTGACAGACTCCAGATTTCTGTAGAGTGAAGATGTGATCATTTTGGTTCGGAGCTCGACAGTGGAAGAGTGTTTTCCTCGTTCCTGTGAATTAACTGACCGCACTAAGACGACAGAGACTTCATTTTGTGTCCTTTCTGTGGGTTTCTAGTGAGTGGAGTAACACTACGCTGTGTGTCCCTTGTCGTGAGGACTGATTCTACATTGTGTGTTTCTAGTGAATGAAATGACACTACGTTGTGTGTCCGTGCTATTACGCTGTGTGTCCATGTTATGAGGACTGATTCTGCATTGTGTCTCTAGTGAATGAAGTGACACTATGCTGTGTGTCCTTATTGTGAGGACTCATTCTACGTTGTGTGTCTCTAGTGAATGAAGTGAAACTACGCTGTGTGTCCTTATTGTGAGGACTAATTCTACGTTGTGTGTCTGTAGTAAATAAAGTGACATTACGCTGTGTGTCCTTATTGTGAGGACTAATTCTACGTTGTGTGTCTCTAGTGAATGAAGTGACACTACGCTGTGTGTCCTTGTTATGGGGACTGATACTTCTCTGTGTGTCTCTAGTGAATGAAGTGACACTACATTATGTGCATTTATTATGAGAACTGATACTACTGTGTGTGTCTCAAGTGAATGAAGTGACCCTACGCTGTGTCTCCTAATTGTGAGGACTGGTACCACAATGGTGTCCCCGATCAACTGACTGGCACTAAACTGTGTCTTTGGTGACATGACTGACACAGTACAGTTTGCTATGAGTGAGAGTACTGACATTACATTGTGTCCTTAGTGAGAGGACTTACTCTACACTGTGTCCCTAGTGAGAGGACTGACTCTACACTGTGTCCTTACTGACAGGACTGATACTACACTGTGGTCTTAGTGAGAGGACTGACAGTTCACGGCACGTTTTCAGGAAGATGTTGAATAGTAAACTGATGTAACAGAGAACGCTGAATTTGCACAAAACATAAGCTCCAGCCACCAGGATGTCTACCACCATGTCAGAGTACGTAATATTTCAGTCTTCATCTTTTTCTAGCAGCTATTAGATCGGAATATTCTTTCTTCACAGTCGTTCCTCACAAAACAGGAACTGTCATATAGCCAAATACTACCTCTAGAACGGCAAGCCAAGTAGCTCTTGACGTTGTCACATGTCGAAATGACTGGACTGAAGAATATTGTGTTTCATCATGTTTCCAATATCTCACAAATAAGGACATAGTGACTGGTATGCGCAGTTCATTGTTTTCACACAGTTGAAATAAAGGACCATGGAATTGGGTACCATATGGTAAGGAGCATGAAATACAGGACTATGCACATAGGATTGCCTGAGCACCATGTACATATTGTTTGGAGAAAAGTGAAAATTGGAAGAAAATGCCCTACATAAGGTCTGTACAACTTAATTCTTTAGAAATGGTGGAACTACCCCCTTCCTCCTCCTCCTTCTCCTTCTCCTCCTCTTGTTCTTCTTCTTCTCCTCCTCCTTCTTTTTCGTCTTCTTTTTCGTCTTCTTCTTCTTCTTCTTCTTCTTCGCATTCTTCTTCTTCGCATTCTTCTTCTTCGCATTCTTCTTCGCATTCTTCTTCTTCTTCGCATTCTTCTTCGCATTCTTCTTCGCATTCTTCTTCGCATTCTTCTTCTTCGCATTCTTCTTCGCATTCTTCTTCTTCTTCGTCGTCTTCTTCGCATTCTTCACATTCTTCTTCTTCTTCGCATTCTTCTTCTTCGCATTCTTCTTCGCTTTCTTCTTCTTCTTTCGCATTCTTCTTCTTCGCATTCTTCTTCTTCGCATTCTTCTTCTTCTTCGCATTCTTCTTCTTCGCATTCTTCTTCTTCTCTTCGTCTTCTTCTTCGCATTCTTCTTCTTCGCATTCTTCTTCTTCGCATTCTTCTTCTTCGGATTCTTCTTCTCTTCGTTTTCTTCTCTTTCGTTTTCTTCTTCGCATTCTTCTTCTTCGCATTCTTCTTCTTTTTCGCATTCTTCTTCTTCGCATTCTTCTTCTTCGCATTCTTCTTCTTCGCATTCTTTCTCTTCTTCTTCTTCTTTGCATTCTTCTTCTTCTTTGCATTCTTCTTCTTCTTTGCATTCTTCTTCTTCTTCGCATTCTTCTTCTTCTTTGCGTTATTCTTCTTCGCATTCTTCTTTGGCATTCTTCTTTCCTGTCTCCATTGGATCATTTTGTTTTGTTACGAGGGCATTCCCCTTTAGTAATAATCTTGGCCTTTATCTGGATACAAGTTATGTCACGACTCTCTTTGTTGGTCTGTCTCTCTGTCTGTCTGTTTCTCTCTATCTCTGTCTCTATGTCTGTCTCTGTTTGTCTGTCAGTCTATCTGTCTGTCTCTCCCTCTCTCTCCCTCCCACCCCCCTCTCTATTTGTTTGTATGTGTGTCTGCGTGAAGGTCAGTGTGTTGTGTGTGTGTGTGTGTGTGTTGTGTGTGTGTGTGTGTGTGTGTGTGTGTGTGTTATTGTGTATGTGTGTGCGCGCGCATTTGCGCGTCCTCTCTCTCTCTCTCTCTCTCTCTCTCTCTCTCTCTCCTCTCTCTCTCTCTCTCTGCATGTGTTAGTGTAGTGTGTGTTGTGTGGTGTGAGTGCGTGTGCGCGCGCTCAAGCGCGTGTGCGCCTCTGTGTGTGTGTGTGTGTGTGTGTGTGTGTGTGTGTGTGTGTGTGTGTGTGAGAGTGAGAGGGAGAGAGGGGAGAGAGAGAGAGAGAGAGAAGAGAGAGAACTGACACTGACACTTTTTTTATTGTCCAATAGCTGTACAGCCCTTTCAGAAAAGGGGGGGATAATCATATATAAATAAATGTTTTATCATAAATGATCTCAAATCTTTATCAAAAGACTATACACACACACGCATGAAAGAAAATATGCACGCACATGCAGGTGCATGCACACGCGCGCGCTCGCGCGCGCACACTCACACACACGCGCGCACGCAGAGATAAAGAGAGGGGAAGAGAGAGAGAGAGAGAGAGAGAGAGAGAGAGAGAGAGAGAGAGAGAGAGAAGACAGACAGACAGAGAGAGAGAGAGAGAGAGAGAGAGAGAGAGAGAGGGAAGAGTGCGAGAGAAAGAGAGAGAGACAGAGACAGAGACAGAAACAGAGAGATGCATGCGCGAACGCGGGTATACAGATGGTGGATCATCTTGTAATTTGTTGACTTTGTTCAATTAACACTTTCCTAATCTTCATTGCTTCTGCTAAAAATCTAGCCAGGGATATCGTTACATTTTCATTGTTATTTGAAAGAATATATGTTTACCGATCTCTGATCAGGATTTCCTGTAAAGGAATTTAGAATACTACAGCTTTTACGTTTTTCATTATAAGCAGAGCAATTGAACAGTAAATGAATTTCATCCTCTGTTCCATTTCCACACGACGGGCAAACGTTGTTTTTATCTTCTTCAGTTTGAAACCAATGTTTGACATTTTTTAGGCCGCTAACTCTTAGTCTGAATCTGATAAGACTAACCCTATGCCATTTATCCAATACAAATGATAAATATTTTTCTGCTTGAAAAACATTTTTGAAAGAATAAAACCACCTATATTTATCATTAGCTTCCAATTCTGAATGCCAATGCTATTTATAGCAGGAGATAAGTCTATCTTTGAATTCACTAATAAAACCATACTCACAACCTGCACCTTGGCTTAGCCATACAATACCAAATCCATTCTCGCATAAAATTCTCTTAACATTTGACGCCCAATTTAAGTGACCAGATTCATGTTGTATAACAAGCATTTCATGACTGTCTGCAAATTCTCGACATTGGTAGGTTAGTAAGTTTTAGCCAATATTTAATACACTTTACAGACATTCGAATACAGAGGGGATATCTTCCGGTTTCGCCATAAACTAAAGTATTAGAAGTGTGGAGGGGAAGACCTAAAAGTCTTTTTATTGCAAAGGTATGCACTTTTTCAACTTTTTTCCTATCTTCTTCCAGTCCCCACACTTCAGCTGCGTAGGTTAATATGGGCTCTATTTGTGTGTCAAATAGTTTCCAAAACAGATCTACATCCCCAGTGTTCAATTTTCTCATGATCTCAATATGTCCATTACCCCTTTCTTCCCTTTTCTACAGACGTCTATAAACTGCTACCAATACTTAATTTTGTGGTAAAAACCATTCCCAAATATTTGAAGAATTTGTAACCATCACTTCTTTACCTCCATAAAACCATCTCTCCCTGGCAGCCAAATGACCTCCCTTTCTAAACACCATTACGTTTTGTCTTTTTAAGATTAATACTCAGATGTAGTCTATCTGTTTCTCTTTTTAAGCTGTCAAGCTGGTTCTGAAGACCTATTATTGTATTCGACAACAGTATGACATCGTCTGCAAACAAGAGAAGAAAGATTTCGGCTGCCCCAGGAATCAATTGTATTCCATGCTTTCCAGTCACAGACAATTCTACAGCTAATTCATTAATGAAAAAGGAAAACAATATGGGCTCAGTAGGCAACCTTGTCTCACTCCCCTAGGACAATTGAAATAATCAGAATAACAACATTTGTCACGAACACAAGCCAACACAGAATCATAAATACTTCTTAAGGCCCTATACATTTTGCCATTCACACCATTCCTCCTCAAAACCGCCCACAGTGAATTCCTGTTCACAGAGTCAAACGCTTTTTTAAAATCAATAAATGCAACGTACAGTTTAGAATTCTTTTGTAAAGACTTTTGTATAATAGCATAGAGGGTGAAAATATGGTCAATTGTACTATACCCTGCTCGGGAAAACCTGCCTGCTCTTCAAGAATTTTTTCTTCTTCTTTTGCCCATATGGATAGCCTTTTCGTTAAAATGTGTGTATAAACTTTACTTACAACACTTGTTAAGGCTATGCCACGATAATTATCTGGCTGATTAACGTCTTCTTTCTTATATATTGGTACGATAATGGATCGTGACCATTGTTTAGGGAAAATTCCATGATCAAACAATTTGTTGAAAAAGACAACCAGAAAATCGATAACAACAACATTTGCATGTTTCAAAATTTTCACCTATGATTTTGTCAGGGCCTGCGCTTTTTCCCAGACTGAGATGACCAATACTGGCAAGGACCTCTTGTCTGGAAATCGCTTCATTAAATGATGCATCAGAAACACCTAATGTTTGTTCATCACTATTGACTTCGCATTTCTCATGATGTGGCATTATATCTAATTCATTAAAGAGTGAGAAGAAATGTTCGTACCACTGATCTATAGGTATAGAATTATAGATCACTGATTTTGTGTTCACGGACCTGACTGTCTGCCAGAATAGTTTAGAATCATGTACTGACTGCTTTAATTTAATCAACCTTGCTTGATCATACTCTGTTTTCTTTTGGTTTAACAAATGCTTATATTCCTTTCTTTCCTTAACGTACGCCTCTCTTTTTCGCTGAAGTGCATTCTTTGCTCGCTTGAATTTCCATAGTAACCCCCTAAACTGCTTCTTTTTACGGTGACATTCAGCATCAAACCAGTCACTCTTTCTCTTCTTATTTCCTGTTGTTCTCATCATACACGCAGCTGCGCTGCATAGCGACTTTGTAACTATTTCAAGAGAAGCATCGATATCTGTATCAAGAACTAAATAAGCGTTATCTAAATTTTGTTTGAAATCAGCAGATTTTTGCTCATTTGATAAATGTACAAATACTCCTCTGACCATACATAGTGATTCTCATTTACTGGTTTGAACTGTACGTAACTGAATGAATTCTTGCTCCACATTTTTCCAAATAAATTCTACAGGCAAGTGCCAGGAATCGATTCGATCACCAACACATAAATCACAACTGCACGCAGACAACATGTCTTTTGACATAATGACATAATCAATCACACTTGCACCATGCGGTGAAACAAAAGTAAAATCGCCACTAGACTTATTGTCAAAACAGCCGTTCAAAATGACACAGTTAAACATGTAACAAAAATTCAACAGCGACTGACCAAAATTATTCACAACTTTATCTTTCGAGTTCCTGTTCCATGATTCCTCATCATTACCATCATCATCATCATTATATCATCCATACATGGTGTATAATTACTCATGTCTTCCATCCTTGGCTGTTCACACCCAGTTCTTGCATTAAAGTCACCCATAAGCATCAAATGCACATTATCCTTTTAAAGGACGTGTAATAAACTTTCTTCCAAATTAACTATACCGTCCTTAATTACCATCGTATTATATAGAGGCCCATTTTCTGGCACAATATAACATGCAACCAGAAGTACATCTTTGTCACTTTTGAAAACAGACTTGTTTATGTTGACAGCAACTACATTTATTTTTCACAATTGACATTGACAGCTGAGACGAATTTAGATAGGGATTTTCGGATCATGAGCAACACACCGCCGGAGTATCTTCCGTGTCGAGAAAGCTTTTTTGCAGGAGCAGCAAATTTGATATAATCCTGGAATATACCACTAAAGTCAAACAGTTCATCGACAAAAGTTTCTGTCATGCAGACAACATCAAACTTAGAAATGTAATCAATGAAAGAAGCATCACTAATCTTATTATATAAATTTTCAACATTATAAACAAGAAATTTCATATTTACAAGATGATCCGGCCTGTCCGAGCGCACTTGCCGTGTTGATCGCCTTGGAGGGGATGACCAGTCAAGCTCCTGTTGGCAGGAGGGGAGGAGGAGTGGGGGGAGAAAAACCGACGAAGACCCGTGTTGCTCTGTCCTCCACGCCCCGTATCCTCTTTACCACCACTCTACAGCCGCCGCCCTGAACACGTGTATTCCGTGAGCTGGTCTTGCTGCCCTGGTTAAAGCGATGAGGGGAATCCCCGTCACGGCTTCCGCGTTCTTTCGCCTGCTGACCTCTGCCCCCTGTTGCTTTGGTTGTCGCTTCTTTGACTGCTGCGTTGTGACGGTAGTTGTCGTTGCAGCATCCGCATTGGTCACATGGTCATCTTTGGCAGCCACCACCTCAGCGTAGGTTCTTGGGTCAGGTCGTTTGGGTCCTACCACTAATTGGCCCTTCTTAAAGTAGGCCACCTTGCCCTCTTTTCTGGCCTCTGACACCACACTGGCCTGCTTTCTGGTCAGGTCACTGGCCACAGTCACTCCCTTTGCCCTCAGTCTTTCACGATAGTCACGATTGGTAATCACCGTCATTTTGTCCTTCCAACGATTGAACTTGACAATCATTGGTTTCGGTCGGCCATCTCTACTCTCACCCACTCTGTGCGCTCGAGCGATATCATTAGTTATCCATTCTTTTGGTCCGGTCACGCTGTTGAGAACATCAGTTACTACTCTGGCACATGTTTCGTAACTTTCGAACGCTTCTTCTTGGGGGACACCATACATTCATGAGATTGTCTCTTCGAGAAAAACTTTCAAGCTTCTCGCAATTTTCCTTGAAGTGTTTCTACCTCCTGCTTCACCCTCTCGATGTCGGAGAACACATTCTGGAGATTGTCACTATTTCCCGTGCAAATGCTGAATAGGTTACTGATATCTTCTTTTGTTTCTTTTTGCAGTGCAACTAACTCTTGTGTGTCTCTTTCTAGTCCGTCACATCTTCTGCCAATTTCATCACACTTTGTTGTGAGTAGCCCAAGATCAGTCTTAATGTCACTCAAATCATTCCGCATGGAAGCCAGGTTAGTATCTATAGATTTAGATCTCTCCTCTTGCACTCTCAATGCCTCCATGATCTGAGAGAGAACATCCACAGGGGCAGTTGAGGAATCCATACATGAAGAGAGGGGACGATCGGTAGCGCTACTCCTGTCCGCTGAACTGGTACACGATGGCGCTGTCGTGTCGTTCTTTGCCGTATTCACTTGCTGGGAAGGGCGATCGCGATCCGTAGGGCCAGGGTTCAGTTCAACATCGCCACAACACAGAAGGTAGGCAGCGACAAACACAAACATCACAATATCCAGTCTGTTCCGCATTGTCACAAGTCTCGTGCGCATGATCAACGCAAACCTGACACGCTTTGCCATGAAGGTCAGGTAAATGGCCAAAACAGGCCACACCTGACACGAAAACACACACTGTCCACCGGCATGGTCACTGACAGTCACAAAAAATACACCTCTGTGATCAGCACAACGTCACATACCACACTGCATGAATATCCACTTTCAAAGATCGCTAATTATTAGACTAATTAACAAAATACTCTAAATTTCTGAGAGCGGCGAAAACATGCGTGCTATCAACACCGTGAGATCGTCTCACCCCCCGAGAGAGAGAGAGAGAGAGAGAGAGAGAGAGAGAGAGCCTATCATGGCGTGTATGTGACGCTCATGAAGGAGTGAAGTAGATTCCAAAAGATCAGGGGAAGGTGGAGAGGTGTGAACATGAACCCTGACTCATCCTCGCACCTCGGCTGGTATCTGAAGCACTCACAGGAGGAGGGGGGGGGGGGGGGGGGGTTGGGGGTTAGAAGATGGTCCGATTTCATGGACTTAGTATGCCCACAATGCCCAGTACGGACACCCAATCCAGCGTGGAGAGAGGAAGCAATCAGCTCACCAACACACGGCTCTGTAGAAAAGTTGTGGCCGCCTGATCCGGACAGTAATGTCATTGACCGGTGTCCGCCGATTCACTCACTACTTGCGTTGTACACAAGCTTAAAACCACACAGCTGTCTGCAGTCATGTGGGGCAGTGGACAGGTCACACAGGTCTATGACTTAAGGTAGGGCTGCAAAACTCACACACACACACAGCTGTGCGACATCATCTGGCTCAGTGAAATCGGGTCAAATAGGTTTTTTATGACGTCATCATGGTCTGTGATGGTAGGTGGTTAAGTGGAATAGACGGAGTCACGGAGCGGTGTGACATCATCTGTGTAGGGGAAACGGACGAGGTCTCACAGCGGTATGACGTCATTTGGGTTAGTGATGCAGACTGAATCACACAACACTCTCATGTCATTGTGGGCAGTGTAACAGACAGGTCTCTTAGCTTTGTGATGTCATTTGGGACAGAGAAACAGGGTGCAGAGCTCTATGATGTCATGTAGAATAGTGAAACAAACAGACTGACGTAGCGGTATGACATTATGTAGGACAGCGATGCAGACAGAGTCCCATAGCAGAGTCAGTAAAAACAGAGTCACCTAGCTCTGTAACGTTATGTGGAATAGTGTAACAGACAGGATCACAGGGAGGTACAAAATCGTCTGAGTCAGTGAAACAGACGGGGTCACACAGCAGTATAAAGTCATCTGAGTCAATGAAACAGACAGGGTCACATAGCAGTATGAAGTCATCTGAGTCAATGAAACAGACAGGGTCACACAACAGTATAAAGTCATCTGAGTCAATGAAACGGACAGGGTCACACAGCAGTATAAAGTCATCTGAGTCAATGAAACGGACAGGGTTACACAGCAGTATAAAGTCATCTGAGTCAATGAAACGGACAGGGTTACACAGCAGTATAAAGTCATCTGAGTCAATGAAACGGACAGGGTTACACAGCAGTATAAAGTCATCTTAGTCAATGAGACAGGGTCACACAGCAGTATAAAGTCATCTGCGTCAATGAAACAGACATGATCACATAGCAGTGTAAATTCATCAGAATCAGTGAAACAGGCAAGGTCACACAGAAGTACAAAATCATCTGAGTCAATGAAACACAAGGTCTCACAGCAATATAAAGTCATCTGAATCTGTGAAACATCCCACAGCTCTGTCGCGTCATGTGGGACAGTAAAGCAGACAGGGTCCTGGCCCGCGTGGAAGTGGAGATGGGTAGTTGTACATGTACCACGTGTAGATAGTGGAACATTTACGTCGTGTGGGTTTTGGTACAAATTGATAGTGTGGAAAGTGGTGCTTGTACCAAGTGTGGAAAGTGGTGCTTGTACCTGGTGTGGAAAGTGGTATTTGTATAGTGTGGAAAGTGGTGCTTGTACCAAATGTGGAAAGTGGTGCTTGTACCAGGTGTGGAAAGTGGTATTTGTACCTAGTGTGGAAAGTGGTGCTTGTACCAAGTGTGGAAAGTGGTATTTGTACCTAGTGTGGAAAGTGGTGCTTGTACCAAATGTGGAAAGTGGTATTGTACCTAGTGTGGAAAGTGGTGCTTGTACCAAGTGTGGAAAGTGGTATTTGTACCAAGTGTGGAAAGTAGTTCTTATGCCAAGTGTGGAAAGTGGTGCTTGTACCAAGTGTAGAAAGTGGTATTTGTACCTAGTGTGGAAAGTGGTGCTTGTACCAAGTGTAGAAAGTGGTATTTGTACCTAGTGTGGAAAGTGGTGCTTGTACCAAATGTGGAAAGTGGTATTTGTACCTAGTGTGGAAAGTGGTGCTTGTACCAAGTGTGGAAAGTGGTTCTTGCACCAAGTGTGGAAAGTGGTGCTTGTACCAAGTGTGGAAAGTGTTACACATATCAAGTGTGGAAAGTGGTACATATAACAAGTCTGAGAAGTTGTACATGTACCAAGTGTGGAAAGTGGTACTTGTATCAAGTATGGAAAGTGGTACTCGTATCAAGTGTGGAAAGTGGTACTCGTATCAAGTATAGATCGTAATACACATACCAGATGTGGAAAGTGGCACGTGTACAAGAGTCGATAGTGTTGGAGTGAGTGTTGGTGATGATGTGTGTGGTGCTAGGGTCAGGCGTTAGAAGTGTTAAAGTGTCAGTGATGTTACGTGTGGCTTTAAGGTTAGAAATTAGAGTGTCTATCATTGTATGTGTGACGGTGTGACCAGGCTTTAGATGCCGTAGTGAGTGTCTGTAATGGTCTGCGTGATGGCGTGATCAGACGTCAGAAGCTGATATAATGACTGTCTGGTCTTTTGGCATCTCACCTTTGTCACGTGCTTTCCAATCAACCGTGTAATGAGGTTTGCCCTAACCCCAGTGACGTGTTTTGGTCTTACCCTACAACGTGGTGTACACTCCCTGCGTGATGTGTGTGTGTTCAGGAAAGAGGGGGACCCGGAGGTGCTGGTGCAGGTTCAGCTGTTTGAAGAGCACCAGAGTAACGATGAGGACGCCCTGCCTGGAGCACAAGGCATCGACCTCAGCAGTCCGCTCGACGTGTTCCACGCCATCCTCAAACAGGTCAGACACCCCGCACTACTCCTAGCATTATACTGTCATCAAACAGGTCAAACAGGCCCACACTACTCCTAGTATTATACTTTCATCAAGCAGGTCAGACACCACACACTGCTCCTAGTATTATACTGTCATCAAACAGGTCAAACACCCACACCACTCCTAGTATTATACTTTCATCAAACAGGTCAGACACCCACACTGCTCCTAGTATTATACTGTCATCAAACAGGTCAAACAGGCCCACACTACTCCTAGTATTATACTTTCATCAAGCAGGTCAGACACCACACACTGCTCCTAGTATTATACTGCCATCAAACAGGTCAGACACCCACACTGCCCCTTGTATTATACTGTCATCAAACAGGTCAATCACCCCACACTGCTCCTAGTATTATACTGTCATCAAACAGGTCAGACACCCACACTGCTCCTAGTATTATGCTGTCATCAAACAGGTCAGACACCAACACTACTCCTAGTAATATACTTTCATCAAACAGGTCAGACACCCACACTGCCCCTAGTATTATACTGTCATCAAACAGGTCAAACACCACACACTGCCCCTAGTATTATACTGTCATCAAACAGGTCAAACACCACACACTGCCCCTAGTATTATACTGTCATCAAACAGGTCAGACACCCACACTGCTCCTAGTATTATACTGTCATCAAAAAGTCAGACATCCCACACTGCTCCTAGTATTATACTGTCATCAAACAGGTCGGACACCCACACTGCTCCTAGTATTATACTGTCATCAAACAGGTCAAACACCCCACACTGCTCCTAGTATTATACTGTCATCAAAGAGGTCAGACATCCACACTGCCCCTAGTATTATACTGCCATCAAACAGGTCAGACACCCACGCTGCTCCTAGTATTATACTGTCATCAAACAGGTCAGACACCCCACACTGCTCCTAGTATTATACTGTCATCAAAGAGGTCAGACACCCACACTGCTCCTAGTATTATGCTGTCATCAAACAGGTCAGACACCCACACTGCTCCTAGTATTATACTGTCATCAAACAGGTCAGACACCCCACACTGCTCCTAGTATTATACTGTCATCAAACAGGTGAAACACCACACACTGCCCCTAGTATTATACTGTCATCAAAGAGGTCAGACACCCACACTGCTCCTAGTGTTATGCTGTCATGAAACAGGTCAGACACCCACACTGCTCCTAGTATTATACTGTCATCAAACAGGTCAGACACCCCACACTGCTCCTAGTATTATACTGTCATCAAACAGGTCAAACACCCCACACTGCCCCTAGTATTATACTGTCATCAAACAGGTCAGACACCCACACTGCTCCTAGTATATACTGTCATCAAAAAGTCAGACATCCCACACTGCTCCTAGTATTATACTGTCATCAAACAGGTCGGACACCCACACTGCTCCTAGTATTATACTGTCATCAAACAGGTCAAACACCCCACACTGCTCCTAGTATTATACTGTCATCAAAGAGGTCAGACACCTACACTGCCCCTAGTATTATACTGTCATCAAACAGGTCAGACACCCACGCTGCTCCTAGTATTATACTGTCATCAAACAGGTCAGACACCCCACACTGCTCCTAGTATTATTCTGTCATCAAAGAGGTCAGACACCCACACTGCTCCAAGTATTATGCTGTCATCGAACAGGTCAGACACCCACGCTGCTCCTAGTATTATACTGTCATCAAACAGGTCAGACACCCCACACTGCTCCTAGTATTATACTGTCATCAAACAGGTGAAACACCCCACTCTGCTCCTAGTATTATACTGTCATCAAAGAGGTCAAACACCCACACTGCTCCTAGTATTATACTGTCATCAGGTAGGTCAAACACCCACACTGCTCCTAGTATTATACTGTCATCAGGTAGGTCAAACACCCACACTGCTCCTAGTATTATACTGTCATCAAACAGGTCAGACACCCACACTGCTCCTAATATTATACTGTCATCAGATAGGTCAAACACCCACACTGCGCCTAGTATTATACTGTCATCAAAAAGTTAGACATCCCACACTGCTCCTAGTATTATACTGTCATCAGATAGGTCAAACACCCACACTGTTCCTAGTATTATACTGTCATCAGGTAGGTCAAACACCCACACTGCTCCTGATATCATACAATGCCATCATTGAACTGGTTAGGCACTTTGAGCTACGCCTAATATCAATAATATCATCAAACAGATCAAGCATTTCACGCCACTTGTATTGTCGTACAAAAATATCATCAAACAGGTCAGACACAATACACAGATCCTAATAGCCGATAATTCTATCCTCAAACAGGTCAGACCCAACATACAGACCCTAATAGCCGATAATCCTATCCTCAAACAGGTCAGAGCCAACACACAGACCCTAATAGCCGATAATTATATCCTGAAACAGGTCAGACAACCTGTACAACTCCTACTAAACGATACTAATATCCTCAGACACTCAACATCTCTCCTAATCAGGTGTATTACTTGTACTCTTTTCAGCTAAGTTCCTTTTCATCAGCCAATTTCCTCATTTTTGCTGCTGAAAATCTTTGGAAAGCTACCCACTCCCTTTTCTTTTATACGGACAACTATCATAAAATTGGAATGAAAACGTGTTGAAAGTATATTGAAAAGCAGCAAATCTGTACGCGATGTGAAAAGGTGCTCTAGAGGTCAGCCTATTGTTTTTTTCCCCACACTCCATCGTGTCTGGCTGTTCAGGTACAAAACAGCATTAGAACAATGAGCCCACCGTCAGGGCGTAAGGTGCATGAGGACTGACTAGTTCAGTGGCATGATGGTTGGTGAGTTCATGAGGACTGACCAGTTCAAGGTCTTGATGGTTGGTGAGTTCATGAGGACTGACCAGTTCAAGGTCATGAGGGTTGGTGAGTTCATGAGGACTGACCAATTCAAAGCCATGATGGTTGGTGTGATGTCGGCTTAGCAGTCTTCAGCCGAACCTTCATGGTCAAGCTATATTCACTGATATTCAATGTCATTGACGTTTCCCTTCGATGGAGATAGTGGCGGTCAAAATGTGACTCCCTCGTCTTCCACGGTCTGACAAACAGGCCGTCTGGGACCGAACGTTGTGGCCGTCATCAGAAAAGCAGTGGAACGAACGTTGTCACAGCTACCATGAAAGCAACGAGACCGAACGTTGTCACAGTCATATTGAAAGCAGTGGGACAGAACGTTGTCGCCGCCATCAGAAAAGCAATGGACCGAACGCTGTCATCGCTATCATGAAAGCAACGAGACCGAACGTTGTCGCCGCCATCAGAAAAACAGTGGGACCGAACGTTGTCACCGCCATCAAGACCGAGCGTTGTCGCTGCCATCATAAAAGTAGTGGGACCGACCGTTATCACCGCCATCATGAAAGCAGTGGGACCGAACGTTGTCACCACCATCATGAAAGCAGTGGGACCGAACGTTGTCACCGCCATCATGAAGCAATGGGACCGAACGTTGTCACCACCATCATGAAAGCAGTGGGACCGAACGTTGTCACCGCCATCATGAAAGCAATGGGACCGAACGTTGTCACTGCCATCATGAAAGCAATGGGACCGAACGTTGTCACTGCCATCATGAAAGCAATGGGACCGAACGTTGTCACCACCATCATGAAAGCAGTGGGACGGAACGTTGTCACCACCATCATGAAAGCAATGGGACCGAACGTTGTCACCACCATCATGAAAGCAGTGGGACGGAACGTTGTCATCACCATCATGAAAGCAGTGGGACGGAACGTTGTCACCACCATCATGAAAGCAGTGGGACGGAACGTTGTCATCGCCATCATGAAAGCAGTGGGACGGAACGTTGTCATCGCCATCATGAAAGCAATGGGACCGAACGTTGTCACTGCCACCATGAAAGCAATGGGACCGAACGTTGTCACTGCCATCATGAAAGCAATGGGACTGAACGTTGTCACTGCCATCATGAAAGCAATGGGACCGAACGTTGTCACTGCCATCATGAAAGCTGTGGGACCGAACGTTATCCCGCCATCATGAAAGCAATGGGACCGAACGTTGTCACTGCCATCATGAAAGCAATGGGACCGAACGTTGTCACTGCCATCATGAAAGCAATGGGACCGAACGTTGTCACTGCCATCATGAAAGCTGTGGGACCGAACGTTGTCACCGCCATCATGAAAGCAATGGGACCGAACGTTGTCACTGCCATCATGAAAGCAATGGGACCGAACGTTGTCACTGCCATCATGAAAGCTGTGGGACCGAACGTTGTCACCGCCATCATGAAAGCAATGGGACCGAACGTTGTCACCGCCATCATGAAAGCTGTGGCACTGCTCAAACGTCATGCACAACATGTACAGTCAGTCGTTCAATAGTCCTAGTTGATCCACCAACGTCCACTTTTGAGGCACTATATGGAGAGAGAGAGAGAGAGAGAGAGAGAGAGAGAGAGAGAGAGAGAGAGAGAGAGAAGAGGCGGGGAGATGGGAAGAGGGAAGGAGCGAGCGGGATGAAAGAGAAACGGAAGTGGGAGAGAGAGAGAGAGAGAGACCTGTTCTCTCTCTCTCTCTCTCTCTCTCTCTCTCTCTCTCTCCTCTCTCTCTCTCTCTCTCTCTCTCTCTCTTCTGTGCGCGTGTGCGTGCATGTGTGTTTGCGTACAAAAGCATGTCATAATAGGACATCTCTTTTATTAGATATTTCTACGAGGAGGGATGGACAGAAAATAATCTCTATCAATTTTCACATGCTTTCCTGCCCCCCTTTCCCGTTCCTTACCCCCACCACTCCATCCCCCGCCCTCTTCCCTAAAACAAACCAACCAACCAACCAAACAAACCACCTCAGTCTTTCTGGCTTGCCCTTCGAAGGCTTTTTTAAAACCTAGGAACAAATCCATCACAGTGACAAGAGAGCGGCACACTGTATAGGATCCATCGATAGAGTCACCGCCGCAGAGAATGCACGTGCTATCAAATGGCGCATCCCGCCCTTCGGTCACAAGGGGCACAGACCATCAAAACTGACTCCACTGGACCCCTGTGGTTTGCAGCTCTTTATTGTCTCCTATCTATCTTCCTTTGATGCCAACCATCCCCTGAAGCCAAACTATTTCCTGGCATACTCACCATCCCCCACCGCCTAATGTGTGTGTGTGTGTGTGTGTGTGTGTGTGTGTGTGTGTGTGTGTGTGTGTGTGTGTGTGTGTGTGAGAGAGAGAGAGAGAGAGAGAGAGAGAGAGAGAGACAGAGACAGACAGACAGACAGAGAGAGGTGTACTGCGGTGAAAAACTGGATTGCTTCTAGAGTGAACACCTGTATTTTATCTAATGGACATGTTCCTTCATGCGGATCTACAGTGTTTGTAAAGTGAACTTGTTCAAGGTATTCAGTGGATAAGTTTCTAGTTGCAAATCTACATTGTCCATAAAATGGATATTTACATGTTATTTATTGCATGGACCGACTTCAAGATGTAGACCAACTCTGTCTAATAGTGGACATGTCCATGTTATTTAATGAACAGATTTCTAAGAACACACCTAGATGTTTGTAGATGTTCCCTCTACAGGTAGTGTATTGGATACGTTTCTTGGTGCACACCCATTCTTATCGTAGAGTGAACAGCAACAGGTGATTTAATCTACAGGTTCCTAAATGAAGACCCAGATGGTTTGTGTGGTGATTATCCATAGCTTATTCACTAAACAAACTTCTGATGCAAATGTACATTATTTGTTGAGTGAACATTCTTGATGATTTATTGAACTGGAAAGGATACCAATCTATAAATCTAGATGTCGAACCGTCAGCAATAAAGGATCCTAATCTATAGATCTAGATGTCGAATCGTCAACAGTAAAGGATCCCAATCTATAGATCTAGATGTCGAATCGTCAACTTGGAAGTAGAATCGTTAACAGTGAACAATCCCCATCGAAATATTTAGATGTAGAATCGTCAACAGTAAAGGGTCCCTTTCTACAAACTTAGAAGTCAAATCGTTGCCAGTAAAAGATTCACATTTATAGTGCCAGAAGTCGAATCGTCAACCGTAAGGATTCCCAACTGTAGACTGGGCTGCCGAATCATTTACGGGAAAGGATATCATATAGGATGCACTGTAAATGGTCAGTTACATGGGGTGCATTGTAAATGGTCATTCGTATGGGGTGCATTGTAAATGGTCAGTTATATGGGGTACATTGTAAATGGTCAAATGTATGGGGTACACTGTAAATGGTCAATCATATGGGATGCACAGAAAATGGTCAATCAAAAAGGGTGCACTCTAAATGGTCAATCATATGGAGTGCACTGTAAATGGACAATCAAAAAGGGTGCACTGTACCTGGTCAATCATATGGGGTTCATTGTAAATGGTCAATCATATGGGATGCATTGTAAATGGTCAATCATATGGGGAGCACTGTAAATGGTCAATCACATGGGATGCCCTGTAAATGGTCAATCACATGGGGTGCACTGTAAATGGTCAATCACATGGGGTGCAAAGTGAATAGTCAATCATATGGGGTGCATTGTAAATGGTCAATCATATGGGGTGCATTGTAAATGTTCAATCAGCTATGGTCAATTACATGGGTCCACTTTAAGTGGCCAATCATATGGAGTGCTCTGTAAATGGTCAATCATATGGGGTGCATTGTAACTGGTCAATCATATTGAGTGCATTGTAAATGGTCAGTCATATGGGGTGCACTACAAATGGTCAATGCTATGGGGTGTACTGTAAATGGTCATTCATGTGGGGTGCATTGTAAATGGTCAATCATATGGGGTGCATTGTAAATGGTTAATCATATGGGGTGCATTGTAAATTGTCAATCATATGGGGTGCATTGTAAGTGGTCAATCATATGGGGTGCACTATAGACAGTCCGTCGTATTGAGTGCAATCGTATGAGTGCACTACAAATGATCAATCATTTCATTAGTTATCATAGGTGCAGGTCACAATCGTTGTGATTGGTGGAGATTTCGATAGTTATTACAGGTGCAGGTGACAATCGGTATGATTGGTGAAGATTTCAGTAGTTAGTATGGGTGAAGGTCACAACCGTTATGATTGGTGGAGAAATCGAGGGTGAGTATGGTCCAGGTGACGATCGTTATGATTCGAGGAGATTTCAATAGTTATAGGTGAAGGTCACAATCGTTATGATTGGTGGAGATTTGAACAGTTATGATAGGTGGAGGCTACAGTCAGTATAATGGTTGAGATTTCAATGGTTAGGATAGGTGGAGGTCGACAATCGTTGTGACTGGTGGGAATTACATCAGACATGACAGACGAAAACTGCCCTGATTATGGTTAAGGGAAATGACCCTCCTCCTGATGGACGGTAGACTGCAGTCGTTTGATTTCTGTCGGTGACTGTTTGCAGGTGTGCGACACGCCCAGGGAGGTGCACTTCCTCACAGTGCTGCAGCACCTGCTGAAGGTCGATGTCGGCAACGAAGCCTTGAGCAGTGCGGTGTGGGAGGTGGTGGAGCAGCTCGTGCACAAGGCTAGCGTGCTGGAGTCCCCGGCCGACGCCGCCAAGCTCCTCACTGCCACCATGCGCCGCATAGAGGGCCGCGCCACCGTGGACCCCGCCTCTTCTCCGTCGCACCGGAAAGGTCGGGGTTCCAACCCGTGCTCCCCATCCGCGGAGACCCCTCCTTCGGCCATAGGATCGGCCCCGCCTGCCCCAGCACCCCCACCTCCTCCTCCTCCTCCTGCAGGAGGACCCCCTCCTCCCCCACCACCCCCACCTCCGGGGATAGCCCCACCTCCTCCTCCACCCCCGTCTGGAGGGGTCCCTCCTCCTCCTCCCCCGGAGGCCCCAGGATGGGGGCGATCCCGCCGAGTTCCTTGTCTCAGCAGAAGACGCCAAAGCCTCGGGGCAAGATGCGGAGGCTGCAGTGGCAGAAGATCCCGCTGACCAACATCGTGAACAAGGAGAACGTGTGGACCCGCGTGGGCAGGTTGTTCCAGCACTACACCATGGACTTTCAGCGCATGGACAACCTCTTTGGCCTCAGGTCGGACGGGGAGGAGGCCAAGAGACCGGGGCAGAGCTCCTCAGACGGCAGCTCTGAGAGCAAGAAGAAGAAGGAGAACACTGAGGTGGGCCTGTGCAGTGCGTGTGCTGTTTCAGAGTGGGTGTGCTCGTGCGCGTGTGTGAGTCTCTCTCTCGCTCTCTCCCTCTCTCTCTCTCTCTCTCTCTCTCTCTCTCTCTCTCTCTCTCTCTCTCTCTTTCAGTTTGTGCGTGCATGCGCGCGCGTTTGTGTGTGTGTGTGTGTGTATGTGTGTGTGTGTGTGTGTGTGTGTGTGTGTGTGGTGTGTGTGTGTGTGTGTGTGTGTGTGTGATTATTCATTCTGCCAAGCTCGCTCGCGCTGTGTGTGTGTGTGTGTGTGTGTGTGTGTGTGTGTGTGTGTGTGTGTATGTGTGTGTGTGTGTGTGTAAGTGTGTGTGTGTGTGTGTGTGTGTGTGTGTGTGTGTGTGTGTGTGTGTGACGTGAATGACTGATGTGTTTTATTCTGCCAAGCTGGTGGCTTGTTTAATTTTCTGTTCAAGGGTACCACTTCAGATTGTAAAATGATACTCTTGGCGATGCCTTGGTAAAGGCAATGGGCAGTACACCTGCTAGCGTTGTTGTTACTCTACAGTCTGTACGTCCCCTGCGAGATTTCATTTCAACCCAGAGTTCATCGTTCTGCGTCCAGTAGCCAAGGTCCTTCTCCCCCCGTCCCCCCTTTCTCTCCCTCGCATACACACTTACACACACACACACACACACACACACACACACACACACACACACACACACACACACCGATGTTTATTCAGATGGATTGGAGTGCCGATGTTTATTCAGGTGGTTTGCAGTCTCGATGTCCAGTCAAGAGGTTACGGTGTCCACGTCTGTCAAGGGAGTGGAGGATGTAGTGTGAACGACTAACCAGCTACGAAATTCACGAAAATGCTGAAATTAAAACTGTTAGCAGAACAGTTTAAAGCTGATACAGATTCCCAATAGACGGCCAATGTTGTCAAGGCGGGCTGATCAGCTGGGACTTTGTGACATCAACCGTGCGTACTTTGTAGCTGCCGTTCTTTACCTCAGGACCCCGTGAGAGGGTGGTGAGATGGATCTCCAGTCAGCCATCACAAGTCACTTCTGAAGGACAGGGCGCTCAGGGTCCACGGTGTGCACGTGAGTCGGAATGCCCCAGTCAGG
Organism: Conus ventricosus; assembly: GCA_018398815.1. NCBI lineage: Eukaryota > Metazoa > Mollusca > Gastropoda > Neogastropoda > Conidae > Conus > Conus ventricosus. The sequence continues at coordinate 67,568,745 of CM031601.1, forward strand.
ACCTGTAACCACAACGAATCTCACGTTTTCAGTCTTCATTACAGTGTTCTTGTGGGAAAACAACGATGATTAAAAGTGTGTGTGTGTGTGTGTGTGTGTGTGTGTATGTGTGTGTATGTGTATGTGTGTGTGTGTGTGTGTGTGTGTGTGTGTGTGTGTGTGTGTGTGTGTCCGTGCGTGCGTGCGTGTGTGTGTGTGTGTGTGTGTGTGTGTGTGTGTGTGTGTGTGTGTGTGTGCCCGCACAGATAAACCTGCTGGACGGGAAAGAAGCCTGAACGTCAACATCTTCCTGAAGCAGTTCCGGATGAGCCACCAGGAGATCGTGGGCCTCCTGCAGGAGGGACACAGCCACAAGTTCGGAGCAGAGAGACTGAAAGGACTGCTGAAACAACTCCCATCACAGGACGAGGTCTGTGTGTGTACGTGTGTGTGTGTCCCAGAATGTTCACATGACAAGCAAGCCGAATCCCACAATGTTCATATGACAAGCTGACAGCATCCCACAATGTTCACATGACAAGCTGACAGCATCCCACAATGTTGCCATTCATGACAAGCAGACAGAATCGCATAATGTTCGCGCGACAAAACAAGCAGACAGGATCCCACAATGTTCACATGGTAAGTCAACAGGATCACATAATGTTCACATGACAAGCAGACAGGATTCCACAAGGTTCACCCATGACAAGCAGACAGGATCCCACAATGTTCGCAACATGACAAGCAGACAGGATTCCACAAGGTTCACCCATGACAAGCAGACAGGATTCCACAAGGTTCACCCATGACAAGCAGACAGA